>CM022479.1:19355363-19571546 GCA_011952105.1 Coreoperca whiteheadi
GAAAAAAAAGAAAAAAAGAGAGGGTCTTTTGAAAAAAGGGTGGCGGGGAGACGACCCCCGCCCCCCCCCCCCCCCCCCCCCCCCCCCCCCCGTGCATCAGTAATGAATCCAAAACTATTTCAGGAAAGGCACTTCTTTCAGTCGGCGGGTTATATACCTGTTTTCATAATGCCACAGATCTCTCCTTCATGCATGCCACCGTCAACAGCAAAATGAAAGAGAAAAAAAACTTAGTGGAGAGAGAGAGGAAGTGATTATGAATGCTGAGATGCAGCGCACTGGGAGGCACTCAGAGGCACAATTGTCTCACTATTAAAGTCTGCAAGTGCATTTGTTCCTCATGTTTACCTTCTCGTCGAACTGATGTCAGAAGACACTGAGCAGCCAACTTCCTGAAAACCTTGAAGTGAAGCTACTCGTGTTTTGTCTTTGCAGCCAGCAGAATGACGTCTCGCAAGACAAGGGGGCTGAAAACTCGCCTTACACAGTGAATCCCTCGCTGTGACTCATTCATTTTGTATAAATGCGACCGGTTGCGGAGACAGAGAGCGAGAGAGAGCGAGAGAGAGAGAGAGAGAGAGCCGGGGCTTTAATTAGCTGGATTTTCTTAGTCCTCTGCTCGCTGAACACACATTTGAGCTAGTGCTAGTTGTTTCCTTCCTTTCTTCTTTTTGTGTGTGGAGATGATTTGCACCCTTGGGAGACAGACACCACAGCCGACCGAGCCATCCCTGCGCTCCCGTGGAGTTGGTTTGAGCAAGAAGAATGTCACCCACTTCTGCCGGTCCTAACAACTAAGTATTGATTTTGAGAGATAATTCCTAAACATTTTTTTTTTTAAAATACTAACCTATATGTCGTTTGGTATAATTGCCGCTTTAGGTTGTGAAGATAGCCTATGTTAGTTCTCAGCAGCGGCTTCATTGTGTTTCCACTCGCCTTTGGATTTCGCATAAATTGACAAAATCTGCGACGGGTGTTCATCTTCTTTTACTGATTATATATATCTTTTTTGACTTATGGATGTAGCCTCCCTTTCCTGGAGAACTGAGTTATAGGCTATTCGTTTGGGGCTTCGCGATTCAACAAGCTGCACCGCTCACTCCTGGCAGCGAAAGCGATGGGCGCAGTTTGCCTGAGCCATCTGCGCCTTGGTTCTTCAGCCCCGCTTGTTGCATCTCCTCCCTGGTGACAAGAATGGGTTCGTTTTAACAAACTTCCCAGCCTTTGCGGTTCTATCTTCGGCGGATTTCAGACCATATCCTTCCTTAAAGTTGACCATGGCTCGTCCCGGTGTGTGCGTGAAGCTGAGCTCTATATGGAGAGTGTTTTGGCTCATGAGGACTGTGATAGATTTCGCGCTGCCTCAGGAGACATATGCGCCCCATTCAATACGGACTGAGGGGCACCTGACCCTCGGTGGACTCTTCCCGGTGCACGCCAGAGGGGCCGACGGCACGCCGTGCGGGGACCTCAAAAAGGAGAACGGCATCCAGCGGCTTGAGGCCATGATGTACGCTTTGGACCAAATCAACCAGGACGAGCAACTCTTACCCAACATCACACTGGGCGCCCGGGTGCTGGACACTTGTTCGAGGGATACCTACGCGCTGGAGCAATCGTTAACTTTCGTTCAAGCCCTGATCACGAAGGACACCTCCGACGTGAGGTGCACGAATGGGGAGCCACCGGTGTTTGTCAAGCCTGAAAAAGTGGTGGGAGTCATCGGAGCCTCTGCGAGTTCAGTATCGATCATGGTTGCCAACATCCTACGCCTCTTTCAGGCAAGTCTTTGAGCTTGTGCAATAGTTTTGTGGCGTTTTTTTGTTTTTTTTTAAAAAGTGTTTTTCACCGATGTAGCTACAGCATGCAGGCTTCTGGTCAAATCTGCCTTATAGGGAAGAGTGAAAGCAGCGCGCCTCATCGCTGCCCACCCAGTGACGGGAGGCCGATGAGAACAGGGATGCCATTAGTAGTAAACAACAATAAACCTTATCTCATAGGGGAAAAGACAGAAAACTGCAATATTTCAGTTGATATCATATACTGTGTGCTTTTTCTCCATTTTTAATTTGATGTATGTTGTGACTAATTTCCATCTAGACGTCTTTCCATCTTAAAAATGTGGAAATAAAAGGAAGGTGAAGTGAGTTTGGGTGGTTTTCCCCTCCACTACACTGCGTGGATGAGACAGCTGAGTGTGCTGTTGTCTGTCCCCGGTGGTGCTGAAAGAACAGCTCCCGTCTGTTCCAGTCTCACTCCAGAGTCTGGATGAGTGGGCACTGACAGCCTGACACAATCACACCCAAACTCAACAACCCCCTCCTGAGAATAACAGGCCTGCTTCATGTGATTGCACATGATTATATGAGACTCTTGTATGGGAAAGACTGCAGGCGGTTTTTTATGAATTGTTTTGAACCTGAAAGCCTTGATTTATGGTTGAGTTGCTTTTATCTGCAGGGGGGCCCCCCTCTTCGAAATGAGCTTGTTTCAAACTCTTTGCGCCCTAATTGAGCTCGATGGTTGCGTAAATGAAATGAATTTGCACTGCTAATTTCAGAATGAGTTAGCTTGGGTTTATGAGAACACATCTCTGTTCCTGTTGGCTGAGAGTGGCTTTGGCCCACTGCTGGTGCTGCAGTGGAATGGGAAACGCAGCAGGACACCAATACAGCAGATTAATTATTTAAAACTCACATCATAGCAAAATCTCTAATTACTTGAAATACCATGTGGATGCTTTTTGCAAATGTGCAGACTTCTCCATACAGTTTTTTCTCGTGTGAGGGCAGCGGTGTTAAAGCCAGGGAGGATCATCAGACCTGCAGTGCTGATGCTAATGATTTGTGGTTGCAGATGGTGACTCAGTCTTGTCATTTTGTGTTTTGTTTCAGTTCAATTAGACAAACTATGGGTCTGGCTGTGAGGTTTTATGGCTCCATTGGCTGGACAATTAGACTAATGGTCCCCACCGCAACCTTCAGCCTGGCTTTGGTTCCTATTCACTCTTTGCAGGCTGAATTAACAAATTAAAATGTTATTATTCCAAGTTGGTAAAACTCTCCAGTTATACTTTGAAGCATCCTCAATGTAGTCCATCTGCGATGCTGTAATCAAGCTTGGGGAATCTGTTGATTGACAGCAGCTGTCATACAGCACAGTCCGTCACTCTGCATTTAGTGTGTTGCCAGAAAGGTGGATTTAATCACCACAGTCAAATCTGCACACAATATAAATTCAGTCCTCCTCTGAACCCGTTTGCCCTTCAGCACACTTTATGGTAGCAGTGGTGATGATAGTACTGATAATAAACAATGATAAATTAAATGCGAGGCCGCATGATACTGTATAATCAATACATGCCTGAAGTGAGAGCTCCCAGCCCATTTACCCTCATTAGTTTTACAGCATTTGATTAGTGTGTGGCAGCAAATCCAAGTTTCTGAGATTGTTTTGAACTGCAATCCATCAAGTATCAAATGATTCCTGTCGAAAGCTTGAGAGAACACCTGTTCAGATATAATTGAAAAGCAGCTTTTTTCCCCCCAAATCAAAGCGAAAGAGGGCCCCATAAAAAGTGTTCAAGTATTTGTTTTAGTCTATTTCTATTACATTTGATTATTAGTTATGCTCCACAACTAAGCAAACTAATGAACTTTGATGTTACATTTTTACATTTTTGAGCCTGCGGACAATGACCTCTCCCTGAGCTGTCCTCCTAGCCTACTTCCTGCTTTGTTCTCAGTGAATATCATCAGGTCATTTTGTGTCTCACCCCTGTGATAAATGAATCATCAGGGAAGCTAAATAGTGCTTGTAGATTTTATTGCCAGACGCTAAATATCATGGCTGTCTTTTCAGGACATGAGTAGCTGCTGAACTGTTAATGCCGGGAAATTGACATGAGGGATAGATTTTTCTGAGGACCCAGGAGGGTTGATCAATACTGTTGCCATGGTGAGGCCGATTTGCTGCTAAGATGTTGTTATTTCACTGCCTTTCATGCTGTGTTGGAAATGAGAAGCAACAATGCCACAGGAGGAAAAAAAAAAATCAATCAGCCAAACTTTTGAATTGTTACCAGGAGGTATGATGATGTTGTGCACCTTTTTTGAAAAATCATCCAATCCTTACTCTCTGCTCATGAGCACCCAGTCATTCTCGAGGAGGACGACGACACTGTAGTTGAACAGACAGGGCATCTTTGTCCATTTGTAAGTCCTGGGCGCTTAAATGAATCATGAAATGTATTTTTATCCAGATGACATTTACATCAGGGAGTGCAGCCGCTATTCTCTGTTGAATCTCTTTTCCCAAAGACGGAGGGAAAACTTTGTATTGAATGCAGGTGAACTCCGTCCTGTCCTCCTGTCTGGGGAAGCGGCCCCTTCAGACTAGCTGTCTAAGTGAGGCATTGACGTCCCATGGTCTCATAGCCCTGACAGGCTCCAGTCGGCTTTTTATCTCTCCTTTTTCACAGAATCATCACTGTGATTGATTTGAAGGAGATTGAAACCTTGCAATGTGATCTATTCAGCCGACAGTGGTAAAGACGTACACCAAAGGAATATGAAGTGTGTGTGTGTGTGTGTGTGTGTGTGTGTGTGTGTGTGTGTTATGTAACAAGCTCTCAAAGTGACACAAAATGGCAGAGGTTAATTTTCTGTTTTTCTAAACACAGTTGCCACTTGTACTTTGATACATGCAGTAGCACAGGTCAATTATTCACATCTCTAGTACTGCATTCAGCCCTATCATAGGAGACACGTTTGGTATGTCAAGTATGCAGCATATGAATAGATGCGTGCACACACACACACACACACACACACACACACACACACACACACACACACACATATATATATGCACACAAAGACCATTGCTGAAGGAAATATAATACAACTGTCTCGTCGATATTCATGATCCACGCCAGTGCTTTTGGCTCTTGTATTTTCTCTCCATCACTTTTCTAATTGGCTTTTTTTCTGTGACACAGAAACCCCACTCAGTACATTATAACTTTACAACAAGTATCTGAAATATGGATAACAAAGACAGTAATTCCACTTTCTCAACTAACTTGACAGTTCTCTCCAAACTAAGGTTCAGCATCTCAGTTAACACATGACTAAACCCATGTAAGAGCCAAAATTGATTGTAAATAATAGCTGAGGTTGTTTTTATATGCATATCATTGCATAGGACAGTGAAATTAATTATGATGATTATGTTAGGTATTAATGGGGATTATTCAATTTGATTCTGGATGTAGTGTTTATATTTTGAAACTTTTGTCTATTAAGACTTTGTTACTGCACATGTGCAGTTAGTTGGATAACTCCTGTTTCTAGTAGAGCAAAAAAGCTAGGCTAAAAGTTGAACAAAACAGCTTTTCGACCGTATAACACATAGCATACAAGAATGGAGAAAGACAGGTTGGTTATTTCCAAATAAGGGGGGATCCAGAGGGATTTACCTCATAGATGGAAATTGAAAACTATATGGACGCTGTTAATAAACTTAAATGATCAGCCCTCCACCCTTCTTTGGGGTTTTGAAATATTCACAATAGAACAAGAGAATTACTGAATATTAGAATATGAGTCAAAATGTTCAACCTTTCTCGCTTTCCAATGGGTTTTGATTTAAGTTTGATTTTGCCTCTACACTCAAATGGAAGACAGACTGTACAATTTCATTGTTTGTTTTCATGGAGGAGGCACACAACAAAAAAATTGTAGTAGCTGGGTAACAATAATCTGCACAAACGATGAAAAAATACTGCTCCCTTTTGACCAATTTTCCTTTTATTCTACATGACATCATTTTGGTCATAACTGGCCTGCCTCAGGTTAAAGTGAGGTATTTATAGATGAGCTGTGATGTCACGGCACACCTCATCTGCAAATCAAATGAAGTACATGTGAGGACAATAAGTCCAATATTTAATCAGTAGGAATGATGACAGGGTACCTGTGTGAATATCACATCAACATTACATTAAAAATACAAAACCGGAGTCTCTGAGGGAGATCATTTGTGATTGAAACATGCAGGTATTTTTTGCTGTTTTTATGTAGAACACAAAATAAACCCGTACATTTTTTCAAAACATTAAATACAAAACTCTCCCAAACAAGGTCCACTCTCTCAAAACAGTCAACACATTTAACTTCAGAATAAACATTTATTTTTCATGGTCTAATGACACTCTTTCCACAAACAACAAAAATGCCTGACAGACTTTAAAGGGTTTGTGAGTCATCAGTTACACATATTTGTGCTGGTTTTGTGGAACAAGTGATGGAACAATTGATCTTTCTGCCTTTTGCATCACATTAAAAGTTAGAAATAACTACCAAAACTGACATGCATATTGAAGTATGAATGAATGAATAAACTTAAGCAGCAAGGATTAAGGAACTTTAAAAAGAAATATATTGTACTTTTATTATTCCTGTGTGGATATACTGAATATGTTATCTCTAGTCCACATGATTCTCACTTCTGGTCCTCGAGACAGAGAGCCCTGCTGGTTTTCATTTAATGAGATGCTGACTTATGGCCCGGTCAGACCAGAATTGGTAAAGTGAAATTTACTTGCATGCCATGGCAAAAAGCAGGGGGGGACAGGACACAATGTGGGCAGGGTTACAGGCATAAGCTGCAGGTTTTAGCATGGCTAACAGGGTAAGAATAGGATTCCACAAGTTGAGAAATATACGCTTTTTTAATATCAGTAACTTTATACTGTAGTCTTTCTTTCACCCCCCTGTCCTTGCACTAATGGCCAGCCACACAGAATGAACCTTCTTCTGTTGCTTGTCTTCTTTAAGCATGCAGTTATACAAACAAGAATACAAACAATCAAGAGGGGTCAATCTCCTGCTATTTCAAATTGTCTGGACGTCGGTGAGTCTCGCTATTTTGCAGGTGAAGGGGAGCGAATTTTGGTGTGAACCCGGCAGTAGACTTGGGCTGCAGATAAATGCATTTAGCTGAAATGATCTGGTGGGACAGTATGACAGCAGTGCTCTCAGTCTGAGCGCCAGGACTGAGCGATAATGTGCAGAGATTTGATGTTGGAATTGGATGAAATAAAATGTTGCATTTAAATTGGGATGTTTGCAGCATGAGAGTCTATGACGTTAACAGTTTTCAGAGCATGAACTGCACTCCAGGAACATTCAGACTTGCAAAGGCAACATTTTAACTGATAACCACATGGATACATGTTGCCCGAGAGCCTGATTTTTTTCAAATTTCCATCCTTTTGGCCTTTTCTGGAGAAACAGTGTTGTGAAGGAGTACTGTTGCGCTCATGTTCAGTAGAGCAGGTATGTATTCGCACACACAAACACGATGCAGTGTGAGGAACTGCTGCAATATTAATAGAATGAATAAAATATCCCTGTGTTAGACAAGTTGTCATTGCTGCTGACATGAGGTCATTAGGTCAGCAGCCTGTCACAGAGGGAATATGAGAAACCACGCATGCCTGATATTAATGTCTTAGCTATTCCCACAGGCCTGGGGGGATGGTGCACTTTATTATTCGGCTGCATAATAACGTGCTATATTACTAAATGTTTCTCAATGAAAACGTTACTAGTACATTCTTATTCCAGTCTTAATTTGTTTTCAGACGAATTCCGGTTTGTTTCTGTGTTGTGATTGCACATCTGGTAAATACTGATTCAGTATCTTTAATGAGGTGTCATCCCTTATTTATACATGGGTTTGGGATCTTTGGTTGACAGGCTATTACCCCCATTTCCTCCCACTAGATCAGAGGGGGGAAGGGGGCACCTGCTTAAAAGCTTAGCTCTGCTCACATTGAGGTCACACCAGTGTTCCTTCAAAACGTATGACTGTAAAATGTGACAAGAATAGCAGTCTTAGATTTAGTTGGAAGTTTTCTGCAGTTTATCTGGTGAGCAGAAGGAGCCAGAGAAGAGGAAACCCCATTACGTCCGATCCTCTTTAGGGGGATGAGTGGAGAAGCATGAGGAGGTCTCTGCTGGCTGCTGGTCGGCCTCTCACTCATCCCTCCAAAAGGAAAAACGTCCCCGTTGCTTCAGCAGAAAACGATCTGGGCTGAAAGGCATTATCACAGAGCTCATTGTAGTTTGTTTCAACACAGTGATCTTTGATCCATGCAACATTCTGCACTGAGCCTGAATTACAATGTCAATCAGCCATAGTTCTGTGCTATATGGCTAAATAATGTCTACGTCTGTTTTTGCTGTGGAAAACCTCATACGAGCTCAAAATGTCTGTATAGATCAATAAGAAATTAGCCTTTTTAAATATCATAATTTTTTTCCAGGCAAACTTCTCACAGTTCCTCAAATCCTGGTAAATGAGTTAAGCGAATTTGTTAAAAGGCTGCTTTTAGTGCTGCCTGTGAGAGTGTCTGCTGCTTCAAAAGAGGCATGTGTTGCGCATCCTCTTAGACCTGATTTCTATGCTTTGTTCTCTGTTTTATCGCGTTCTCAAGACTTTCCCCATCCAGCTCTGAAATCACACGGCACCTTAGAAATTATATTGTACTTAAGACTAATCCTGTGGCTCTACTTGTCAGGGAGAATTCCCTCTAAATAAAAGATGTTGCAGGTTAAGGAAAAAGGGGCGCAAACAGAAGGAAACAGGATGCTACCGGCACTGTGAGGCTGTACTTTAAAGTACAGTGGTGCTTTGGTTAAATGCTAACAACAGCATGCTGACATGCTCACAATTACAATGCTAGCATGCTGATGTTTAGCAGGTATTGTTGACCATATTCACTGTCTAAGTTTAGTATGTTAGCATGCTAGCATTTACTTTATTGCCATTAAAAATGAGTGGGTGACCAGAATGTACCATGGATAGCCCAAACCTGTGGTAACAAGACAAAGAGTCTGCAGCCATGCTAGAGGCTCTGGGAGGCTGTACTTAGGCACAGCGGTACCTTGAGCGAAATGCTAATGTCAGCATCCTAACCTACAGAAGCGTAATGATTTCACTTGAAAAAAAAAGTTTCCTATGTTTTTCTGAATTAACAAGATTATTATCTCAGAATTCGGGGAAATGTTTGCATGAAAAAAAATGCTGCTAATCAACCTGACCCTCCAACAGTATTAATGTCATATAGATACCTTACCTGTATTGACCCCGTACTTGAGATCATAGCACTGTTGGAGGGTCAGGCTTATTAGCAGCAGCAACCGTACTCCAAGCAGGTGAGAGTGTCTCGCAGGATTTTGAGGTATCTCGTTAATTTGTAAAAACAAGGCAGATTTTATTTTTATGAAAACTTCTGAGATAATAACCTTGTCACTTTGGAAAAACAGGGCAAACAGTTTTTTCAGGCTCACACTGGCAATGTTTACATGCTTATGTTTTGAAGGTATAATGTTAATGCTCACCATCTTAGTTTAGCGTGTTATATTTGCTAAGGTGATGGCGCTAGAGGAGGAGTCTGGGAATAACCAAAGTTATTACAAATCAACCAATGGGGGATACAAATGTGTGTAGACATTTTCATGGTAACCAGAAATGTCAACCTCGTTGTGCTAGACAAAAAGTTAGGAGATCACCAAAGTCAGCAGGATTCATCCTCTGGAATGGAAATCTATCTTATTGCTGTCAACATTTCAGTCTGGACCAAAGTGGTCTGCCATTGGCATCTCTAAAGCCACGCCACTAGCATGGCTAATAAATAACACCTCCATATTCAAGCTCTGTGTAGCACATGGATACACACATTTTCAATGTTTCAATCACACAGTTAAGGGTAACAGCCACGTGTATGCAAAAAGACTAATCCAACAATACACTTAAAACACAATAAAAAAAAAACTTTGGACAGTGTGCTTCCAACTTAAAAGGGACAGGAAGTGCACTGCTCACATGGCTGTCTTGCTGTCCCTGGAGGCCGTTGGCACGAGGCTCTGTTTAGACTGCATGCCCATGTGAGGTCTATAATGATGATAGGCATGCCACTGAAGAGCAGCAAGAAAGAGACAGCATGCCAGCTTGAGCTGCAAGAGAGGGAAGAGAAACCACAATGGTCCTTCTTCTACGGTGTTTTCTCAGTTGTCTTTAGGACTATCGAGCCATGCAGATACAATCATTTTACTTTTATGTGCTCCGGTTTTGACATTGTTTCTGGAAAGAGATATTTCTTGTTGACTTTTTAAAATAAGTCATTGTTTAATTCAGTCAGGACCACAATCAAAATCCCATTCGCCTCCATTGTTTTGGGGTGGAGGCAGAAATCTTAGTGGCGAACAGTGGTGGAAGAAATATTCACAACCTTTACCTTAGTGAAAGTAGCAATACCACGATGCAGAAAATAATCCATTGCAAGTAAAAATCCTGCATTCAAAATCTTATGTAAGTAAAAGTACAGAGTTATCAACAAAATGTACTGAAAGAATCAAAATGATTCTTACTCACAGTACTCATAATGCAAGGAAACCGGTCCGGCAAGTGTTACATTGTTATGTATATTATTGTATTATAATTATTATTACATGCATTAATGTCTACTTTATTAAGTAGCATTTTACAGTTTTAAATAGTGGAGGTGGAGCTCATTTTAATTACTTTATATTTTGGTGGGTAGTTTAATCTATGACAAATCATATTTGATAAGATGATTATATTTTTTGTGTGTAAAATCTTTATCAGCTAAGTAACTGGTAACAAATTATCAAATAAATGTAGTGAAGTAAAAAGTGAATGAAGTTGAATTATTAATTAGCATAAAATGAAGGTGTAGCTCAAATGTGCATGCTTGTAAACAGTACTTGTAGTAGTAGTGATTGTAGTAAATGTACTTAGTTGCTTTCCACCACTGATGATGGATATTTAAAAACCTGGCCAAATTAGACCAAATGAATGGCTGTATACCGCTAGAGGTAACTGAACTGATCCATATCAAATATGTTACATTCAACATCTGTGTTTATATGTGCTTGTGTGTGTTTAACTACATTTGTGTGTGTGTGTGTGTACTGTTTGTATCCCAGAGATGTCAGGGCCAGTGTGCTCTCCACCAGTATACAGTACATAATAAACTGTCATCAGGATTCATTTGTTGTCCTACAGTTGTTATTACAGCAGGGCCTAAGGGTGCATCAGAAAGGTTTGCTAACAACAGATAGTAATATATAACCATTATATCAGACAGCCAAAAGGTGTGGACCTTTTATCGGGAGACTAAATTGTTAGAGTGCTGCATGGGCCTCGGGTAGTTATGCTAAAATACCTGTTGATTTTACATGTGAAAATGAAAGAGTGGAACTTTGGAGTTTCATTAGCTTTAATTTCATTTTGTCTGTATTTCCCTCGAGATGATGTTTGGCGAGTGTGTGTTTTATTTCTGGCTGGCTGTGCAGTGGTGTGTGAGTGCTGTGCCTCTGCTCTTTAGAGCTTGAAACGTATACTGTGCAACAGAAGCCAGAGCATACATAAAAAATCAGTTGACAGGATAAGGTTTTCAGATGCAAATCCAGAGGGCTTTCAAGTGCTTTCTGAAACGCCTGCATGTGACAGTTACATTGATTTGAGGGAAGACCTCAATCACCATTGACATTTTACAAATCAGGAAAGCTCTTTCCTTTCAAATAGGGTTGCTTCAACTACAATTGACTGCCGGACAGAAGCTATTGATGACAGAAAATTGTGTTTCTTAACTGCCTTATCAGTGTTGGAGCACTCACAAGTGGCACACATTGAGGCTAGAAGGATCAATAGCATGTCATTTATCAATGGGTTATGCATAGCGCTGTCATGCGCTCTCTACCTGGAGGTCAAAGGCCAATCAAATTTGATATTTGCCAGTAAATTTATTCATGGGAAAAAAACCTCCATATGTAGCATCTGCCAGTCAAACATCATTCTCCCTGCACTCCTGCCAGTGGATCTAATTCTAAAATGTATATAATAATTAGGAGGGCTAAATAAGTTTTGTTTTAAGATTAGTTTTGTACAATTCTGGTCAAATATCTCAATCTGTTTGGTTTGGTTTTTATACTATGGCTAAAGATTTTGCTATTAAAGCTTGTAAGTGTTGAAATATTCACATTATGGGGACTTCCCTCCCATCTGGCGACATAAAGTTGAAACCTCACAAGGTTAACAAGTAAACTTCAGGGCTATTTGTGGTTTCTGGTTAAAGTGAGAGTAAGGTTTGGGTTGGGCATGTAGTGGTTAGGACATGTAAAGCCAGATTTATGCTTGACACAAGCGGTCAACGGCCTGCCGAAGATACCTACGGCATAGGTTTTGATTTATAATTCTGCGTGAGATTTCACCTGTTGATGGTACCACTGCAACACTAAACAGATGTATTGTACTTTGTCAGGCCACATCTTGCTTCATTTGTTTTCCCCACAGTAACAGTTGTTTACATTCTTTTATTCTCTTTGTGATATAGAGCGACGGTGGGCTACGCAAATACTTTTACTATTCGCCTACTCTCATTACTGAACAGGAGACTACTCCCCGTGCAGTCGCCATGTTTATGTTCATTCATTCCCTGCTATGGAGAGCGGGGTTTGCGGTAAGGAGAGGGTTTGCAATGGAGATGTCTTTGCTAGATGTTTGTTACAGGGGAAGACTAACTTTCTTTAACTTCCATAACGTTGTTTTCACTATCAACAATCTCCACCAGCATCAGAAACCTGTAGGACAAAACACAAGCAGCCCAAGTGTTATTACATTTTTGAGGAGGCGCACGCCATAGCATAAAGCACAGCTTTGGCAGCTACATGCCATAACCCCTAAATGTAAAACTATAAATCAAGCTTAAGTCAAGGCAAGTGACAAAAACAGGCGTGTGTGTGTACCTGCATTAATCATTACAGGGAGTCGCTTCTCAGCAAAAAGCTGGTCCCCACAAGGTTAACCATTATATTTAGTTTTGGGTTAAGGCTACTCTTAGGATTAGGTGTTGGGGTAAGGGTTGAAGTTAGGCTAAAGCCTCACGGATATGAATGTATGTCAATGCAATTTTCTCCTAAAAAACGTATGTGTGTTTTGGGCTGGCAATACTCCTACACTCTCCGTCCTCAACCAATTTCCCAGTTCCTGTGCGCTGTTGGAAACACATCGCATTTTTTATTTTGAGAAACCATCCACACAGAGGTTATGATTTTGCCTCTGCTGTAATGACTATAAAATAAAGAAATAAACACAAGGCACGTGAATGTACTCGCTCTGTCAATCATAGCAGAAGTGGCTTTGGAACACTATATTTTACCACAAGACTTTGATGCATTTTTCTGTATCAATTCACACTACGATGATAATTTTAAAGTTTTATCTGTTTAGGCTATATACACTTTGCATAATATTTTCTTGCTACTGGATCCATAGGTCTAGTTTCAATAATACCACTATAGAGGAATTTTCCTTCTCTGAAATCTGTCATCATTTCTTATATTGGTATTTGGATTACATTTTTGACACTGAAGGCTAGACGTTCTTGAAAACCCACTATGTGTATAGAAAATCTCCACTTACTAGAACTCACGTATGAAATACTAACTAAAACAGATTAGCACAGTTCATGCATTTTTTTTATTTTAAGTTTAATGTATATTTAAGGTATTGCATTGGTCTTATTTCAGCTCATTTGACTGTGTTATTAGCAGGCATGAGATCAACATGAGCTGTTTTGAGAAAGACGCATGTTAGTGCTCTCTTGTTAAAAAATAAAGATAACCCTTCAAAAGTGGTGTGACAGTTCCATTGTATTCAGCTGGGCCCATTCCTGTATCGGCTGGTTAACTTGTCTGAGGGTAATTGTCTGATCTGGCTCCTGTTGTGCATCTCTGATTCTGGCTCTGAAATACATGTCAGTGTGCAGCCTTCTGACACTTTGTCTCACTGCAAGTGGAAGTCATGTGAAATGTGCGTGTCACAAAAACACATTCCACATAAATCTTCTCGGTCCATTAGTCAAGACACTTGCTCTGATGAATCATGATCTCAGTGAGAATGAGAGTCTGTTTACACACAATAGCTCTATCCAAAGGAACTGTGTTCAGTTCTTCCAGAGTTGGCAAGTTATTCAGTATGGCACTGCTTCTTCAAAAAGCTTCTTGTGCCCACTGAGTGGACAATTGTCCATTGTTCTGGCTGTACAGCGGAGCCAGTGTCTTGCTGACAGGACTACCAGGTCAGATGCCCTGAGTGACCACTACACCAGCAGCACAGAGCAGAATGGATACCCATGGGTGGCCAGGTCATGACTGGACACAGGATCATTTTAATCAGAGTGAGCACATTGGAAGATAGCAGGCATACAGAGAGACTAAAAACAGCCTTACTTTTTACCTCACTGCTCTAGAGCCCAGAACAGTATAATGTTGACTAGTTTTAGTAGTAGTGTAACTAAATCTTTTAAAGGTTAAAGGACCATCAGTGTGTTTGCCTTATGTTGTATTATCATTGTGTGGTAATGCAGTTAAAGTGCAGATTGATTTGGAGAGTCTACACTACATTACCACATAACTATAATGTGACTTTCACGAAAATGAGTGCAGAGTTGATGGATTACATAACTTAAAGTTTCAAGAGTTCCGTATATTTTCATATTGTACAGAAATTAATAGAATATGGATGTCTGTAATGGCAAAAGGGCATGCTTTAAAATTTCTAAAACACAGCAGCATGGTTTTCTACATGGTTAGTTATGATATAAGGCGCACATGATTTGTAGTAAACAGGCTAAAACTTGCGAAAGCGCTGGTTGATGAACAAAATAAATGAATGATAAGTGAATACTTTGACCTGCTGGTGGCGCTGGAGGAAATGTCAGGGGATCACCAAGTCAGTAGGAATCGTGCTCTGAGCTTCATGAATGTCTGTACAAAATTTCATGGCATTTCCATCTAATAATTGTTGAGATATTTCAGTCTGGACCAAAGTGGTGGACTGACAGACTGCCCTGAACTAAGCTTCCAAGGATGCGGCTGTGTACTTCCACCAACAAGTTCTACCAGTCGAATGCTTCAGGTTATAGATAGTTAATGTGAGGGCCAGTAAGAGTGTGCCAATCCGAGAGAGAGAGAGAGGTGACATTTGTGTAAAACCTTGGAGGGAGGTCTGCCTGTGCTGCAGAACTCTGGTCAATAAAGTCATATAGTTGACGGTGAAGTGCCCTTCCTTGAATAGTTTTTTTTTTTTTAAACCACAGTCAAGGTTGTCTTTTAAATCACTTTTATTATCAGCTTTAAACTCTGATGTTTTTGGTTTTGCCTACTTTTAGTTTTATGCTGCTATATTTTGAGTGTTTTATCTGTTTTTTCATTTATTCCTCAATTTGTTTATCCATTTCATTTTAACTACTTTTACTTTCTGGATTTTTATTACCTTTATATAGATTTTAATGTTCTTTGTTGTTATGCCAGTTCTGTAAAGCCGTGGTCGATGAGTGTGAATAACTTACTGTGAATGGCAGTTTAAGCAGCCAATTCTGCCCATTTCCTGAAAGAAGAATACCAACTCTGCCTAAATTATACTATGGCTGTACACATTCCAAACCCCTCCAATGAAAATCACTGCAGCTACCACAATGCATAGTTTAGGGGAGAACGGGTATGGTTGTAACACTTTTTCTCTCAGCACCTATAACTCGCAGAATGTTTGTGTTAGAGCTCTCAAATATTGGCACACGGTACCCTTATTTGTCTACTAGAAATAGCAGTGTTTCCAACTTCTCCATCTATATCACAGAATGAATTAACTGATGTCAAATACAAGCAGTCCCATTGTTACCACCTGCCCCACTACTGGGGTAAGTTGTAACAATAGTGAAGAATAAAAAATTGAGACCATACCATAAAATATCTGAAGAAATGTATTGCTCATGTGTCAACACTTTAACATCTTCCTGTGGTTCATTAAGAACAAAAACTCACCACTGACGTTTAAATCACTTTAAGAATGACTGTATCAATTCAATTCAATTCAATTCAATTCAATTCAATTCAATTTTATTTATATAGCCCAGTATCACAAATCACATTTGCCTCAAAGGGCTTCACAATCTGTAACATACGACACCCTCTGTCCTTAGACCCTCGATTCGATTAAGGAAAAACTACCCAAAAAAAACCCTTTTAATAGGGGAAAAAAACGATAGAAACCTCAGGAAGAGCAGAGGAACAGAGGAGGGATCCCTCTCCCAGGACGGACAGACATGCAATAGATGTCGTAAGTACAGAATAGATTTATAGCATCAAAACTATAACATATATAGCCATGATGGCAAAACTGTTGTATATACATACACATTATTACGTTAGAAATGTTTAGGTGGCAAAACACAAGGGAAGATGATGGGTCCAGACGGACAGCCGAGCAGCTCCAGTTGAAGGTCAACGAGCAGGACCTGAGCCACTCGTCCCCTGCACCATAGACACAGCAGCACTGCCCCAGCAGGTCGCCATAGTCACCGATCCAGATACATCTCCGGACACTGAAATACCTGCTGAAAGTGACACTAAGAAAGAATAGACGGACGACAAAGCACAAAACTCCGGGAGAGGGAAGAAGTCAAGTTAGTGACATGCATTTATGGGATGCGAATGCATACGGATGGAGAGGAGGACAGAGGTGAAGAGAGAGAGGTGCATCATGGGAAGTCCCCTGACAGTCTAGGCCTATAGCAGCATAACTAAGGGATGGTTCAGGACTCTCCTGAGCCAGCCCTAACTATAAGCTTTATCAAAGAGAAAAGTCTTTAGCCTACTCTTAAATGTGGAGATGGTGTCTGCCTCCAGAACCCGAACTGGGATCTGATTCCACAGGAGAGGAGCTTGATAGCTAAAGGCTCTGGCTCCCATTCTACTTTTGGAGACTCTAGGAACCACAAGTAACCCTGCATTCTGAGAGCGCAGTGTTCTAGTGGGGTGATAAGGTACTATGAGCTCTGTAAGATACGACGGTGCCTGACCATTAAGAGCTTTATAGGTGAGGAGAAGGATTTTAAATTCTATTCTGGATTTCACAGGGAGCCAGTGCAGAGAAGATAGTATTGGAGTAATATGATCTCTTTTCCTAGTTCCTGTCATGAGCTGTTGCTGGTATTTGCTTCATTTATGTTTGGATATAAATACTGTTGTTGACACAAATCTGTTCTGGCTAAATTATATTATTTATGTGTGCTGTATCTGATACATTTATTAGACTTAGTTTCAGCACCATGTACTGTTTTTATTATTATTTCTTTTATTTGAACAGGGACAGTGCACAATGATATATTAACCCTGTATATAACAAAGGGAGACGCATTGCACCGGGTTTTAGCAAGTTTCTATTTTGCTCCCGTAGTCCCTGTTCAGAAAGCCTGCTGCCTCTCTGCACATTGGGGCACTGTTAAATGTTACTGTATGAAGTCATATCTATTGGGATTTATACAAGCCTTGTATTTAGATTCTTATCTGTGGTAGATTAATAGAAAATTGTGTAAATGTTTTGAACAACGAAAGGGGTAATGTCAGTTTTCGCCAGATTTGGCCCACAGGCCGCTATTTACTTACCACTGCTGTAAAGTTTGACCTTTGCTCTCAGAGGTTAAATCCTAATTTCTTGCAGTATCTGCTCAGTGTCACATGGCATATAGAGTATTATTATCCCTGCCTTACCTCATCTGTTGTTTTTAGTTTTCATTACGGGGTTAGTTGTAACACTTTTTAAAAGGTGTTACAACCATCCCCACCTCTGTCAGACATTGTTTAGCTAGCTTTAGCAGCATGGTGGTTTGAAATTAGCATAGATTAAATGCCTCACATTTTACCTAAGAGACTACTCTCTAATACAAGTTACATAATTTTAACTTCAACAATATCAGTACTAATCAAAAAAATAAACTTGCTCCAAAAAATACTTTCTTACCTGAAAATCACTGTTGGCTGGTTGTAAAATCTGCATACTTCTTTATACAGCTATGTAAATGCACATGCTAGGTCAGGAAGTAAATGGTCATACATGAAATTGATTACATGACTCTTAGGTCCCCCCCTTGTTGGTGAAAGGGGTGCTGTTACAAACAGGCTCCCCTAATCTGTAAAAACAAAACAGCAGGCATTACATCCATTTTAGCTACTTAAATACGACTTTTGCAGGAAAGTGTATTCATCTGCACATTTGAAACCTCTCTGCCACACAGATCCATACGGCCTGACAGTGGATTTGGTGCGTGTTGTGAATGCAGGTGTTGCTGATAAAATACTATAATCTGAACTCTGGGAGAGGTTCAAGGCAACACTGCAGGCAATGCCAAACAAGCTACCAAAAATGTTTTGTTCTAAACCGGTACATATATCTCCAGTGCATGACATCAAGTAGGGGCTCAGAGACACTAACAGAAGGAATATGATATCTGTGATATTTTCCACTGCTGTGATCACAGTGTAATTACATGGCCCTGCTAAAGAATTCTTTGTGAGGAGCAGACAGAGAGGAAAGATAAGATCGAGGAGGCTCACCCGCATTGTCTGCCTGCCATTAGGGGAGAAATGGGCCTGGTGATGATGCTCTGTCGGTCTGAGGAGAGAGCTATGCAGGGAGAGATGGGGGCTAGTACAGAGGGAATCATTGGGATGTAGGTCAGAGTGTTGCAGGTGCACGACTGACAATGGATGTGTCAGACCCTGCATGCTCCAGGTGTAGGTGGGGAAAAAACATGCTCCTGTGAGTGCTCTTTGGTGAATAATATGCCAGAGCCAGATTAGGACTGGACAGAGCTGACATGAGGCTGAGCAGAAACGTAACGATGTTGCATACAGCAACAATTCCCAAAACACAGACATTTGAATTTGTATGTCTCTTATGAAAGAATATTCTTGTTTTTCTCTTACCTTAGGCGTAATGGCATGCATATTTGAGTATTAGTTTATTGATATTTCATATTTCTCTGAGAAAAAATAATCATGCAGGCTGTAAAGAACACAGTAGAGATAAACAAAGCTGCGTCCAGTGCACTTTGCAGACAGGAAAAATCAATACAGCCATCTGTAATGTGAGACCCTGTGGATATAAAGGAAAACATTTGATAACACTTAGTCATAAACCTGCAGGCTACGTTTTATTCTTACCGTGACATCGAGTTTCTGTCGCACCTGGAGAGCGCACACAGCACAGCTACGATGATCAAGGCTGTTCAGCTGAACTGCATTGTTCTCTGCAGGGCCTCATTTTGTGCAAAGCCTAAGTCAAAAGAAGCTTTACAAAATTACTTCAAGAGATACTGTATCGCTACAAAATAGCTCACGAATGACAGCATTAAAGCTCAACTGTCATGCCAGCTTGTAAGACAAGATCCTTAGGTCAGAAGGCTCCATTTATGACATGTAGCGCTACAGCAGCGCTACACCTTCACACTGCATTGCATTGATGCTGAGCCTGTCCTCGGTACAGACTCTTCTCCGATGAGGCTTTAAGAGCTATTTGGTGTTGGGATATGATTATTTCTTTGAAATACCAATACAGTTGAAATAGCAGTCTGTTTACCAGATGGAAAGATGGAGGTCAGTCAGGTTCCCTTTGTGAGCTATCCACACTTTCCTCCCACGCCTTGACTCTACTCTACTGTGTGGCTCTCCTGGTCAAATATCTGATTTGTGAGTCATACCTACCCTTTATACCCATGGAGAAACATGCTGGTTGTCTTAAAATACACTCTGGCAGAGCAGCCATGCAAGAGCTCAGGCCCGACGCAGAGCACTGGAGCTGCCCAGGGGACTGGCATGGAGCGAGCGGGAGAGACGGAGGGTGAGGGAATCGACTGGGAAAAAGAGAAGTGGGTGGGAAGAAGGAGATGGTGGAAGGTCGTGTTGGATAAAGGATTTCGAAAGCCTAACTTTCAGTCAGGTAACACGAAGGTTAGTTCAGTGGTGTGGGCAACTCAGAGAGGGTGGTGTTTGCAAAAAGCAGGTGCAAAACACAGTAAACATCCGGACTGGTTAAACACTATTCAGGTAAGGTCCTTGTAGAATAACTGGCTGGAAAATGGTGGAGAGATGTAGTAGGAGTGTGATGTGAGGCTGGCCTTGGTGAGGAGCTTGGAAGAGAGGGAATTAAAAAGAAGTATTTGTTCTCCTACAATACGCATGTATTAACGTCTAATTTTCTTTGCCAAATACGAGTTCGAGGAAACAGAAGTGTTGCTTAGGTTAGATTCACTAGCAACGCTTTTTTTCACTCCAGGAAGTGTCGCATTCCTATACAGCAGTCAAGTTTTAGAGAAGATGTTGGGGTGGATGAATTGGTGTATGAAGCACAGGTCTTTGCCAATGAAGACTGGAGTTCACATCCTGCGTCCCTCATATTAAGTTTAGTCAGTTAAAACACTTGGTTAGGGAAAGATTATGGTTTTGGCTAGTTAGCTAAGGCTGGTGAACATAGTGGAGCATTGAGCAGCTAAAGAGCCAGATATTTCCATCAGGAGTTGGTGGGAACCAAAACAGAGCTAAGAGAGTGAATATTGGACTTAGATCCGGCAGGTGGCCACAAACACGACTCCAAATAAATGTGAATGCTGCTGGGTGTCTACTGGACGTTTAAATAACCAACTGTTTTTTAACACATTTGCAATATCAACTTTATAAATTAACCATAAAAATAACGACCATGCTTTAGTTGACACCGTAGGGAAAATCAATGAAATGCACTGACAATAATCCTTCTACAGCTATGATTTTGCATTGGCAGTAAATAGTTTGCAGATACATTGTTGGTAAAATAAAAAATAAGTAAAAACATGCATTTCCAACAAAACATATTTGCTAATGCAAAGCAGTTGTACCTGAGTGTAATTTTTAGGAGCAATGGGAAAATAGGGAGAAAAGACCAAGGACAGCGAGGAGGGGAAAGTTGGGTGGCATGGGAGCAAATG
Organism: Coreoperca whiteheadi; assembly: GCA_011952105.1. Classification (NCBI taxonomy): domain Eukaryota; kingdom Metazoa; phylum Chordata; class Actinopteri; order Centrarchiformes; family Sinipercidae; genus Coreoperca; species Coreoperca whiteheadi. The sequence continues at coordinate 19,376,263 of CM022479.1, forward strand.
AATGAGGGCAGATTGTCTCAGCTTGGGGGGAAACTGGCAGCCTGGGCACTCTCTGGGCAGGAAGTGTCTGCTGATCATCTGTGTGGGCGTGACTGCATGCTGACAGATGACAGGGAGGGAGGGAGAGACACACAGGAAGATGAGGCTCACTTGTCTCTCTCTGACAGGGATGAAACACACAGAGGGGCGGAGAACAAGGAGCGAGCCTGAAAGTCACAGGTTGTGTGAGGGCACAATGAGAAAACACAGCCCTCTCAAAAGGAGAGTTTGAGTGAGAGTGAGAGACACAGATGGGCAGGAGGAGAGGGGGAGAAAGTGACAGAGAGAGGGAGGGAAAGCTGTCGGCTTCCCCCGCCCTTCCTCCCTGCCTCCTCGGCTGTGTTGGCAGTGCCATGCTCTGGTGAAGAGAGATTACCAAAACCCAGCCTGAGGTTGCATGTATGGACACAGTCATTACCTCTGCCCTGCTCACAAATGGCACTGCTGTCTGAATACAAACCAATGGCTATTCGATGCCCCCCCCCCCCGTCGCAGAGCTACTGAGCCTTGATTTAGCTGGAAAGATGTGAAGCTTGATAACTGCTCAATATCTTTATAGGCCTGTTTATCGTACTGTATCATTTTGTTTATAGGATATCGACCGTTGCTGGTTTACAACGTTGGACAGTGGAGCCACAAATAAATCTTCTGACAAGGGAAGTTTTTTTTGTGTGCTAATAATTATTCCATTATAGTTGGGGTGTGTAGTTTTTGAATTGCTTTCAAAATGGCTCCCTGGCCAGTTCATAGGATCATACTTATAGCTTGTGTGTGCATGTCATTGTGCTGGTGTGTGTCACGAGGACAATCTGTGCATTGGCGTCCTGCCACAGACAGCATGGGGTTAGAGTTGGGGCTGTCAGAACCTGCTGTCATTTCCGCCTTCACTGTGGAGATTGTTGCAAACCGCCGAGTGGAGCTGACTGATGTCAAGATATACTTAGAAGCTAATCATGCAGCAAATAGAGGCACAGGGATTCCTGCAACAGAAACTGCCTGGTTGCCCTCGCTCCATTTAAAGCCATTCATGGGAACCATTTCAGCTCTGCCACTCACAGTTAATTTGCAGCTATGTTTCTGAGCATTGCTCTTGGATTAATGGATACCAAACCCAGTGATGGTGTCTACTCAGTGCTGCCTTTTGTAGGGAAAAGCTCTGTGCTTGAAGAATGGCCTTTGTTTTTTGTCTAAGGTTTTGATTAAGAACCCCTCTGTTTTCTGTGGAGACAGCCTGTCTTGTCATATCTGCAGATTTCCCTCTTCTCAGATGGCAAGGATAGATGCTTGCCATTACCCCAACTGAGAGTCGTGTTGTGCCATATGCTGCATTTTTTTTTCTTCAAATAACATTTCTTTTTGCATCGAGCATATGAGAGAAGAGATAGAGCACAGCAGCACAGCTAGCTGCGCCTGCAAGCATTGCTCTCAGCTAGTCAGAATCATCACCTTCACATTAGCAGAGCAGGAGAGTGAAAGCACAAACATAGTCTCTCACCTTTCTTTAGAGCTGCCCATGGTGCTTGTGGGCTGCTGTATGTGAAAATGCAACAGAAAGGCCAAGGCTCTCTAATTAACTTCACCTGGCATTCCCACTTACTGTGAACGTGTCTAACCTTTACACAACCTTGCTTAGTCACCTCTCCTCTTAAACACCCAGGTTGAAATTCTCATTTAATGTCAGTAAGCAGATTACCACCCTCCCCCCACCTTCCACCTCCTGCCCCTGTCTTCTTTTTTCTTAACCTTCTTTAAACTTCAGTAACAGATTTTTATTCAGGGCGGCCACAGCACTTTGTGGTAGTAAATCAATAAAACAGTGTCCCCTATAACAGACCTCTGTGTTTTCCTTCCATCGATCCTGTCAGCCCAGATATTCAAGAGCAAGCCAGGCGATTACCCTCAGCAATCCCAACTTTGATCTATACTGCAGATGACAGGTGCCAGACATCAGCTTTGGGTAATTGTGATACTGAAAGAGGACATTGTTAATCATTCTTTCTTCGTCTGAAATCAGTTGCTCATGATCGGGTTCATGGTTATTGTAGTCGTTGTCGATGCAGACTGCTTGCAGGCCTCGCCATGACCCGCTCACCTTGTTGCCACTGGAGCACAGACCACGTTGTCATGTGTGATGCCATATTTCACGTTTATAGATTTAAAGTGTCTTAGTGAAATGAGCAGAATTGCAAGCAGTATCAAGTGCAAATCTGATACATGGGAAATTCCCAAAATAGATAAAGGATTAGAAGAAAATAATCACTTTACTTGTTCCAAGCTAATTATTTACAGAAAATGTTGATAAAATATTTATTCTCCCCGCCTGATTATCTCGGCATTATCAACTTCACTAAATCTGCTGCAATTTGTTGCAATAAAGAGCTTATTTAGTTGAAACAATTCTGGCTATCAGTCGTGCAACTGTGAAAGTGCAAAAACTGAACTTTGTCACTTGTAATCTACTGAGAAAGATACAATCAATTTCAGAGGATTTTAATTCAATTCACTTATTTCATAGAGAAGGTTAAATTCCACTTAATTTGTAGCCCATTAGCTACCAGAGAGAAAAACACAAAGGTGTTAGATTCTAATCAGTATTAGCTAGTCAGCATCTCCTTGTATCGTAATTCCAGCAGGTTTAATCCTCACACCTCTGCATTTTCTCAATCAAGGTTTAGCACTGTTGTTGCCTGGAGGTCAAAGTGGTAATTAAAAAAGCACAGGCTGAAAACGTTAATGTTTGTATTCCTGGGGAGTAAGGAGTGGAGAAATTGTATCAACGGGGTACAAGTCTGGGACAAAGTAAAAAGACATCGCAATCTTAAATGGTTCCCTGCAGCAAAAAGCTCCAGAGAGACAAATGTTGAAGCAGCTTTCTGTCCCAGCTGGGGCAAAGATAGGATGAGATACAACAAACCTATAACACCTTTTGAATCCATGGTATTACTACGGCAGCTCTGTTAAGATACGTCATCCCCTATGAAATGTTCCAAATAGACGCTTCACTTTTTGGAAAGAAGAGTCGTTTTAAATGCAAATCACTGTTGCTGTTGCTTTGCCATTACTTTGCTGCACTCCCTCTTTGACCCAGTACACTCAATTTAGGCAGCCGTGAAGTGATTTAACTTGTGACATCGCAGCAGCATTCCCACCTGTGAATTTGTTTAATTGTATCAATGATTTTGTGTGTGCTGATTTTGTAGTTGTTGGTTGTTGTTTTGTTTTTTTGGTGACTTGAAACATATTGAGTCATCTTGAGCTTGACCTCCTCTTCTGCTCCTCAATTTGTCAGCTTTGTGCGGTTGACTCCCTTTGAGTTGTGGGTCAAAGCTATAACTCACACTCTGTGAGTTGAAGCAATCCCATCAGTGAGCTGCTGTGTCCTCATTCCTGTGTTTCCCCTGTGTCCGGCTGCTTGTGATCACTCTAACAGAAATGGATGGCTTTCATACAGTGCTTAGATTAGACTGTGTGATGAGGTACTGCACTGGGTTCAAGAGAAAATGATGTCTGTCCCTGCTTGCGTATCCTACTGTCTAATGGGAGGTAGCCGTTCTGATCCCAGACATGCCACCAGGTGTGATTGCTGTTTCAAACCCTTAAACACAGTTGCTGATGAGATGTTTAGGACTTTATCAGGCAGTAGTGTGAACAAAACTAGATCATTTGATCAACTGATTTACTTTGATACCAATTTATTAGTAACTATAGCTCATGTGAAAACTGTGAATGCAGTACGATAGATATATCCTACTTCCTACTTTTACTTCTCCAAGATATTTAGCTTGTATGAAACAACACTGAAAGAGTATTCAGCCTTGCGTCATTCACGCAAATTTGACCAGTGGACCATTTGTGTTAATTCGCCCCAAACAGCCAATGTACTATACCGGCTGCACAGGCATTGAGCTGTGAGCTATAGTTGGCTAACAACAGGCACACCAACCATGTCTGTGGGAGTGTGCATTCTGTCTGAAATGGACATGAATGTGTGTACCAGATTTCATGGCAATCCATCCAATAGGTGTTGTGACATTTCACTCAAAACCCCAAATGTCAACCTCATGGTGGCGCTAGAGGAGTAGTGGACAGACAGACAGACAGACCAACTCACAGATCAACATGTCCATCCCTAGAGAAATGCCGCTAGCTTGTCTAAAAACCTAAGCAATTTAAAGGAGTGTCCGTGCGTAAGAAGAACACCTGCAGGCTATTAAAGGCTTTCCTGAACATTAGGAAAAGTGACTATCTTGCATCTTTCTCTTGATTGATATAGCCTGTTGTATATCCTTATGAGATACTCTTAAGTTATCTACATGTCCACTGTTCAGTTGATAATGTGTCAGTTGATAGTGATGATTAAGTGTGATTATGCTGCTTGTTGACTTGAGTGGAGGAACTTTGCGGTTGTTGGCTCGTCTTACCCTTTGTTTGTTAATTCCCAAGACTGGTCGGATGCTTCAGCTCGTTGTCATTTCAAAAATCTGTGACCCATCAGATTCTGTGACCCAAAACACCGGCATGCCTGGTGCCGTAAAACAGTTAGAGCATCATTAACTCTCGTGGTTCTAAACGACGCTCATTTTCACGTTTATTAGTTGCAAACGAATACGTTCAGTTCACCATTCACCAAAAACATGAGCGTGTTCAATGAACGGCGCCCTTTAAAGGGACAGTTCACCCCAAAATCAACCTGTAGTGCTATTTATCCATCTAGATTGTTTTGGTGTGAGTTACTGAGGTTTGGAGATATCTGCCATGGTGGCCTGTGGTGCTAAAAGTATCAAAAAAATACATTTGAAAAACTCAACTCATAGTCCTATTATATTGAAAGAATGCAGACATCTCTAAGGCCGATATCTCCAAAACTCAACAAAACAATCTAGATGGATAAATAGCACTATGGGTATGTATTTTTGATCTTAGGGTGAACTGTCCCTTTTAAGCGTGTTCATGCACAACACTGGGAACATAGTCTACAAGTATTAGTTAACACATGCAACCTCCAGTCACAAATTCCCACCAAAGTATCAATCACGTGAGCGTGAAAGTTCATTCTTGACTTTGGAAACAGTATAAAAAACTCTAAAAATCTTAACTCAAGGTCCACTTACTAAATATTTTTGAGCAACAAAAGGCACTTGATTGATTTAATAAAAAAACTCAAGGTCTACTAACGAGCCTTTTCTTGAGCTTTCAACTACATCTCACGGTCTTTCTCAGCAGATGGAGTTTGCTCTGTTGTCATGCCGATAGCTCAGTTATCATTATGTGACCTAAATGTGTTACCTTTGGTCACATTATAACCCCTGTTGTTCAAAGACTTGAAAGCAGAGGAAGATTGTGAGATGCAATTGAAAGTTTCAGAAAGGCTAGTAAGTGGACCTTGGGTTTGATTGTCAAATAAATCAAGTGCAGATACTCCTGACTGAAGTTCCATACTTAGGTCACACGATGATAACTGAGGTAGCTCCTTGAGTTTTTGATCAAGTGCTTCTCGTGTTTGCTTGGTTATGGTCAATAATGTGTCATTCTTACATTTTTTAATATTGTTGTATTTCATGTTTAAAACCGATGTTACATGTTAGACCTACATAGACTATATTTCATAGACTATGTTTCATGTACCATTAGCTTAGCTTTGCTATTAGCATAGGTCAAATACAGGGTAAAATAGAAGAGACAAAAGTAGCACAGGCATAACACTGAATTCCTTGAGTTTTATATTTGGATATGCCGTAGGGTGATGAAGACAGGCCGAGGTCTCATCAGGAGGGAAGTGTAAGAGAGCCCTTACGAGGCTAGTTCATAAAAAAGTGCTGCAAAGACATTTCTGCAATAAGTCTTCATTGATATGTTAAGAGAAGAAAGTGACAGCACAGCACCATGCCCAGGTAAAAGACCCAATATAGGCTATGTAAAATATCGTATTACATAATATGAATATGTATATTCTTAGATGATCAACTGACAAGATCATGTGAAATATATATGACAAATGTGTTGCACATTTGTTTTTCTAGCCATTTTGACAACCTCAGCCATCATCTGTCTGTGTGAGCGGCAAAAGAAGCAGGTGATGTGCCGCGCCTGCTTGTGTTTTCAGTCAGACTTACAGTTAATTAATTAATGGGACAAATATAATTGTTTATATGGGTGAGACCTATGTGAAAGTTGTCAAATATTACATATGACAATGTATGTAAAATAACATATTGCTATTATCTATTCATTTCTTTGTGATTTTTTGTAAACATTAGTTAAGTCAGTACCCACAGTTACTTCATCTTCTATAAACAATGTATTTGAAAGTTGTGAACCTAAATTATAGCTTAAACTTATCCAGCTTGCCTGCGCACATTCAACTGATGCAAGTATAAGTTTTTTGCAAGTGCAGTATACATGCCATGGACACTACTTTGTGTTCCATTGTGGGCACTGAACTGAGGGCATATTGTGCATAAATTTCACACTCAGAATTTAGGAACTCAAATAAAATGGCAGATAGTAAATATGGTGCACCTTATAGTAAATAGAGAGTGATTTCAGACATTCAAAAATTAACATGATTTATCAGAGCAGTCACCATAGCAACCACCTATGATGCTGCACCAGAATAGCACCAACACATAAGTAAACGTTCCCTTCCCCTCCCCAACCCCACTTCTTGTCTTCAAGATCCCGCAGATCAGCTATGCGTCAACAGCCCCGGAGTTGAGTGACGACAGGCGCTATGACTTCTTCTCACGGGTGGTCCCTCCAGACTCATTCCAGGCCCAGGCCATGGTGGACATTATCCGAGCCTTGGGCTGGACTTACGTCTCCACCATCGCCTCAGAGGGCAGCTATGGAGAGAAGGGAGTGGAGGCCTTCACACAACTCTCCAAAGAAGCAGGTAAAGAAAGGTGATCAGTGATGGGCACCAAACAGAATTATAATCCTTTTTTTGTTTGTTTGCTTCTATGATTTAAACATGCACTTGCATTTTTCACCAGAGTAAGATCAGTTTTGCATTTGCAATTCATCGTAAAATCTCTTCTGGGTGGATAAATTATTGATCTGTTTGGCAACTTCTGCTTTAGTCCCCCAGTGAGTTGTGGAGTGCTACTGGAAATGTAGACAGAGAAACAGCTTGTAGAAAGGATGTCACGTCACAATAAAGAGTGTGGCCTATACCCATGTCATTGTTTGTTTTGTTTTTTAAATCTAACCATTTCAACTTTTTGTTGTGAGTGTGCACACAACAAACAGTCTGGCAACTGAGCATTTGGGAGACATGAGTTTTGCTTTACACTCTGCCTCTTTCTGTTTCATTAAACCTCATTCTTTATCCCTTGCTAGTGAGAGTGCACGGCACTGAGGATGGTAATGATGGTCAGTCAGCTTTGCGGTCAGTCAGTTCAAAACCACTCTGGTCTGGTTGTGTAGCAGCAGGGTTTTAAATATTTAGTCTTTTTAGAAAAGTGAATGACTCTTGACATTTTTCTTAGAAACCATGATTAAACAGAGAGAGCCGAACCCCTGAATGGTCTGGAAAGCCAGCTATTAGAGTCAATCTTGTTTGTAGGGTCCCATAGTCTAACACTAATTGTGACTTTTTATATCTACTCCTTACATTTTAAAATTAGCCTCGTTACTCCTATTTCATTTCGTCTTGTTTTCATTACAGCTTGTCAACGTTAAAAAACAAACCTTATCCAGATAAATTGCGCCATCCGCATAGAGTGAATTTGATTCTGGTTGGATGAGAAGTATAAATATATACCATTGCGAAACCCTATTGGTTTGTACGCGATCCATCGCACCTGCACATGACACAAATGACGTCACACTCCAGCAAGAACACAGCCAGTGTTGGGGTCGTTACTCAAAAAAAGTAACAAGTAACAGCAGACGTAAGTAGCCAAGTATGAAGATGTCCATCAGATATACGGTTCTTTAATGTATATGCATTGTACTAAAATGCGTTCATTTTCAATGGGCATATTTGCGGCGGAAACAGGCAGCCTAGTGCAGCCCACATTTTTAAAATTTTATTTTACATTATAGTCATTATGGCCTTTAGAAAAATGTTTTTGTGAGGAGGTGGGGGAGTGCACTATCGGCCCCTGTGGGCCTAAGCTTTTGTCCTTAATGGCATTTTTTTCCTTACATTACTTTTACGTTTATACTTGAAGTAGTTTTGAAACCAGTACTTTTACTTGAGTAAAAAGCTTGAGTTCATACTTTAACTTCTACAGAAGTCTTTTTAAACCCTAGTATCTATACTTCTACCTGAGTAATGAATGTGAATACTTTTGACACCTCTGGCTGATAGTCCCTACCGCATTTTGGTGTCATTTATTTTTCTGTCCTCTGCGGTCACACACACACACACACACACACACACACACTGACACTACCATCTGTGTTTTTACGTGCATCTAAACAGTGCCGTGAAACTGACCGTCTCGAGCGCTCCTAGTTGTGCGGAACCGCTCACCGTACGGGACATCAGATACTCCGCTAAACTATCACTTGCTGCCAGTCTACTGCTGTAACCCAGCCGGTATCACGCCGTGGCAGTGTCACGTTTTTAACACGTTCTCAACACGTTCTCATTCCACGGTCAAGTTAGCAATAATACATGTGCAACGTCCGGTTAGACTTTCTAAATAAAACTTGCTGGGAAAAATGTCAGGTGAGTTGCTGTTTGGTTAGGTTTAGGCACCAAAATGACTTGGTCAGGTTTAGGAAAATCATGGTTTTGGGTTAAAATAATTTCCTTAAAACAATCAATGCTGACTATTGGTTTCACACAGGAAATGATCCCTGGTCTCCTGTGTGAAAGTCCTGTGTTTGACACATTACTTTTATGTTTGATCCTAAAATACATTTAATAGCAAATACTTTAGCAGAATTTTAAGATCAACACTTGTATTGAGTTGTATTCAGGCTTGAATTGATTAACCGTTACTACTTAAAATTTTGCTCTGGCCTCTTTAAGTTTGTATTCAACATATTACCTTATTATCTCAAGGAAATGTACTGAAACTAAACAGTGCATGTATATGTATATACGAATGTATATGTGACACAATAAGGCAATTTATTATTTTGGCCAGTGAAAAATATGCTTGGCCGGTGGATTTTTTCCATCTAGCATTCACCTTGGCCAGTGAGTCAAAGTTAATTTCAGACACTGGTGGTACATGTGAATCAGCAGTCATTGCTGTCACCAGGAGATGCTCAGGTGCTATACAGTACAATGGGTCAGCTCTCGTTGTCGAATCATGTCGTTTACTGTGCAGTCAATCAAAGCTGTGCTGTAGAGCACTAGTTGCTGCTGTAGCATTTCTGCAAGATCAGGACAAGGATACACTTTTACAATACAGTCAGTTTGAACTGACCATGATTGCAAGAACTTTTTTTAATATACAAGAGAGGCCAATAGCTGTGTGTTCAGAACTCACCCTTTCTTCTCTTTATGAAATAATTACTTTGAAAGGAATGTTACCTGGGCAGGGAAAATTACCCTCCATGATTCACGACAGCACATCCATGCAACACACGACAACAGGAGCAAGTATTTTGCTGCTTCTCACCTCAAACTCTATAGATCCCAATCCATTTCCTACTAATCTGCAGGGAGTGATATCTGTCTCATCTAATGTGCGGAAACCTCTAAAATGAGGAAAGCTAATGATATCCCACAGGAACCGATCAGAAATCCAGCGTGCATGAATATTTTATCTGTGTGCATTCATGTCCAGTGTGATCACTCATTAAAACTTTAAGAAGCTGTTTGTGGCTGTATAATTTGCATCGACTGAGAGAGAGAGAGACAGAGAGAGAGGGAGAGAAAGTAGCCTGTGTAGGAACGACTGAGGAAAAGTCCTGATTTAGGGCTTATTTTAGAAGTTTCGATTCATCTTATATCCTGTGATAAACACAGCTTCTTCCAGCTGGTTTTCTCGGATGCATTTTCCACTGATGTTTCTTTTTTTTTCTTAAGCAAAGAGCAGTAAACACACTGATATTATTGTGACTCTTGAGCAGATACACAAGGAGTATGAAATTATAAGCCATTGTTGTTGTTGACTCATCCTGTTGGTACGGAGCTGCAGTCACTTTGCAATATTTTGTATTCATATACAAATGGGAATTATTTCCTCTAAAGAACAGCCTCCAGTACCCAAGGCATCTTATCTTTAATAAACACAATTTTGTAATAGCATAACTGTACATTCAGAGGATTCATTCAAAGGCACCAGTTCTGCACCAGGACTGGAATGGATTGAATTAAATAAGAAGCAAACATCTGAGTGAATACGGAAAGAAAGAATATCTGGAAAATACTGTAAGTGTGGTGTGAGTAGATTTATTAAACATGCTCCATTTTCAAGATATTGCAAAACTGCAGAACAACAACAACAACATTGTCGGGTGGATGTTGTTGCAGCATCCCTGCAAGTTCATCCATGAGGCCTTGAGACATTTTTTGTGGCTGCCCTGTTTGGTTGCAGTGAAATGTCAGATGCATTAGTAGGATTCTCGCTTCACCACTTCAAGGAGAACCATCTAGCGGACTAATGTAATATGGCTACCCATTACCCCAAGCTAAGACTGGAGTGATGGTCAGCCCGTATTGATCTTTTCTGTTTTTTTCCAATCTTTTTTTTTTTTTGCTCTACTTCCTCTCCCCCTGTTTAGGCACTGTTCCATTGTGCGCCTTCATCCTGGCTCCAGGTGAAGCTGGCAGAGATTAATGTTGTTAGTATTTTTTGTGTCTGTCTGGACTCAGGCCAGAGCGATGGAGTTCAGTTTTCCCATTTGATAAAAAGACTCGCATTTGAGGAAAACCTCCCACATAGTATCACTGTGGAATTGATTGCAACAAGTTGCCAACACAATGTATTCTAAGATGTAGTCTGAGCTTTGTGGGGAAACAAAATCTGCCAGTAAAGTATAGCACTCATATTTAGCAGTAGAGAGGAACTCTCGGACTAGAGCTCTAGAGAGGACTGGGGAGGGAGCCTGAAGCATCTGAAAACACAGTAAAATAGACCACAATACTTGTGCATGACCCTTCGACATTGTCAAGTCCCAGACCTGTGGTGGAAAGGCACACAGGATATGGCAGGGCACACAGATATGGATGTCAGCTCCATATCAACCCATTTTGATGTGTTCAGGCAGGGAGACTGGAGGGAGCAGGTCTGTCTTTTGACTGCAGAGGTGATAAAAATAATTGCAGCATTATGGATCCCCTGGAGGTTAGGGTTTGGAGGGTGTTGAGTCGGTGTTGAAACCATCAAGAGCCTCTAATTTAAAGGAATTTGTATTTCACTAAGCAAAATGGCGAAGCCTGATTCCTTGCCCTAGAGTGCATTTTCAGAACCGAGGACATTGAGGATGAATAATTGAAGCAGTTAATGCAGTGCATGACCTATGGCACTCAGACAGATAAGCGCAGAACTTCCAAGAGCCTGATGAATTTAGCCATCTTTGATATATTAATCAAATGTGGAGCAGGGGGTAGGGGTTCACGTTGCATACAGTTTTGATATTATATTGTGGGATCATAGGTAAATTAATAAAGTGCAGCTAAAACATGTCGCAAACCCACACATCTCACTTCTAATGTAAGCAGAAATGTAATATTTTGAGTATTTAGATATATTTTATGACAAACTTAATTTTTCTCTTCACTCTCCTCACTGACTGTAAGGGCTGGGTTATGCTCAAAAGAACCTAGCTTGTATTACGTGTTGTCTGACCATTCAGAATCATTTCAATGTGGGGTTAACGGCACACATTATTAGACAGCCTCTCCTGGAAGACATTCGTAGCGTTACACTCGTGCCAAAAATAGTTTTGTAACGTAAGTTCAAACTCTGCTGTTTTTTATCACCTCCACAATGCTGGTCAATCGCTGCTTGAACAGGGTGTGAATGTCGGATTGTTGGTTTTAAAAAGTTGAAAAATTGTCCGACCCCTCCCCGCCCATCCGACCATCTGACAAGCAGTTCTGATGAAGTATACTGACGCCTTATTTGGCAGCCAGAAGATACAGTATTACTATACAATCCTATTTCTTGGATAAGACTTCAATGAGTTGGAGTAAAACACTCTTCTCACAGAGGCTGACATTCATCCATCTCAAACCACACATCTCTAGTCAAGACAGACAGGCTCTTCTAGAAACCCACTGTTTGAGTCAAGGACTCTTTCAAGTCCGCACAATGCCTTCCAGTGACAGGTGAAGGCGGTCCGGCCCACAGCAGAGTCCTCTGGAAGTACAGATACGATACTTGCATTTCCATCATGTCTGCCTCCCTGACTGACTGACTGACTGACTGACAGATGAGGTATTCTGCAGGTGTTCAATAATTTAGCCACTGCTGCACAATCACCAGTCCGCAGCCTTTAGAACACTCTTAAGCCCGCAGCATGTTCAGCTTTCTCTCTCTGTAAAGATGAGATCTGCTCCAAATGCTTCTCAGCTTCATCAGTGGCTCCTGTGGTCTCTCAGTATTATTGACGGTTGTGACCTACAATATATCTCTGTTCAAGACTGTTAACTCTTCACACAAGCCCACAGGGCGTTTTTTTTCATAATGGAGTTAATGCATTTTCCTGAGACTTAAGTTCTTAAAGTATTAAGTATTTTCATTTTTTCCTATCTTGAATTAATGTGTGTGTGATACCTACCTGCAGACGAAATGCCCCGTGGAACTGAAAGGTGCCCCTAATACGCCAGAATCAGATAATATACAGTGCAAGAGTTTCCTAAATCATAAGCCTGGAAGGGTGTCATACTGTAGGCTTTCTGGATGGAATCAACTGAAATCTCTATGCTGAAACAGAGCTTTAGTGTTGTCCCTAGGAGACCGACAACGCTAGCTGCTCTGCACAAATGACACCCAGAACGTTTCACTTTAACAGGATACCACAAACCCTTAAGCAACAGCTAGGTCATTTGTGGGATCTCCATTTTTATGTTTAGTTCACGTAGGGAGGATAACAGCATCCATCCCAGAGGTCTTTTGGCACATACAGGATGTTTTCTCGCCTGCTGATACTTAAAAAATGAATAGTTAAGAGGAGGTTCAGCAGTTGTCATTTTGCTATCTTCTGTCTTTAGAAAATGCAACAGTAAACCGTGACTGGAGATGTGTGATCTTCCAGCAAAAAGCTGTTTATATCAAAGTAATGAGCCTGAGGAGACTAGCAATTAGGAGACTCCTTCCATTTCTCTGTCTACTCAGGGAAATTCAAACTGAAAGGTTATTTGGTAGGCTATTAAAATGCTTGAGTGGGAGAAATTTTAATTGGTTTGGGTAGAGCTTTGCTGTTGACTCAGGACACAGGCTGCTGGCTTAAGTCTAGGCCTACAGCAGTGTTCTTTCGCTCAGGTGATCATATTATCCGTTTATCCAAAGTGCCTCAAAGGTTAGCTTGCCCTCCACACCTATAATTACCACACCTGAGTGAAGCAAAACTCGTTTTTTCATCATTTTATGAGAGTTATAATTTAGCTTCTCTACCTGATAATGAGCTGTTGAATATAACCCTGAAGACAACAATATCTAGCAAACTGCTAAAAGCCAATTGTGATAATATACTGTGCCAAATATTTAGCAACTATTTAGCAACGCACGGAAGCAAGCAGTACCCTTCATCCTGTACAAACTCATTAGTGATGACCTGTCTGAGAATGATTTATTGTCAGTATTAATATCCTCTTTGTTTGTTATTGCCGGCTGTGCTATCTGATTGGTTCAGGGTCCAACAAGAGATGTCTGATAATGAATTTAAATGAAAAGTCAATGGCAAGCTGTTGGATTTTTTCAAATCCATAATATGAAATCTGTAGCTTTATGTCCCCGTTGAAGTGGATTATTGAATTTGTTATAGCAGATATGTTTATAACTCCCTCACTCTGTAAAATGATTCTGGTGCTCAGTTGGAGGGCGCAGTTTGAGTGTTATATCGCACGCTGCTGTGATTTTCAGTTAATTGCCAAAATGTAAACGTATGCACTGTAAAACTATAATTTAGTCTCTATAGTGAGCATGACAGCATCATCCAAATCTCACTACTGTGTTCAGATGTTTACCATTTCCATAGGAAAAAATCAGTTATTGTAACCCCAGGCTTTTGTGTGCGTGAGAGTGAGTGAATGGGCGAGATCATCCCAGAGGCCTTCTCATTTCTTACTCCTCTCCCATTAAAAAGGTGGAATCTGCATCGCCCAGTCTTTGAAAATTCCCCACAACCCCAAGCTGGAGGATTATGACAAAGCCATCCAACAACTGTTGGAAACGCAGCACTCGCGGGCAGTCATCATCTTTGCCAGTGAAGAAGACATACGGTGAGGAGTGCAGCACATTCTGGCTTCATCCGTGTTGTTGAGGCACGCTGATGACTTGCCATGTTGAGGTCTTTAATCTCTGAGTAGCAGCTCTTGAAGACCGGCTAGAGGCACAGATTTACCATGTGTGCTACACAAACATACCTCCAACAACTCAAACACAAGCGTGCCTCGGAGGAGAAGTGGGAATACAGATCACAACAAAGCAGCAGAGATGATATTGTTTCATTTACAATGCCCCATGGGAAATGTTGTAAAGAAACACAGATTCAAGCATTTGTTACCTGTACATTCAGAATGAAGAATCCATAAGTGGATGTACTAGTGAAATGTAAAAGAAAAGAGATGAGTGAGAGACATGGAGATTAATGACCCCTCAGTTATCTTTAAATAAAAGATAAAAATAACATCATTGCCCAACATAACACAAAACATATACCAGTTAACACAAACTAACAATAGTTTCCCCTCCTTTCCCTCCCACCTTTTAATGACATATTTCAGAGCTGTAGCCTATTGTCCAAACAACTCAGCTGAGCCTTTGTGTAATAGATATTAGATTGCACATACCTCTTGTGCTCTCTCCTAATTTACACACGGATGTCCATGCAGGGGAGTTCTCAATGCCACCAAGAGGGCCAATCAGGTGGGCCATTTCCTTTGGATTGGATCTGACAGCTGGGGGGCCAAGAGCAGCCCGATCCACCAGCTTGAGGATGTAGCGGTGGGAGCAGTCACCATACTGCCCAAACGCTCCTCCATTGATGGTACGCACGCACACAGTCTCACACTGCATGCTTCACCACGTGTTGTGTTACTATATTGTATCGTTGGGAGTAATGCCTTTATAGTATATATTTTTTCCTAATTGTGTGTGTAATTACTTGCAGGCAAAAAATATACATACATCTCTATTTAAAAGCCGTAAACATTGTTTTTTGGGCCACTCGGGAGCAGTGAAACAAGCCATGAACACAACACTATGGCTAACTTGTTAGCAAATAATTGCTTATTTACACATCCAGCAGTTACAGTATGAAGCAACATTAGCATTCATTTGGAGTCATGCTGTTGGCTACCAGGTGAATGTAAGCTCTGGTTTTGGTCAAGTAGACATATGATAAATTGTTATTATAAAATATTGATTACAGATGCTTTTTAGTAGGTTTTTTTTGCTATTTGGGGACACCGCAACAAGGTTTAAGCACAACACTGTTACACCTATTATCCTTTATAAAGTTGATATGGTGAACAAAAGTTCACATTGGAAATTTCTTAGTATTGACTCAATCAAACAAGCTCATACAAATGTGTGTACACACACACACACACACACACACACACAGACACACACACACATACTCGCAAATTACACTTTTTTGTACAAAATTTGCACCCTTGAAAACACTTAACATCCTCAGATAAGCAAACATCGGTTTTGTTCAATGCATTTAAAGAGATATTTTCATGTGTCTTTTTGGTGTTCCCACATTCCCCCCTGCCTCATCTATTTCTACTGCAGTCTGCAATTTTCTACATTTCTCAGAATGACTTTCGACAATCCTCAGAGAACAAGTATGACCTTGTCGTTGTATTTGGCTGTGGGTTGTGCACGACCCGCCTAAAGTCATTTTGGACAAATTGGCTACTTTGTAGATTTTATTGGATATTAAAACCAGTGAATGTAAACTGTGTCACATTTTGCAGTCATCACGGATATATTTGTCAGTGTGGTTATACTTATTTGCTTTAAAAATTGTCCAATCTCAGCCTGCTGTCCGTAGAGAAATTGGTATCTCTGGTCTCCGTTGTGTCATTGATGAAAGGGACACACCATGATGGGTCTGAGAAAAAGCATAAATGTAGTTTTTAACATTAAGCATTTGAGTTTTATGATCATATAAACATTTCCTGTCATTAAACTATACCAATACCATTACTTATTGTTTTTAAGTGCTTACAAGTGGATTTCTCTTTAAAACTGTAGCTATAGTTCACCCACATGACAAAAGAGGCAAACAAGGAAATGATACTGCAGCATTTGCCAGGACAAGTACAAATTCACCACAGAAATAGAATATTCTCAGCATGTACCATCTATTTTGAGTTCTGTCAAGTGTCACAATCCAAATAACCGCTCATCATTACAATTGAGGAAATGTGAAAGTCTGAGTTTTATTAAGCTTTCCTTAATTAGAGGAGGTCTAGCCAGGACAAATGTACACTCAGGAGGCAGTGAGAATATTATTAATCCAACATGCATCATTGATGGTCTTTTTAAAAGAAAATCAGCTGAGTCATTCAGCTCTGATTAGCCATTATCACCTCTACCCACGACTCAGCTGACACAACTGGGTAGAGTGGAGACACAGACAGAAGTTGAAATGTGCAATTCAGATTATTCTCAAGACAGAAAATTGTGTATCTGTAACTGAAGGTAAAAAACATAACAAATACTGCACCATGAATCTCAGTGAAGTTTTGTCCCAGCTTAGTTTCCTGACCCACATTGGGTGGTAAAGTTGCACAAACAAGAGAACAAATTTCAGCATACAGGCTTTCATTTTCCTTTGTTGCAGCAAGTTATCTCTCCTCAAGCTAAAACTTCATACAGGCACCTAAGCCCTGTTGAAACTAGCGTTAAGCTAATACATCATGCCTTCAATCCATCGCTATTGTAATGGATTTTATGAAGTGAAGAAAACCTGTTCAGCACCTGCAGGACCTCGCAGCCTGAGGCACCGCGCTGCGGCACCACTTACAATCCCTGTGTTATTTATTATGCATCCTGTTTTTTAATTAATGTAATTTCCTAGATGAAAGAAGTGATTAAAGTTCCATGGGGCTTGAGAGGAAGAGGAACCACCGTGGTCAAATTTTGATGAAGTAGTGCTTGCTGGTGTGCTTCGAACACCTAGCGGCCAGCACCACACCACCACCACCACCACCACCACACTGCTGCACAAGTTTCGTTTCATTTCCTCCAGGTTTGAATTGGTTGATAATTGGTCCGGAACTGAGCCATTCTCCTCTTTCCCCTATTCCCAGGGTTTGATGAATACTTTGCTGCGCTCACCCTGGAGAACAATCGCAGGAACGTGTGGTTTGCTGAGTTTTGGGAGGAAAACTTTGACTGCAGACTCCTCAGTGCCTCAAAGAGAGAGGATACCAGCCGTAAATGCACAGGTACACGAGGTTTGACACGAGCAAAGTAGGAAAATTTCTGTAATACACCAATAAATGATGCATATTTTAGGGTGATGTGAACCTGACCTTTTGTTCGCATTAGAAGCTGCAGATAGACTGTTGGGGTTTTAATTCAACCCCTCTTGTCTGCGGCGCAGCCAGAAAGTCTAACACCAGGTGTTTCTACCCAGCGGGTGCAGGACAGGCAGAGTTTATTATTAGAATAATAATGCACCACGTGTCTTAGTCATACTACAGTTACAGACCGTCTGCTCCTGTGGCTAATGTACTGTAACTCTTAAATCCCATATTCCCTCTATTCCCCCTTAACCCAGTCACCTTGACAGCTCAGCACAGTCGTGCCGTGTGTACTAACTGCACAGATCCAGAGTACACTTTATTTAGTTTGGAAATTACAGGGAAAATGACAGAATGCCAAATGAATACTGTTCATGCCCCCATTCTGCTTTATTACCATCTTTGTGGTAGCCTTAATGATAGTGTTGTTGCTAACAGTGATGCATGCTCGTATTACCTAAACTCTGCCTGCCAACGATGTGACAGGCATTGCGCTGCATTTATTATCTACGAGGATGATGCCTGTGATGTGGGATGCCGCATTAATCTTGCTTGCATACGTGATGACGGTAATGGAAGTATGACACAAATTACTGTTTGCCGAAGGATTTTGTTTCCTTCATAATCTCCTGTTTGGCGTCTTTTGTGATGTGTCAAAGACAGAAGTTACTCTTCCATTTAGTGAGCCTCTCAAACCCTCTGTAAAATGACTGTAAATGTCTTTTATCTTTTCTTCAATTTCACTGAAAATGGCTGTACAACCGTCACTATATTCTCTTTTTTTTATACCTCAAGCTGAGCTCATATTTATTAATGTTAAATCCAAACGGGAAGCTTTTGCATTCAAGGACTGTCTATTCTGCACCCTATGCAGAGCTCTGAAAAGCAAAAAGGTTATGTGTGAGCTGAAATGTTTGTTAGGTTCTGAGAAATGGGCTGAAATATCAGCAAAGATTGCTTTAGACCTCCTTCAGTTTATGCATGTCTCCCACATTCTAATATGTGTCCTATTAACATCATCTGCTCCTCCACTAAGGAGAACATTTTATTTTAGTATTCAGTTATTTCCTTGATGATGCTTTTATTTTTCACTGGGAGCTTGAATATTTAAATGATGATGATGATGATGATGATGATGATGATGATGATGATGATGATGATGATGATGATGATGATGAGGATGAGGATGATCATTAAAAGTAATAGTATTTTTGTTATTATTTTCATTCACTCTTTGAAATGCAGCTTTCATCTACCTGGAGTATAAAATAGCTAATTCTGTTTGTAACCAACACAAAAATCTAGCAGAGGTTGTGCATTACATATTCAAGCGGTGTATCAGCAGCGTGAGGCAAAACCTTTCCGGCAGCCCATAGTGAAAGGGCAGTGTACTGGGAGGAGGATATAAAAGAGCAGGAATCCACTGTAGAAGAGTATGTTACTAAAGTTCATGGTGATCTTCATCACCTTGCAGATGGGACAAGTAAGGTCCGTTCTTAGCAGCCTATTACTTTGAAATACACCACAGTAATTTAATCCGAGTCTGTCGTATTTGTCAGAAACACTTTGTCTCACAGCTCAGCTTGATATTTTCCACTTGGGAATTAAATGTGTCTTCTTATTTCCTATGCCATATTGTCCCTTTAGGTGTAATTCCCACAAAATCAAAACTGAACTAACTGGCAGCAAACTGTAAATGGAGGAATAGAAATGAAGCTGGAGATGATAGGGAGTGCTGAGAGGATGGAATGGCTCATGGTGTCTTTGGCTGAAAGTACTCCACTTTCTTTTCTTCCCTCAGGCAAGGAGCGCATCAGGATCGACTCCAAGTACGAGCAGGAAGGGAAGGTGCAGTTTGTGATTGACGCGGTGTACGCCATGGCCCACGCTCTCCACAACATGCAGAGGGACTTATGTCCTGATCATCCTGGCGTTTGTCCACAAATGGAGTCTGCTGAAGGAAAGACTCTGCTGAAATACATACGCAACACCAGCTTCAACGGTGAGTGACACATAGTAAAAGTCTGCACGTCAGATGTTTACAGAATGTGTGGATAAGAAAAGTAAAGTGGGTTATGTTATTACTTTAGGCATTACTTTTGGAGGACATTTTTCACTGTACTGACTATAGTAAGCAAGTTAAAATTAGATTACTAGCTTCTTTTCATCACTGTAGCTGTACATTATTCTGCTGTTTTACTGGACAGCAAGAAATGTATTTTGTCCACTATGTTTCAAGCTGTATTATGGAGATAATAGAATAAGCTGTAGATTAGAGCAATAAACGAGAATTAAATGTATAAACATTCATGATCTTATGAATGAACCACCTTTAAACATAATGAGGTAAAACAATGATGTCACATTTTTTCTCAGTGTATCAGTTTAAATGAGCCTACTGACCCTACTACATTAGTTAAAGGGAAACTTTGTTTTTTTTCAACCGTGACCCTATTTTCCCATGTTTTTGTGTCCAAGAGAGTAGTGGGGACAACGAGTTTTAAAATTGTTCCAGTATTAAGCGAAAGCGCTGTAGTCGGCAGCCACGAACGGGCTGCAATGTAATCCTTCTGGGCAATTGCACCAAGTCAATGTACGTCCGTAACATGTAGGTAAGAAATACATACCACCACCTCTGTTTTATGCAGTTGCTTGTGGGCTGGCTACAATTTCAGTTTACATTTCATTTATTGCTCAAAGCACCGTGACATTTTCTGGATCTTTGAAATATTTTTTGCCAATATGATATATTATGGGTCTGCCAGTGCTTGAACCTCTAAATTATTCAGCCCTGTACAGAAAGTGATGTGGAAGATACTTAACAGTTAATGGCAAATACTTATTAATGACAACTGCTCTGAAATGCAGAAGTGAGTGGAGGAAGACAGCCAAATGGGAGATGAGTTTATAACAAGAGTAACCTTTGTCGTTACAAATGTGCCAGCATGCATGTCAGCCTGTGATCATTAGAGGCTCTTCCAAAGTACATTGTCTTCACAAAATGTTCTAGATAAGATTCAGCTGTTTAAAGAAAGGAATCAATGTAATCGGCTCACAAAACTGGCCTACTTTAAGAGGTGCTCACTGTCGTTTTTTATGTATCAAAATAACACTCCGTAGCGTACTGTAGCTACAGTGAGTCCCTTGGCAGGATACAGACACCACTTGTTGTGCTTCAGGTAACGTCTTTTTATTTGAATTTTCCTTCACACACACACACACAATGCATAAACAAGAGAGCACACACCAGAAGTTTGCCTGGCTAGTGGCATTTGCGCGAGCTGGTATGATGTGCAGTAACACGGAGTCAGGGTCCTCGCTTTCTCTGCTTCTGTCTCTCGGTCTGGCTTGATCCAGGTGTGTGTCCTCAGGTCCAGCACGCTACTGCTTATAAAGGGCAGAGCATGATTAGTTGACGAGACTGATCTGTGACAATCAGCTCTCCCTGACACTGCTCACCTGAGCCACTCCCCCACCTCTCCCTCTGCACCTGACAGCTATGCCCACCGCCACACACTCCTTTCTGATGTTTCATGTGTGGGAAAATGTAGTTTTATATACTTTAATAGGATAGACATGTGGTACTAATGATTCACTAAAGATCCTGGTTTTTCATATAATTTAATGCTTTAATTTTTGCCTCATTTCAGTGTACATTTCCAAAACGTAATTTCACACAAAATATAAACTGCAGTCTAATAAACTTATACAGATTCCATGACTGAAAAAGACCAAGGGCCAAATTGCTTCGTTAAATGAAGGAATGAAAAAGTAACATAGACTCACTATAGATAGTCTGCCAATACTTTCAAAACCCTTTGCTGCAAAATATGAACACTCTAAAAAAATATTTTTGTCATTTAATGCATTTTGTATTTTAAAAAGCACCAACTGTAGTAAGCAAAATAAAGATCAAATCATGCTTTTTTTTTTCTTGCACCTGCAGCTCATATCTAGTGCCATTGGCCATTAATTAGGGGTAGTACTTGAGGAATTTCAACACTGAAATTTCTACCGTTGTAATAAGACTAAATTAAAATAAAGTATATTTCATTTTACGTTGTTATTCATGTCATGTTATGTTAGCCAAACTTTGTTTGGAAAGTGGGGTTGTTTTGTTTTGTTTTACCAATCTGTTGCGAGTGACATGTGGATCCTGTGGAGATCATTTTTTCAGTCAAAGCAGAAGTTTTCCCCAACGATCTAAGACATTTGCAGATTTAAGAGTAGTTATTTCTCTAAGGTGACTTACAACAACCTGTACAACTGAGTTGATGTTATCCATGCTTGTCGCCATTTCTTTCCTATCGCTTTCTTAGTGGCTATAGCTATTTGTCTGCCTCTGGCACAGGAAGATGACTTCTCCATTATGAATCCTGCCTACAAAGCTCTGACTGGCTCGGTTATATTCCAACCAACAAAACAGACCTATTTGAATCATCACTGAAAAACTCGAAGATGCGGGCAGTGATTCAGAGGTCTGGAGCCACCCTATGAAATTTCTACCAGGCTTTAAGGGAACGGCTGGCATTATTCTTCTGAGTCTCAGTAATTTTCAAAAACAGCAGGGCACTTTTTAGCAAACATTACTCAAATAGGAGCAAATTGTGCATTTGTTCTGGAACTATTTTCAGCAGCAGATTAATACACATTTGCAGCGCTAGTGAGTATTTCAGGAGTAGGAGGGTGTATATGGGATCAATTCAAAACAAACAACAGTGCCCATGTTTATCATAATGAAGGAACATGTCACCCAATGCACTGATGTGATTTTTTTAAGTGTTTTAAATAGTTTTTGGATGAGATTGGAGGTCTGTGGCACAGAGGAATAAGCTATATCTTTGGATCATAGACAAAAATATAGAAAATCAGCAGAATAATTTTTTAACAAATAAAACAGGCAACATCATGATTTAAAATTATGTTAATACATTAAAGGTTTGTTCCTTATGTACATTTAGTATTTTGTGGTATTAGTGTAAGCAACGCATTGAACATTTTTAACAGGGCGAAAACTCTTCACAATTACTTGTATACAAAAATGTGTGAAAACAAACTTCTGTCATTGAGCTAAAGGCTAAAGAGCTGCCTGTCTTTCTCCAACACTGTCGCTATGGCAGCAGTGCAGAGTTCCAGCAGGCGAGAAGCCCTCGGATTTTAAGGTGGAACTAAAGAAACAGAATATATGCAATTGCCTGAAAATTTCAAGGACACCTTAACTAAGTGCAGATTCATGCATGGGATAGGGAATCTGTTGTCCAGCTCAAAAGCCATCTGGGCCTGTGCTGACTTTTCTGGATTTTCAGCTTTAGAAAAACATTTACCACAGTGTGGCACTGACAAAGAAAGAATTTAATTTCACCTGAGCAGAAAATAAGATGTCTACCTTCTCTATCTCCTCTACCTCTTCCTGTCTTGCTATTATATTCTCAAACCTTTTTACTGGAAATCGAAGGTCGTTCTGTTGTGGCTCAGGCATATCTCACTGCCCCTTATTGCATTGAGACTGGAACCACGCACATTATCCCGTGTATGCACCACTGCTAATGTATGTTTGAGAGCGAAGGAGTGTAAGCCTCCTTTGTTGATCTCCCCACTGTTCTGGAGTCACAGAACTGAAGAGTGAGAGGCAGAAAAAAAGGAGAGAATAATGACGCGAGAGAAACACAGCAGTGGATCCCCAGTCCACCCACACCGCTCGGCACAGCAGTAGTGCGCTTTTGTCATGTCTTAGTTCAGAGCCACATGCAAATGCATAAATCTTTCATCTTAGACAGCTCTCTCACTAAGGAGTCTACACATACCATTTTGTTCCCTTGAAAATATCAGGAAATAGAAAATACAAAGGAATTTTTAATGCCTTTTTATCTGCACACACAGAAGCGCCACTTAATTATTTGCTCTAAAGCTGAAGAGCGCCAAGTGCCCAATCACTCATGTCACTTTAGTGAATGACTTTGTGTGTTTGTTTATTTGTGTATGTTTTTGCTGAGGCGTGTAGTAAGAATGGTAACCCTGTCACAGCTTTTGCTCACTGGATTTAATACGTTGTCAACATCTTTATACACAGTGTCAACAAGTCTGCTGTCTGTTTGGTGGAAGCAGAAGTGACAGGACGGTGACTGCCACCCACAGAGTTTTAGTGTGGTTTTCATATTGAGAGTTTTTACTATGGGCTTCACAAGTACACTTGAATTCATTCTGAACACCCGTCCTGGTACATTTTCTGTGCCGACACATGGATACCTACAGTTTGAATTTGCATTCTACTTTCAAACAGAAAGACCGATGGGTCAAACGACTCCAGTGGTGCCATTTCTGTATTGTTAATATGGAATATATGTGCTGTCACTTTGCATAACAGCAGATAGTGAGGGATTTGTGGCTCTGCATCAACATGGAAATGGCCACTTAAGGTCTTATAAACTGGCATTTGTAATGCACAATGGTGTCACAAAGTCAAAAAGGAAAATGTGGGTGCTTGTCCACAATATTTTATTATAATGGCCCCCTATTCTGTCGCATGAAATGGGCTTTTCTCTTGCTACCTCTGCCTTCCTTGTTTTACAAGAGTCTTTTGGCCTGGAACTTTTGTAGAATGTTCAATGACAAATGTCCTTGGAAAAAAAAACTGGAGGGAGATGAAATTCCCTTCTGGCTTAAAACTAAGGAAAAGGTGCAGTGGCCTTCCATCCAAAAGCCACAAGCTCTGTTCTAGATACAAAAGACAACATGTTCCCAAAAGTGTTTTGGACACATGCTCCTGGTCCTTTCTCTACACTTTTTTATAGCCAGAGCTATTAAAGTACTTAATTCCCATGCCAAGCATCATCAGACTCCCCCTGTCCCATTTCAAAAATGGTATCTCCATTCGCGCTTATGAGCTACTGTATGCAGTGCCAAGGTGAACAGACTTGTAAAATGCAGCAGTTTTTCATTCTCTCTCAGCATTGTGGGATGGTAGAAGTGACCTCATCAACAATGCAGACCTCATGTATAAAATAAAGTACAGCCGTTTTTCCCATTAATGCCACTCAGCTGTTGTGAGGGAGATCCGATATTGACTGACATCTGCATTAACACACTACCTTGCACACACTCTGCAGTCATGAGGCTCGTATTATTGAGCAGTGTACACACATCCACGCATATACTAGTGCGGACACAGCTGACAGGCTTGAGAGATGGCACAAATACACATTTAAAAAACTCTTTTCCTCGTAATGTTTCAGGTGTCCGCAGTCCTCTCTGAGCTAATTAGTGAAATCTTCAGGGCTCTGCTTGAGGCAGGCTGCTACACACTGAGAGCAGATGGGGACCATATGAGGCTTTGGCTGACCTGTGTATCCTCCCCACATCTCCTGTTGTTGTCCACTCTGTGACTGAAATGCATTACTTAACCCAAGGAGGTGTGCGTGCATTTTAAATAGCGGTGAATTCTTGATATTATACCACAGCTGAGAGTCCGCATATCTAACCATGTTTTGAATGTGAAAATATATTCCTCCAGTGGCCATTGCACAGCTGCAATGATGCATAGACAGCAGGTGAGCAAGTGCCGTATTGTAGGGAGCTTGCTTTCCAGTCCGTGGTTATCATAAAGGTTCAAGATATAGGTCATTGTGTTTGGAGGTTCTAACTGGGAGGAGCAGACTCAAGCAATCTGTAGTCCATTTGTGTGGTCCATGTAGGCCACCGCACAGTAAGAGGCAAGGGGTTAAAAGTCCATGTTTTTCTCTCATTAGAAGAGGTGCTGTGCTCTGTCACACCAGCGGCTAACGCTTTTCTATCCTGCTGTCCTTTTGCTGCATTTTCTCTCTCTTGCTCTGTACAGGCAGTGCTGGCACCTCTGTTGTGTTTAACAAGAATGGCGATGCTCCAGGACGCTATGACCTGTTCCAGTTCCAGATGACCAACTCCTCCACCCCAGAGTATAAGGTGGTAGGGCAGTGGGTGGAGACCCTCCAGCTCAGGGTATGTCAATTTTCTGGTACCAGGAGCACGGATGACAGACACACAATGTCAAAAGTTTAAATGCCTGTATCTAAACAGGATGTCAAGGCTCAGTGATACTAATGATTTCCAAGCGTGAAGACTTTCTGTGTTTTCCAAAATTGAAATCTCATATGTGACAAGGGGGTGCAGATTATTTGCATCTCAAATACGGAGAGAGCACAGGTGCAGACATGTTTTTTCTTTCAGTCTAATTGATGTATATTAGGTGCAAAAAATGAATCTGTTTGTGCAATTTAGCAAGAAAAAGGAAGTGTTACTCTTTACCCAGAAGATAAATGTTCAGAATTCTTCTGGTGTAATCTTTTCCTCTGACAATGAATAGAGAAACACACACACGTCCTAGAGAGTCCTAGAGAAAGTTACTTCTAAACTTTATTTAATAAGACAAATGTTTATATTCATAATTGAAACATGGTTTAATCAAAGGTTATGCAACGTCCCAACGGTTGCTGTTAAGGAGAGAAAAGAAGATGCTATTAAACCAACAGATGATTTTCAATGTGTGAGGGGGGATAAAATGCGGTAATTTTAGTCAGTCACATTTTGTAAGCTGTAACGGAGTTTGATATTTTTCCACCTGTAAAAGGATGTTAGGGCAGGACTAAAACATCAGTAAGGGCTTGATTTGAGAGTTCTACATTTAAAAAGAAGACAGCGGAAAGAAAACTGACAACGTCATTACTCCATTGTTTGAGATCACTCCTTTCTCACTGCAAAACTTGAACTTGCTGATGGTGAAGGAGAGTGGGAGGAAGAGGAAGAACAGTGTTTGGCAGCAGAGAGCTCCTGGAGATGCTGATGTTGTTGAAAACTGACACCTAAATACAAACCTCCCATGTTACTCCTGGTGCTCGCTAGCTTTCCTGCAGGTTTTACTGCACATGATGAAACTCTAAAATCTATGATCACATTTTGGCAGATGGAATTTAAGGTACACCCAAGAGAGCAAGATAAATCATATGAAAGCGCTGAGTACTTTACAGGAAAACTGAAACATTTTACTAGGAAAATATGTAATTTCTTTGACATTTTTTGAAATATCCAAAAGACACCAGTACCCATGGGATAACAACATGGATATGGCATTTTTCATTTCATGGGGGCTTTAAATAACTTTAATTCACCTACAAAAAATACTTTCTAATATCAGTGTTAGGTGTAGAGCTGGAGACAGCTGCTGTGCTGCTTTTTTAAAATGCAAGGTGTTGGTTTGTGGCCACAGTAATAGATCTCACTGTCACAACACAAGAATGGGCTTGGGTGATTCATGTGGACAATAAAGAAACTGACTCTATTTCAAGGCAAACCTGGTTTGAAATTGCACATACTGTATCAAACCTGAGCTGGAATTTCTATGTAACTCAGATTACAAAAAAACATTTACATACAGATGTAGGGCCCTATTCCGCGATGCAAAAAAAACATGGACGGAATTGTGGATTTGATAATAAAATGCAATCTGCAATCTGCAAAATGAATTTGCCAAAATGTACATGCAATTTATAACAATCAGGACATCCCCTACCATTATAGGTGTTTTACACAGCGCCTAAACCGAATGAACAGAAAAAAACTATGCTGCTATGTTTTGGTGTCATTTACGGGCACGATGCTTCTTTCCTCTGCTCTCTGTGTTGTGTTTCACCGAGGGGGGGGCTCAGAGCCTCCTCCACACACACACACACACACACACACACAGTTGTGTTGAAGAGGCCCTCTGAGACAGCTAAGTCATCCAGAAAACGGAGGAATTCGACACTAACAACTAAATTTAGAGCAGAGCAACTATCCAAACGACTACTATGAGTAAGTTTTGCCAACATACGAAAGACTGGACCCGTAAGAATACGTGTGATGACCACATAATCAAAATCTCACATCAAAAACCGAGAGAGGCAGCGTGCTAGCCAAGAGCTCATCACTTTAGCAAACTCTCAGAAGTGAAACTACAGACTATTCTCCAATTCTGGATTTCTAAGGGCATCCTGGACTGGACGATTGGTATAAGGAGGTACTGAAAATAGTCTCTCTGGAAAAGCTGACCTACACCCTTCATGACAATGCTGAGGGTTTTATTAAGATATGGCAACCAGTCTTGAACACATTGGAACTCACTACATCATACTCTAGTAATTTGAATGTTATTGTGTTAATTTTGTTTGTTTCGTTTTGCTTTCTTTTGTATCGTGTTCGTAAAGTTGGGACTCCTGCTGTTTTTGTGTTTTGTTCAAAAACCCTGAAAAAAGTGGTTCTGTACATATTTGGAGCTGGAACTATATGTAGTTGTTGCCAGAACCTCAATAAAAATAAATACATAAATTAAACAAAGAAGTGCAACCACAGCGGCAGATGCAAGACGCGAGTCCGTTGAAGACTTCTTGGCTGTATTTCGCGGAGTCACATGTTTCGTAGGAAAAACTTCTAAAGCTATGTCTATTTCCGGTCAAGCATTGTAAAAAAGGAGCGGGAGAGTAGCCTTTGTCAGACCCACTTACCACATGTGTTCGGGCAGCATACGGAGGCTTTCTGGCAGAAGATCCGAGGGAAAAAATTGTCAGTAGTCCAGTAATGACTTATTTAATAAGGGATATTTCACAATAAATGTACTGTTGAAATCATATTATAATAGCCTACTGTTGCAATAAATGTTTTTGTGAATTGTCCCCATAAAATAATTGCACATAGATTTGCATATTTCTGTATGCATATTTGCATGATAAATCAAATGTAATGATATTCATTAAATTTTGAATATTTTCTTATTGAATTGTTGAAATTGTATTCATCTACCACATGATTAGACGCTCTTTCTGATGACAAAATGTGCTTAAATTGTAAAACACAGATTTCAGAAAAATTAAAAAGGAAAACACAGACTTTGGGAAAAAATAGAAACGGAATTTGGGAAAAAATTAAAACAGATTTCATAGATGAGCTCTCTGGATCACAAGAATTAAACTCAACTGAATGGATTTGATAGAACAACGTCTGTTGCTGGAGATTTGTCCTTCACTCTGTTTTAGTGTGATTACAAACCAAATGCTGTTACAGTGCAATTATATTCCAATGCAGATTTGTTCGGTAACACATAAAGAGCAATCTAATTTAAAGGTTACCCTGGAATGAGCATCCTGAAACACTTTGCGATTATCTGTAAAGAAGTACAACTTAACGCTGTTCCAGCTCACAAAAGCTCAAATTAACTGTAAAATTAACAGCTAAAGCAAAACCTAAATTAAAACTACGGCGGCCATATGAGTCCAAGATGTCAAAAATCTTGCTCCTGGTCTCCATGGCAACAGAGCTGGTGATTCCCACACTGTGTGTAATCGGGAGGTTTTCCAGAGAGCACCATTCATTGTCCAAATAACAAGTGGCACCTTCATGCCCCCAGATTAATGGCAGATGATAATCTACCCAGACACCACAGACACAGCACATTTGTCATACAGGTACACACAACGCAAACACACTGTAGATGTGACTATGTGTGCGTGTGCTGCAAAGGTGCAGCTCTGTATCTGCAATTATTGGCAGGTGCCACATTTGGAGGAGGCGATACTGTTTGTATCCTTAGCTGGACTCCTTAGTTGTATGTGATATTTGTACCTGGTGGAGTTTTTTATCTGCTGATATTTACGTTAAAGAGTAACGTGAATTATGTGTGTGTATGCAGCACACACAAGTAGTGAGACAGTGGTTCGTCTTTGAGAATTTCCATGTGTTTAATGTGTGCTCACATTGGTTTAAATTCCATTTCACACCACAGACATGAAAAGATGAGCAGTGAAAAAAAATTGGTATAAAGTTATATTTTGTCTGTTAGAGCCATACAAAAACTGAAGTGTAAAAATGTAAGGTTTGGGGTTTTACAGGGGGTTAACATGCCAGACTATTTCGTTGAGTCTAGCAGTCACCGTGACATTGCCAGGCAACCAGCAGTAAGTTTTTGTACGAATTAAACAAACAAGATATTACACGCTAATCAGTGAGTTTTCAGGTGGTGGTAGTGTGGTTTTGTTACCTTTGGATGGAGCCAGGCTAGCTGTCTATACTAAGCTGATGGCTGTAGCTTCATATTTAACAGACAGACATGAAAGTTCTAATCTAATGCTGGGCAAGAAAACATTTTTCCCAAAATGTCAAACTATTCCTTTACCGGTGTTTTCTAGTGAACAAAAAAGGTTTTGTATACATTTACTGTTACTAACTAAAACACATTTCATGAACTCTTAAAGACTAACAAACGTGTTGAATGCATTTGCTTGCTCATAAAACATTTGCAAAGGCTATTTTTTTAAAGTAGTTTTAACCCTGCAGTTTAGAACCATGTTTAGTAGCTCAAAGTCTTCCTCTTTCCTGCCTTTGCTGGCACATTGCTGTGTTTCTTGGCGCATTACTGCCACCTGTAGATAGGTGGGACAGTGTGAGACCATTGGCAGGACGGTGTATTGCATCACTCGCGTGCATGTGTCCATGTGAACACATGTGAGACAAACAAACCGGGGACACACTAAAAAATAAAACTGCTCCATAGTCCTACCAGAAAGGTATAATGCACACTACAAAAATTATCACTAAAATAATTTCCTGTTCATTTCCAATATGGTTTTATGCTATGCCATTCTGAATTTAATGTAGGTTGTACCCACACACTCTGTCATATCTGAGCAGTTTTAGGGGACAATACAAATAAATCAGTTTAATAATTTATACCACTAGAATGTGGTTATGTTTTTGTTTCTTTTTGTTTGCTGGACTGATTTGTTTTGGTTACTTGACTGATACAATATATTGCTGTGAAACTGCCTAAACCATGTTGGTGTATCTTTAATCTTCTGGTGCGTTTTAAAGCCACGGATCAGTAAACTTTCATAATAAATCAAAAGATCAGCTCAGACCATTATGAGAGCCTTTGTAACATCCTAACAAAATATGTATGCGCACTAAAAAATTCCATTTCTTCATGGCTTTTTTAAGGCTGACTGGTATGTTGAGACTATAGTTTGAGCTTAAATCATGAAATGCCTCAGGGCCTTTTTGGATTGGAGTTTCAGATAGTTTTTCAATGCGTCTGTATACTGCACTTTTCATTTTGATGACAAGATCACAAATAGAAATAGCTCTGTGAAGTCTAAAAGAGGCATTTTGCCATTCCAAATCCCATTCTCCTTCCTTATCGTCACATATTTCATACTTCACTGGCTCCTGTATTGAAACATAATTTCTTTTGCATTTCACATTCCTTTATTTTTATTTCACTGAACAATAGTAAGCTCTGTTGCCATGGTGATTTCAATTACTTT
Organism: Coreoperca whiteheadi; assembly: GCA_011952105.1. Lineage (NCBI taxonomy): Eukaryota > Metazoa > Chordata > Actinopteri > Centrarchiformes > Sinipercidae > Coreoperca > Coreoperca whiteheadi. The sequence continues at coordinate 19,407,241 of CM022479.1, forward strand.
CAAGTATTAGAAAAGGCAATCCCTCTACGAAATTGGCAGGAAAGATGTTGTACTGTATTGGGTTAATTGTTTTTTCGACTGTTTAAATGTTCTCAGTTGTTTGCACAGATCGCGTTGTGCTTTGTTTTTGCAAATAATATAACTTCATGACATTCATTATATAATAATTAGTGGCCAGTTAATAAGTTGTGTTGGAACAGTATGTGATTAATGTCATCCAGGTACCGTTCACTCTCCACATGGCTTCTTATATTCAGTAGTACCTCTGGCTTATCGCTTCGTCGCTAACCCTCTCTTCTGTGCTGTGTGTCATCTTTCTCCCAGCTGGAGGAGCTTCAGTGGCCAGATGGGGAGCAGGAGGTGCCTATATCAGTGTGCAGTCTGCCCTGCAAAACTGGAGAGAGGAAGAAGAGGGTAAAGGGTATGCCGTGTTGCTGGCACTGTGAGCTATGTGATGGCTACCAGTACCAGAACGACGAGACTTCCTGCCGACTGTGTGCCTACAACATGAGGCCCAACCCAAACAGAACTGCCTGCCAGCCCATCCCCATTGTGAAGCTGGAGTGGCACTCCCCTTGGGCAATTATCCCCGTCTTCCTGGCCATGCTTGGTATCATTGCCACGATCTTCGTCATGGCGACCTTCGTACGCTACAACGACACACCCATTGTGCGGGCGTCGGGCCGAGAGCTGAGCTATGTGCTGCTAACGGGCATCTTTCTGTGCTACATCATCACCTTCCTCATGATTGCCAAGCCTGACGTAGCTGTGTGTGCCTTCAGGAGGATCTTCCTGGGCCTGGGCATGTGCATCAGCTACGCCGCACTGCTAACCAAGACCAACCGTATCTATCGGATCTTCGAGCAGGGAAAGCAGACGGTCACGGCCCCGCGCTTCATCAGTCCCACCTCCCAGATCGCCATCACTTCCAGTCTGATCTGCGTGCAGCTACTGGGCGTGCTGGTGTGGTTCGCCGTAGACCCTCCGAACACCATCGTCGACTACGATGAGCAGAAAACCATTAACCCTATGCTGGCCCGTGGCGTGCTGAAGTGTGACATCACAGACCTGCAGATAATCTGCTCATTGGGCTACAGCATCCTGTTGATGGTGACCTGCACCATCTACGCCATCAAGACAAGGGATGTACCAGAAGACTTCAATGAAGCCAAGCCCATTGGCTTCACTATGTACACCACTTGCATAGTCTGGCTGGCCTTCATCCCGATTTTCTTTGGCACAGCCCAGTCGGCAGAGAAGGTGAGTCATTTCTTGTCGTTTTTTGCTTTCTCTCTCTGTGTCACCACCCTTTCTCTTTGTCTGTCTCTCTCCCTCCTCTCACAAATTTCCCTTTCATTCCTTCGACCGTGTTTTTATCTTGTCCAAACACATGCGCACATGCATATTTGTGCAAACACAAAATGAAAACACAAACAGTACATAAAGGGAGCACACACACTCACACACACACACACACATACACATTTAGTGAATGTATAAGTTATGGGTTCATTTTCTTTTGATTTCATATTCTCATGGCTCTGATGTGCATGGAAACCCACACTAGGCCCACCACAGAAATAGGCATATAAAGGCAGAGGAAGGGTTGATGTTAAGCACCAGAATCCTGAAATGCCTAAGGAATGATACGGATGGGGGTGCCGGTAGCTCCAGATGCAATTATCTTAGCTCTCATGCCTAGGGCTCAACATGTACTACTATGCCTTATTCTGGAGAGGGAGACAAGCGGGTTGAGGACATAGAGGAAGAGGAGCTGGAGGAGGAGGAAGGCAGGGAGAAATTGGGGGGTAAATAGAAGTTCGATTCAACACATTCCATCTCTTGACGGTTGCGCTCTACTCAACAAAGCATTTGACATTAGGTGCTGCTGGAGTTGATTGAGAAAATGACATTCTGACCTGACCATTTCAGTCATTGCTTATCAGACCACCGCTGGGCAGAATACAGATGCATTCATTCTGCTGGACTCACGAGCTGTGCACGCTGCTTGGCAGGTCGTGTGTACAAGACGGAGCAGAGGGGAAGTTTTCCACTGACAGAATATCGATGCTGACAGGAAAGTGTTACTCCTAACCTTTTGAGAGGCATGCCGTTCAATATCCTTCCTGCTAAGCTACCCGCATGTGGTGGATCAGAAACTGATTTTCCTCATCTCAATTTGCTGCTGATTTCATAGATGAATTACACCCTCAGCAGCGATTAGGAGTTCATTATGTTACTCACGGCGACTAGTGAGGCAGTAATGTGTTTATCTTTCCCCTCTATGCAGTTAACTCTTTCTTCACACCAGCTCCTGCCTTACACTCCCCTCCAGTTCACACCACAGCATCCTGGTGCAATGGCATTTGTGGGTGCATCGCCACTTACTCCCAGCTACTGCTAGTGAGAAGTGCCTTTGCATGTCTTGATAACATGCTTTGCAAAAGCTGCAGTTTCCGTTAAGGTGAAGTGAAGATATCTTATCCTTTATTTTAGCTTACTTACTAAGTGTACAGTATGAAGTGAACACACATTCCAACACAAGATCTGTTTCTGCTACAACAGTATTTACTGTAATACAAAAATTGTGTCGTTAGATAGGTCATTAGATGAGATTGATGCTGTGTGTGTGTGTGTGTGTGTGTGCATGTTTGTGTAGATCTACATGTGGAGGAACTGTTGAAGGCTAAATGTGATCCAGTGTGATGCATTTGACTAGATCTTCACTTTTTAAGTACTTTGCCCTATTGTGTTTTTAAGTGAAGATGTGGGTAAACACCTCCGCAGATTTGAATAATCTCTCTCACTCTAGGTTGTGCAATATCAAAAGATTTATGAAAACACAAAGATGATATGCCAGCTGCCAGTGATAATCCAAAAAGTTCAGATGGCTGTTTGACCTTATGTGTTGTTGTACTGTATTGCAGCAGACGTTTTGACTGCACTGAGTGGAATTTTTTTAACTCGACAACAATTAGATGCCCTTAGTTTCCACACCTGTGACTCCCTCCCCCTTCCTCTGTTTTGCCCATTCAAACTCATGTTGAGGGAAGCCATGCGAAAACGGTAACAAAAGATCACGGCGCATCCCCCCCGCCTCCTGTGCACCTGCATGTGCTCAGTCGACTACTCAACACTCTCAAGTTAATTACTGTGAGAGTCACCAGCATCCAGATTCAGCTGTCCTCGGGCCTGGAGATCAACTGACTTTTGAAACAAACTCCAGGCCTGCGAGTCTGTTCAAACAGACGTTTGAACAATCAGACAACAGAAAAACGCAAAATAGTGTTAACACAGTCACAAAAACAGTTTTTACATGACTGCAAGTGTTACTTTTGGAATAAAGGAACTAGCAAATACATTTAAGGGACGCTGTCACCGAACATGAGAACCTTCTTATTTGGTAACATCTCTGATCATGCAAAAAACAGTATGTTTCTTGCTGTTCGGAAGAGAAGTATAATGAAACATTTTCCCTGAGGCACAGAAACTTTTTAGTAAAACAGCCACAAGTCACGGTTAAAGGAGAACTTCATGTCATGTAAACTTACATACCTCAATACATGTCTGGAAACCACTTAGGCTCTTGTAAGACGTCTCCTATACCCACAATCCTTCTTGAAGAGAGACCGCTCTGCCAAGTATCATTAGCAATGACTAACTATACTTGGCAAAACCTTTCTCTTTCCAGTTTTCAGCAAGTAAAATGAAAATTGCAACTTCTAATCCTCCTGTCTGTTTGCACTTGACAGGAGTTGGACTTGACACTTATTGCGGAAATGTGGAGTCTTTTGAAAATAATAGGCCCTATGTGAAATCCTCCTGCCTATCAGTTGTTTTATGCTTGAAACCTTGAGCAGACTGCACCAGAAGCAGACTGCAGGCAAAAAGCTAAAACTGGTCAAGCATAATGGGAAGAAGGAAAGGTTGTAGGTTCAATTTTGAAAATTGATGTTGAACATGACCTTGCCCTGTAAAGTAGAAATTATGATGACGTATTGTATTTCTCCTGACAGTTGCAGTTTGGACTATGAGATGAGGGTAAAAACCAAAATCCAGTGAAATGAGGATAGGCGAATAACTTTGGTACTCCTTGCCAAGGTACTATGTGAAAAAATATGATGCCTAAATTAAATTAGCTTAAATCTTCCAATGATACTTACCAATACACCATTTACATAGTAGACTTTAAGTAAACATTGGCAAGCCACTCGTCCAACCACAAAACATGCCACATATTGCATGTATTGTTCAGTACTGCACACACAGCAATTCTGTTGGAAACTCTCTGTGGCCTGTGGCACACTTTCCACGGAGAACGTGAAATCTTCTACGTCCTTTTTATAGGTGGGAGAAAATATATTTCTGTTATGTCACCCAGTCTTAGAAATACACCGTAACAATATGAACGCATCTCTTAATTATTGTAGCTCTGCTATAATTTCAAATGAAAAAATAAATACACAAGATATAAGACTCTTTATTAGATTGTACCTGTTGTAATCAAGTTGAGATATCCTTCATGACAATTGATGAGTGGGACATCATTGTGTTCAAATACAAGGTTAGTGCACTATTACTAAGGAACCTTGTCTTGAACCTTATCCTAATGATCTCGGCTCATGAAAATAATGTGATCAACGTTTGATTTATTCGGTTCTGACAGAATCATCACTATTGCTGCATAACAAAGAAGTGTAAGGTTGTGGGAACAGGGGTTTCTGCAGAGACCGCATGTGTTTCCACACCAGCACAAAGTCAGTCACACAAATGACTCTGTTTTTGTTAGAACAGTATCTTTTAATAGGCTTGTTGTCATCAAGCTTTACCAAAACATCTCTCCTCTCACAGATTGTTTCTGCCTGAACGCCGTCGCTGACACCTCTGGAGCGCTCCTTAAATATTGGCCGGGATAGGAGTAATTAAGAAAGACAATACACTTTTAGTGTTAAAGGTTGGACCAACGAGGTGCCACCCCTAGAATCTTTGGCCAGCCAGTAATGATTTCCACCTTTTGAGACGTTTGATAAATCGGGCCCTGAACTCCGAACGTCAGCATAAAGACCATGGTAAACAAGGTATTTCAACAAACCCTTTCAAGAAAACATAAATATTGACTTCCTCAGATTGTTTTAACTATTAATGACCTCCTCTAACACATGCAGAGCAGATTATTTGTCACAGCCTCTTCATCTACCAATCCCAAAGCCCAAAAATGAGGACCAAATGAAGGGCAGAACATCCACATAGAGAGTGGTTTCAGCAATATGGAATAGGACTTTGCAGCACAAAGCCAGACAGAGTTATTCATGACATGAGCCGGGGCTAGAAAGTAGGACACCCAAAACAACAAGAGACATCCAGGTAGTTGAGGGGAGACTACAAATCCCCTGGATCCATTATTGAAGGTATTCTCTAACAGGGCAGAGAGCATCCTAATTGTCACTTACTGAATCAAGTCCTTATCACTGTGTGCATTTATAGGACTCAACCATACCCAACTAAATTGCCTTTGCAGTAAGTATATCCCTGGTGGGCATAATTATGAGAATTACTCTCAACAACGTCTTGTCTAAATGGAGGACATGTCGTTTGTTTTGGCTAGATAGCATTTGGGTTGTCAATGAGATGTAAAATTCAAATGCAATCATTTGATTCCTGATGAGGACGTTAATAAATCATTACTGTGGCTATAAATAGAGAGTTGCCGAGCAGTTGTGAAAATGACTTCATGTATTTATTTATGTTAAAGCAACAGCAATTAATTATGAATGTTCTGTGACGAGTTAAACAGTCGAGTGGTGGGTGAGAGGTTCTATGAATTTGGGTCAAGCTCATAGAGAGGCACAATGAAAAACCCTGTCTCGGTGATTAGAGACAGTAAGAAAAAGGATTTGGTTTGGCGGGTTTGTGTTTGTGTGTTTGTACGCATGTGTAGCTGTATTAGAGGGAGCGAAAGCCTACATACCCACACATTTTTTTTTGTGTGTGTTTGTCTTTTTTCTTGTGTGTGACAAGTATGAGTAACCACCTAATGCTTATTGTGCGCCTGCTCTCCAATCAACTCTCCTGCATGGTCAATAAATCAGTTCTGATAGGGTCAGCATCGGAGCGTCTTAGGTATCAGAATCTCATTAAAAGCTTATTCCAGCCATGTTTAGTTGCTCGCACCAAACTCTGTAGTGTTGCTATGGATACCAGACAGGTTACCAACTACCAAACATCGAAACACAGCACAGGGCGGGGATTCTCTGGTAACGCTATGCATACTCCTCGCAATGCTTTGATCAGTTGCCCCAATATCTAATCATAAACCATGCAAATTCCCAGCTCACACACAACATCAAGTGCAACATTTCCGTCCTCCCCCAGCTTAGAGTGACACACAACAGAGTGCACCCAGAGCATTGTGATATTCATAGTTATTAATGCATGGTGCGCCAGCCAGATCACTGCCTCTGATGCTGCTCTACACAGAAACAGGAGGGGATGGAGAGAGAAAGAAGCAGTTGAGTGTATTGGCATGTTGATGTTATCAGGCATCTGAATGATTGGTGGAGATTGGAAGACAAAGGCATGACTGGCATGTAAATGAGGCTATCTTGCATGAAAGAAATTACCATTAGTTGTGCTATTTACCAAGAAAAACTGTATGCAAATGGTGACATTTCTTCCTCTCACCGAATCAGTGAGCATTTCGCTGCTCTGCAGATACACTGTTGCGGGTAATGTGTTTACAGTTGTATCCTCTCGCCCATCCACATCACCAGTGGCTGACTGGAAGGCAGCGTATAAGTGACATCTGATGCTTTCAAGTGCAGTAGATTAGTGAGGAGGGTTTGGTGATCTGCTCTCGAAACAATAATGAGGTGATTCTTTCGCCTTCAAGACCCTTATATGAAACAAGAGGCTCTTGCATGCTTGCTGAAATACTGACTTCACTACCTCTTAGTGAAATCACTACCTTTTTAATGAAGTCGCTATATAACATTTGTGGATAACACTTTATATTAAGTTACACATATTCACCATTCACTATTTTCTTATTAGCATGCATATTGGCTCTTTATTAGTCATTATAAAACACTTATTCAACATGACTATATTCTACAACTACTAGGCCATGAACTAAGATTTTTCCCTCAATAACCTCCAATAACTGCTTATTGATAGTAAGTAAGAAAGCTGTTGTACATCAATTCTGATCTTAATATGCTTTGCTCAGTATGGGCCTTATAAGGTGGTAGTACCACAAGAATAGTCATTGTCCCTTAATAACTCTTAAAGGTGGGGTATGAGATTCTGGAGAAATCCAATACTTTGACACATACCATGACATAGAGCGAACAACGACACAGCAAGAAATATAACTAACGTTAGCTAGGTTGTGGGTTAGCAAACTGTCCCTACAGCCAGACAGGACGAGACAGTTTCCCAGAGCCAGCAAACCAGCTCCAGACAGCCATACTCACAACTCTCCTGCTACTATAGCTAACATCCCAACAACAGCATATCTTGTCAAAGTAGAAAATAAGCTGAATGTTCGTGGGCAATTTATTTAACGTTACCTGAAACATAAATCATTGATGGAATAGTGTTGTGTGGCCCGGTCCGGGCCACTTTGGTGTTTGTACACAGCCCTGGGTCTTTAAATGGGAAATAAAGTTGTATTGCTGTTGTTGTGATGTATGCTATAGTAGCAGGAGAGTTGTGAGTATGGCTGTCTGGAGCTGGTTTGCTGGCTGGGAAACCGTCTCGTCCTCTCTGGCTGTTAGCTTCGCAGCAGCAACTGCAGGGACAGTTTGATAACCCACAACCTAACTAACGTTAGTTATATTATTGCTGTGTCGTTCACTCTATATCATGGTATTTGTCATGGCATGGGATTCTCCAGAATTGCACACCCGACCTTTAATGGCCTAGTAGTTGTAGAATATGGTCATATGCATGCTAATAAGAAACTAGTTAATGGTGAATATCTGTACCTTAATATAAAGTGTTACCAATTCATGTTAACCTAAATCACAGCATGATCTGGGTTAATGTGAAAGTTCAATTAAATTCAATTTATATAGCCCAATATCACAAATCAAAATTTGCCTCAAAGGGCTTTATAATCTGTACAATATATGACACCCTCTGTCCTTAGACCCTCGATTTGAATAAGGAAAAACTACCCAAGAAAACCTTTTAACGGGGAAAAAAATTGAAGAAACCTCCGGAAGAGCAACAGAGGAGGGATCCCTCTCCAGGACAGACAGTCATGCAATAGATGTCGTGTGTACAGAATAGATTCACAACAGAAGATCATATTATATACAATTATAATGACAAAATGTAGATTGTAAAACATTAGGGAAGAGGATGGATCCAGAAGGACAACTGAGCAGCCCCAGGGGATGCCCACCGAGCAGGACCCGAGCCACACCACCTTCCCTCCACCATAGACACAGCAGCACTGCCCCAGCAGGTGGCCCACAATCACAGATCCAGACTCCGCATCTCCGGAGGCAGACATACCTGCTGAAAGTAACAGTAAGAGAAAAGAGAGAGACAAGAAAGCACAAAACTACGGGAGAGAAAAGATATCGAGTTAGTAACATGCATGTATGGGAAAAGAATGCATACAGATGGAGAGGGAGAGGAGGAGAGAGGTGCATCATGGGAAGTCTCCCGGCAGTCTAGGCCTATAGCAGCAAAACTAAAGGACGGCTCAGGTTCACCTGAGCCAGCCCTAACTTTAAGCTTTATCAAAGAGGAAAGTCTTAAGCTTACTCTGAAATATGGAGATGGTGTCAGCCTGTCAAACCCAAACTGGGATCTGATTCCACAGGAGAGGAGCTTGATAGCGGAACGCTTTGGCTCCTATTCTACTTTTGGAGACAGTAGGAACCACAAGTAACCCTGCATTCTGAGAGCACACGGTCCTAGTAGGGTAATAAGGTACTATGAGCTCTTTAAGATACAATGGTGCCTGACCATGGTGTTATATAACCTCTGAAAAAGGAATATTGTGAAGAAAGCATTTAAGAGAATGTTCCTATGTGGGACTGACGTGAATGGCAATCTTATGAATGGCTCTCACTTAAAGCAGTGAGAGCCTTTCACAGGCTGCACTCCACTGTGTGCAGATCTGCAGGAAAACAAAGGCAGACCTCGCCCAGAGAGTGTAGTCTATCAATCTAGTCAAGGGTCTGGGTGGACAAACTGGTGGAAAGGGGGCCATGTGAGGACATTTTGATTAAGTCATGGTGATGCTTCTGGTATTGTCATTAATACGCTTGAGCCGTCTCTGACTTGACTGAGTAGCTGCAGGTCAGGCTTTAATAAATGCTGGATTATGTTACCGTACGCATGGCTGCTCCATTCCCTACAGCTACGCAAATATCCAGACCACCTATCTGATAATAATGTTAGATTATCAAAAAAAGAATTTGATCATTTATTGTATCATATGAGTTTATAAAACAACCATATCTTTTAATGATGTATGCCCCTTTTGTAAGGAGATTTCTCCACACTCCAGGATGGAAAAAAGGACAACAACCAATGAACTTTTTTTCGCTGGATGCTCATATTTTGTTATCAGGCGATGGTTATTATTAGGTTTTGCCTCATCACTGTGCTCAGCAGTGTGACTATTCTGTAATTGCCACAGATGTTTAGCCATCATAGCTGTCTTGTCTCTCATTTTTCTTGATAGGGGTTTAAATTCTACTTCTGACATATTTGTCTGCTTCACTAAGCATCCAAATCAAAGTTCATACCACATAGAAGGGAACTGTCCATTTATATTATGTTTGCCACTATTCCTGTCTGTATTAAAACCACTTTTTACGTGTGTGTGCTTCCTTCCAGCTGTACATTCAGACAACCACCCTGACCATCTCCATGAACCTCAGTGCCTCAGTAGCACTGGGCATGCTCTACATGCCCAAGGTGTACATCATTATCTTCCACCCGGAGATGAACGTACAGAAGAGGAAGCGTAGCTTCAAGGCTGTGGTTACAGCTGCCACAATGTCATCACGTCTTTCCCAGAAGCCCAACGAGAGGCCCAACGGAGAGGCTAAGACTGAGCTGTGTGAGAACCCCGCTGCTGACCCCATGAGTAAGTAACCCGGTGAGAGAATTACAAACCCTAAGAGCCAGATACATATGCACCATGAACCAACCTCATTTAAGTTTACATTAGACCACATTTCACATGTAATCAGGATATGTAAAGCTCAGAATGCAATGGTTAGTCATTTGTAAAACACAACATGAATGCTTTCGGTGTTTGGTCACACAAAGCCTAAATGTATCACTGTATGTTGTGCAATTTAAAAAAGAAAAAAGTTAGGCACCAGAGTTTGTCAAAATGGCCGTGATAACAATCTACTCAAGCCAGCACCACACAGACATGAATTTCATATAAAGTATTTATGAGTTAGAGTAGGCACATTGACTGTCCATTTTTTCTACAATGGGTTAATAAAGCTTATACAGAGATCAGGGTGTTATACAGACCACAAAGACCCAGGAGTTCAGATCTACATATACAGTATATCTGTGCTATGTAAATTTCAATTGGTTTTATATCTTATTTTCTCTAGAATGGCAAATGAGATGTCTTTCTAATATTTCTCTCATATTTCCTTCCTTGTACTATAAAGTCCCATTCCAGTAATTTAATTGGGTGACTACTTGGGTAAAAAGTATGTATAATGTCCTATAGAATGGACCCAGTTATCTTGTTTCTTAATAAATGGTTAGACCTTCAGCCCAAGAGCACGGTGGTGAGCAATAAAGAAGATGGGAGACTTGCTCTGTGGAGAGATTTGAAGAAGCAGGGCTTTGTCACCGGGAATGGAAGGAGATAATCTGTCTCTGTAGCTGTGTGTTACTCATACCACCCTTCATCTGAAACAGTAAGCATGATCCTGTTAGCAAAGATAATACTGGGTATTAGTACGTGGGTGGGGAAGCCTACATACTTCATAGTTAGGTGATATAGTGTTTGTTTTGAGTGAGAAACACCAACACTTCAAAGGGTTTTAGAGAAACTGGATTTTAGACCAATGTTGCCATGGAAGCTCTTTGCTCTTCTCTAGTTGTCAGGATGAAGACAGAAATGATTGACAGCTCATGCAAATCACACATCACAGGCTCCAAAGGCCTCCTCTCCTGCAACGCTCTAATCACATAGAACGATCGTGGTACCCACAGGTGCAGCAGCCCCTCAACCCCTCTTTGAATTACGCCTGTGAGATGAGAGAATTTCCTGGGAGTTTCTCCAAACACCCAACAGTTGTCACACTCATCTGTCATGAGCCGAATAAACTTGTGTTTGTGTGCATGGCGTACAACTGTGAGTGTGCATCTGTGCATGTGGTTTTCAATATGCGTATCTGCGTGCGACTTTACGCACATATAAGCCAGAGAGCTGTGTGTATCAGGGGATGGGGAACATATCCTTGCCAATCACACATGTGGCTCAATGAGCAAATGGTCTGCATTGAGGGTGAAACCTTAACATCTGTCACAGCAGCACATCAAAAGTCCCCGAGCAGGGCATGCAGTCTCTAAGAGGCCCTCCCAAAAGTGCGCCATGTCATCTGCTCTGTGTGTCTCTCACCTTCTGTCTCTCGTATACGAATGTCTTCTCACCTCGTCTCCCCTCCCTGCACACTCTCTCCTCCTCTTGCCCTTCTTTTTTGGCCTCAGAAGAAGTGACATTTATTAATGGCGAATTTATGTGCATGACCGCCCCGAAACCTGAACTGCTCCTCAACCATCTCCGGAGACTGTCCGTCAATTCCTGTAACCATCAGAGTGCCAAATACCTCCCTTTCAGGGCCCATCAGCCTTATAGGAGATGACCCGGAGTGATTTATAGGATTAAGAGCATATAAGCAGATTTACGTTTGTATTGACATGGTGTTCATGATTACACCTCTAAAAGACAGGAGGATTTACCCTGCAAATCAGAGATGTTGAAATTCTTCACTGTCCTGTACTGTTTTTTCCAATATATATCAACCAGAACAGGCATGTGTGGATGACTTAATGCTTTTCAGATCAATTTAATTTCATGACCAGTGAGTACTGTGGGAAGAAAACAGAACCTAACAAAAACTGCAGGACAAAAGATAAGAAAAGTTATGGAATGAGATGAATAATCAGCTATCGATATATTAAAAATTAAGATGTTAGCGCACGATGTCTCAATCCCAGACAAGTAACCCCACAAACACACACACACACAGCGTCTAGCTATAAAAAAAAGAAGCCTGTCAATGGTTAACAGCAAGAATCTGTTGTACATTACATTTTAATGTTTTATTCATCATACTTGCCAGCCAAGACTACAAAATGCAGCTGTAAAGAAATGGTGCGACTTTAATTGCATAGCCCATGGGAGTTGGTCACCATAGCAACATTAAAGCAGCAGAATTAGAATTTATAGTAATGTCTGTGATAAAGAAAATGTACATCTACTTTCTCCACCGTGCTCATCACAACGCACGAGCAGATATACATCATTGTACTTGCTTTTGATCCACTGACTACATTCACATTTCCACATCCAAATATTAACCACCACAACATTAGCGCCTGCCCCAAAATCACCCTAATCCAAAGACTAACCTTAACTCCAGACTTCCTGCCCTAAAAGAGCCTTTTACAGAAGTCAGAACAAGCCAGAATGACCTCTGATCACAAAAATGCCTTCACTCTGAACGTTTGAAACTCAAATTGGCTCTCATAATGATAGATATACAGGAGGACACACACACACACAGATACATAGCACCTAGGCACTCAGCCACATTCTGATATGTTTCCATGGCAATCCAGACTGGGATCACATTGCATGCCCTAGCATTTGTTCGGTGCTCACTTGTGTGGTGTTTGTGTTTTTTATCACTAGTTAACATCTGAAAATAGAAACTAAGGCTTTACACGGGGGCATCGTGAGACTAGGCCAGAAAATACTGCTACTGATTGCACACAGCTGGTGATATGAATGCACAGCACAGTAGGGAGAGTTTACAAAAGCGGATGAGGTTTATTATTCTTGTTTGGTTTTGTCTTAGCAGTGCCCAAAGTAAATCTTAATCTTCTTTTTTTACTCTGTTCTCAGGTCAAGCAACCAAGAAAACATATGTGAGTTACAACAACCTCAGGATCTGATCTGATCTGCTTGAAAATGAATGCTGTTTGTCCTTTGATCTGTGATTGAAAAGGGAAGGGAGCTCTAGAGGAACGGGGAACGACAGATAGACAGAGAGCGAGCGCAGGCATCCCAGCACCACCTGCAGTACCTATGCACTCCAGGACTGTGGATAGCATCCAACCTTCATCCAGACATGATACATGAGTCCTGACAGAGACTAGCACAGCTGTAGGCCAGTGTGGCTGGGTTCGGCCTCACGAACCAAACTGTCGGTTTTAAACTTGTGTTGTGGCGCCCTTCTCTCTGACAGAGAACAACTTGCCTACTAAAAGGGGTCACTGTGAACGAGGACAACTGCAAAAAAAAAGGACAGTGGATCTGCTTTCAAGATATTTTCTTTTGAAATGTCATTAAAGCCATATTCTCTTGGGGTTCCCATTATCTGATTTCTGTTTTGTATTGTTTATAAGTGATTTTCTTCTGTGCCTCTTTTTCTTGCAGTTGATTTAATTACCTTGAACAGCAAGCTCTGCCACATACAGTATTTTTGTTTTACTGAAATCAATTCAAATCAGTCCCAGATGATTATTATGTTAGAGTGATGGGCCTTGTAAGTATTTTTTTTTTTTTTTTATTTTTTGAGAGTATTTTCATGTTTGGAGTACAAAAATAGATATCCAGTCTTTGTTCAATTGGATTTGGATGGTAATGAAACGCACCACAAAGTGTTCACTTTGCATGTGCCAATGTATGTCTGTTCTATTTGATGTAAACAAAAAAAAAGAGAAATAAATTCTGAAAATGATAATGAGCTTTAGCATCCTTCTGCGGTTTGTTTTTTTCACCTGAACTGAACTTCATTAAATGACAGAATATGGCTTTAATCTGTTGTTGAATTGACCCCCCCTTGTATCTGCAAGCATGTTTGTTTTATATAGTTTCGTACTGGGTATATTATGCCTAATTATGGTGTGGGAAGCATTAATATCAGAGCAATCATGCAAGTATGTTGTGATGTCTGTCAAATTACGAACATGTAATAAAATCATTTTGTTATATTTTATACAATTAAACCAGACAGAATATCATGGTTATTTCTGTCCAAGTGTATGAGTGCTTGTGTTTCGTAGCAGAGAGAGCGTGTGGCATGTTCAAACTCATGTATGAATAAGTACAATTAATCACCGTGCTGTTTATGGGTTTCTGTAAACTGATGGAAATGTCATGCGCTCGTTTACTGTCTCACCCCCGTGACAGGGCACATTAGCGAGCTCACTGAGCAGCGCTGTCACGCAGAGGAGTTGAGACCCTATGAGTGGAGTGGATGTCCACTGGCTGACTCCTTTACTCACCCTTTGCTCTTTCTGTCTTATCCGTTGCTTCTCTCACTGCTGCTCCTTCCAAGTCTCACCACCAATCCCCTACATGAATAATATAACATGTCAGATCAATTTGTCCTGCTGTTGGCCGAGCCTTTACGAGCCAACCGCTCTTTATTCCTGTGCCTGCCTGCAAGCATAATGTTGCTATTTTCAATATTGATTATTATATAAAAAACCAAATAGGCCACGCATGAGAGACTTCTGTTACTTCACCCAGTAACCATCTCCCTCTAGGCTGTTACATGGGCAAATGATCTATGACCAAGAGTTGCTGATTCCTCTTGTTTTGTCTGTGTGTGTGAGACAGAGAGAGAGAGAGAGAGAGGAGAAAAAGAAAGGGAACGAGGGGGAATGAAATCCTTATCCACACAGGTTTTCTGTTGTTTCTCTTTCCATTTGTCTGGCATCTCTCTCAGCTCCTGTGGGACCAGATGGTCTTCACTTCTCATACGCACAGTCTGTCATTTTCTGTTGCACACAGCCAAGAAAAATCCCACTTATGCCCAATTAAGACTAGCCTCCCCCCCACCAAATGAATTGCTTGTATCAGTGTCTGTGTGCACGTAATCAGTAGGGGCTGAACAGAGTTTAGATTTGCAGCTCAGCAAAAAGAAATATTAAATCTCATGCAATAGCATTTTGGACCTTGATATGAAGCAAAAACTTTGCGATGCGATCTTTCACATGCATAAAACATTTCAAAACCAAAACATGGCATGTTCAGGAATGGTTTTTACCTACCTAAAATAGTGTGAGGCATGGTTTACTCCGGCTCCAAACTCGCATGGCTCCTACGTAGGGGCCCACCTGCTCAGTATGCACCTGTTCTGTAGGCAGCAGTTTCCTGGGAGAATCAAGCGGGGAAAACATCAAAGGGAGGAAACTAATCATGGTGGACTGAGAGCAAGGCGCACTCCACCAGGAGGACTTAAATGTTTCAAACTCTAAGGACTGTCAGTCGCAGGTTATTATGTGTGGAACATTTGAAGTCGAACAATAGATTTGATAGATTCTTAAAAATGTACACAGTGCAGACTTGCCAAGAGTTCGGACTCTTGCTGTCAAGTTACAAAGTTGTCAAAACTGTCCTCAATTACGAGTCTGTGTGACCCAATCTGGATGACAAGGTGACACGGCTGCTATATGAAATGTATATTTCAGCGTGTGCCTCATGCGACATGTAGGAGTCCCAGCACCAAAGGCTCAGGCTTTCTTCTATCTGAGTTTTCATGTCACTTTGGTCCAGCTCTGCCTTTGAAGAAAGCCTTCCTTATCTTGTCAGAACTCCTGATGCGCTCTTTCACAGACAATTTACTGATGCTGAGTCTAGATTAGCTCTGTTTCATGGCTCCTGGGCTCCGGGCTCTCCTATCTCTCCATAAATGTCCAATTATCCAACTCCAGCCAGAGTGAAACCTTATCTGCTTCCCATCAGTGACCAACTGAGGCCTGATATAACGTGGGGTGGATAAAGACACTCTTCACTCTTCCTACTCCCCCTGCCCCGCTTTATCTTGCACTCAAAACCTCCTTATGATGCCTTTTGTTTACCAGCATATTTCTCATTCCTCTGTATCGTATCTGTTCTCAAGAAATCAGGTCAGTTACTGTTAACCAGCACATAGTGACACTAAGACTTTATAATTAGTGGTACATTAAGATAACCATTGGTTAGACATGAATCATAACATCCAAATCTCCTCATAGGCACTAATTATCATCTATAGGGTGGTCACAAGTTAATTTGATGAATTCTGCAGCTGAAATGCTGTGTTTGTTTTTCTATGAGCGATCCAAGAAAAAGATACAGTGCCTCTTTTTCTAAGTTAATAAATGAGTCTGGGGTCACTTGGTGCCATTTCATATCTGTGCGTCCACAGACCTACTCCTTGCCTTACTTAGGCTTGCAAGTGCATGTGCGCGCGTGTGTGTGTGTGTTTGTCACGGTGTTATTGCATTTTTAATCAGCGGAAGAGACCAGGCATCATTCTCATCACATTAGTGTCTCCTGGTATTTATTCCTCTCTCTCTCTCTCTCACCACTTTTACTCCTGGAGGGAGTTGGGTGGGTGGAGAGAATACATTTGAAATTTGCTCATTTGACACTCGTTAGAGATATGGATTCTGACAGTACACAATTAGCTCAGTCACCTCCTTTATCTTCACTCATCTTTGGCTGGGGGATTCAGTACGTGTTGCCTCTACTGTAACGACTGCTATGCTCTCACTGTGTCCCTCTCCGTCTTCCCCTCCCATTTCTTTGATATCCAAACTTCTAATTCCATCTTTCCTCCAGATAATGATTATTTGAAAATGACATATCTGACTTCATGGATTTAATTGACTACTGTGTTATTAAGACGGCTGAGTGAGACGAATGCTCTTCAAAATTCGCAGCTGAGTAGGTGCACTAATCTGCTGCTTTCCCCCCATTTCCCATGTCAGAAAAATGCATTCATGGAGAAATGCCATACATCTTGTGAATATCTTGCACATTTGTTATGTTTTGGCGGCATGAAAAATGCAACTCACTTTTAGATGCTCGGCTAAAATAAAGCAGTGCATTTTTAACATCGGATCGCAGCTCAGGTTCACAGCACAAACAAAAGCCAACAGCGTTTAAACCAGGGCAGATCATCTGTGGCTTAAAAAGGAGTTGACAGAGTTAAGTGCTGTCTGGCAGTGAAATTTAACTAGAGAGCTAAGCCCTTGATTTCAAGGAGCGTGGCATAAACTATACATTTCCACATCCCACACAGATCACTGTTATTTCAGAGAAAAGTAAATGCCTAAAGGGAAACAACATACAGAAATGGAAATGAAAAGTTATGGAAGAGTGATAGAATTCCGCATCAAACTAAGACTAAAGACAATTAAAAACCCAAAAGGAACAGAGAATAAATCACCTACCACACTGGTTTGTTTGTTTGGATGTAGATTAGTAGAAACAACTGTCTGGTGTTAAGCTTTTATTTAGTCCTTCTCCTTAAAACTGATCCTAATTCAGGCACATAAACCCTCCACATGATAAAAGGTACAAGTTTTTGATTTGGGCATTGTGCAGGAAGTGTGCAGTCAAATGATTAGAAATCAATTCAAAGTGTGAATTATGGTCTTACCACACAAAGTACATCGCTGAAGATTGTGTGCCTCATTTTTCAGTTGGCGGTGGAGTGTGGAGCACTCTCCATTTGATTAAACTCTACCCAAAGGCTGCATCAATTATGTATCTTCACAATGGAGTTAATGGACTGCAATAACAGTTGAAGATGACTTGACTAAATTTCCACATGACATGGCAAGAAAAATCTCACTTCAGTAATGTAACTCTCGTGAACAGCTTGTCTGAAATGATAAAAGATCAGGTCGGCTTCTATCTTATTAAAAAAAATCACATTTTCTTTTGTTAATTTCTCTGTTAATCAGTAAAACATTATGCCCTCTGACAGACCTGTCTCCTTTAGGAGGGTGTAAAATGTAAAACACATGTCAGCCCACTCTATATTCCTCAATGTACCTGTGCGGGGTTTGTGTGTGCACTGAATGCACGTGGATGTGTGCGACCCTCTCAGCTCAGCTTGCAATCCATCTACCTTGTGATCCAGCTTTCTATAATTCTGGTCTCTGGGGTTTGGATCCCATGAGTGGACCCTCACAGAGAACAGAAGGGGCCCGCAAAGCCCCGAGTACACAGCCACTGACCCATCTGGTCATCAGGCCAGCAGGGAGCACGCAGGATGCAGAGACCAAAGCTCTGCACAAACATCATGTGCTAACATGAGACTGGCAGATCACACAATGCCTTTTAAAAAGGTAGAAATGGTGTACAGCCACCACATACTGAGCAACCCTCATGTTTTATTTTGAGATGTTGTGTGTTGTCTGGACTGCATATAATGACAGACGGCAAAGAGTTTCCAGCTAAACACATACCACTGAGAGGAATATGCTGTATGGTGCATAAAGTGACAGTGATCCTGCTGCTGCGTTGTGTATAATTTAGAGCAAAAAAACGACGTGTTGATTCAGCTGTGAGGCTGGTTCAACATGACATTACAGAGTAGGGGGTTTGAACCTGACCTCAGTGCTGCTGTTTCTCCTCCACACTCAAATGCACAGTCATGTAAATGTTTCTAATAACCTCTCATATGTCAAGTGTCTGCTGCAAGCCTCAGCTTAAAATGCTGCTCACGCCATTAACTCCAGTGCAAGAAGCCAGTGCACGGTAGACTCTGTCATGTTTTTCTCCCCTAGTTGGTTATGAAACCCCTCCCAACGTCTTAGCTTTGTCGTGCCTCCACAGCATCCACGCGAGCAGGCTCCGTCCATGACTGAAGACGGGGATTTCCATCCCAGCTCTGGAATGGATCCAATTTATGAGATAAGAAGCAAAATGCAATTAGTCTACACTTTCTGAATCTGTGACTGAATTATGGAGTCGCACAGTTGTTATAACTTAACTAACTTTCTAATTACGAGTGTGACTTAAGAGAGAGCTGACACATTTTATTATCGAGGGGAATTAACTGAGGATCACCTCTTTGTTGACGCACCGTTTAATAAGTAGCAAACATCAGAGATACACTCACTGATTCACATGTAGCGTCAATGGTAACCCTCTTGGAAGGCAATGAATTTAAATAAACTCAAATATCTTATTATAGGCTCTTGATGCCTGTACACGCAGAATCTGATAAATGATAATTGCAGTTTTGCATTTTGTTTACCACAGCTTAAGGCTACTTATTTGTCTACAAAAGATATTAGGATCTCATGCAAAGGTTATTAATCAGTACCTTTGCAATGGTGTGATGCTACTGCCATCTACTGATACTGCAGCGATCTCTGTCTTTCCCTCGGTTTCCTGCTTCCTCAGAGCCCTGCTTTCTCACCACCCTGTCTCAAAACACAAGATCTGTACAACCAGTACCGACAGATGACAAAATGTACTTCTGAATAGACTTCCTGTTGGCGTTCAGGGCAAGCAAGCATATTGAGTCAGCGTTGCAAAGCATTCAAATGAACTTACTGCTTTTGTTCACAAGATGGCGCTGCAGTCATTGTCGGTGGGAGGACGAGACGCAGCCTAAGATTAGGTGAGGCCTTATAACTTCATCATGATCATTTCCAATGCTGGAGGAGAAAATAAACACACACGCGCGCACACTTTTCGTCGGAGAGAACAATGCATTGAATTAGGTTCATTACTAAACCTACATTTACCCATAAGCGCTAACCTTACATGCCGAAACACAACCCAAATTGACCCTAATCATACAGCGACCGTGATTAAATTACCTAGTGGGGATCAGCTGTTTGCCCCATGTGCATAGATTATTGTCGTGTGTTTATTACAAGCATATACACACACCGCATGTTAAAGAAAAAAAGCCATCACCAGGCAACTGCCACAAAACCCACCGAGCCTCGTGTGTAACGTTCACGCACACTTATAGTGAGGTAATCCAAGCATGACCATCTCAATCAATTATATGTAGCTAACGATGTTTAATTGTTACTCACCATTAAAGCTCACCTGTCCGATTAAAGACCGACGCAGTGGGTTGAACAAACATGGTTCGACTAGTTAGTTGATGAATAAAACTAACGTCATAGCTTTTGGGGTAATTTTTAAATAGCTAATGTTAGCTAGCAGGACGCAAAGAGTAACGGTAGTTAACGTTAGCTCCCTGAATTAAAACAGCGTCCCGTCTCAGAGAGTAGAGAGTTGGTTTTGTTTTGTTTTGACAAATATGTCTGGAAACACACTGTCGAATTTCGGTTAATTCTTGTTCCCTACAAGTGTAACGTTATATGACAATGGATAATCGGTTGGCTAATGTTGAGAGGCTATTTAAGCTGTCAATGTGTTGACATTTCTGTTTTAAAATTAGAAATGTGTACATGTATTTTTCCACCACCTCCCCTTTTGGCTTAGTGAGGCCTAGTAACTTACCAGAACAACTGTACCATCGCATATTTGCTTAAAAATGCCACATTTGCAGTCATTTGTGGGTTGCTTTTGGTCTTGTAAACGTTTGAATGTTTGTTTTTAATACTCGACCTGTATGGCTACATTTCAAGATTATGCAAATTGAAACTGGCATCGACAGTAACTTTCATTCATTTTCTATCATCTGAGTATGTCTATCTATAAGGTAAAGTCTGTCTGCTGTGTATATACAGATTGGCTGTACTTCAACTGTACATTGGGTATGGTCTATTATTGTATGTATAATAATATGCAAAACATTTTTATGGATCGCCTATAATAAAATAGGAAATATATATCCCCTTGCTTCCCTGACAATTATCCTTTATCATTATGATGGACTTTTTTTTATCATTGTGCTTTCAGCCTAATGGGAAATAGAGTGCCACATTTCTTGGGCGTTGGGCATCTAATGAGGCCTGTTGCTGAGCTGTCCATATCATGTGGTGCCGCCCACCATCATACCCTTTCTACTATTTCCACTGCTAAGTAGCAGATCACCTTACCGCCTCCTCAAGCACTAGGGTGCATGCAAAGACTGATTAGTTTTTCTTCTTTTTTTTTATCAAGAGAAAAGTCTTTGTCAATAATACTGTGCAGTGGAAATAATTACCCTCCTGTTCGCAATGAGAGCTTGGCCTAGCATGGCTACAGGCCTAATTAGAATTTGTTATGACCCCAGGAATTACAAACACGCTTAGAAAACACCCGTTTTGATTAGTGTTCTGCCAGTGTCTGAAGTAACAAAGATACAGCAGGTGTTTTATAAACACTGAATGTGGATATGTAGAATCCTGGAGAGCAATTTCTAAAAATTATAAAGCAAAGCATTTTTATCGGTATTTTATCTGGTTTACTCTTATTTCAGAAATTAAAAGTCGTGAAAGGGGTGAGACTAGTGGTTTTGTGCACAGAGCTGCAAAGCATCCACAACAGCAGGTTTTCGAGTGCAGTGCATCAGACGCATCATGGCCTAAAAGGTCAGTTCTTCCTATACGTTTTCATGAGGTTATACATTTTTCATCAGATACATTCACTTTCATTCCCAATACATTATTAATGAGCACTGGGGGAGGTTGATGAAGTGAGAGATTGGCAAGGCATAAAATAGCCTCAACTCCACATTTTGATACAGCCTCATTCCCTTCTAGTGGCTGCCGTTATCGATTAGCTCAACTCCATTTGTAGATTCAAACTACTCAACTGCTGTTGTAGAAGTTCCATGATCCTTTATGGACTATTAATAGAAAGCGTATCCCTACATGCAGATGTGCTTTCGAAAAGTTTGTGTGCTTTTGCAGAAAGTTGTCAAGCACTGTGAGACATTAAAAATAGCAATTCAAATGGTGATATGAAAGGTAATATGGTGAATTTTACCTAACAAGGTCCAGTTTGAACGGTGCTTTAAATGTACTTTTTTAAAGCACTGCAGTAGGTCACTGCAAGAAAAAGGCACACGGTGTTTGTAATCACAACTGGTAATACTGCATTATGGTGCCTTCTCCCAACCTCAACACCACAGAGCTGCTGTCAGTTGCCCGAACAGCAACATCAGAAGATGTGACTCCTGTCAGTGCTCAGCAACTCGGCCATGTGCCCCCAGAATAAAATACCAGCCTAAAACTGCATATCCAGAGGCTGTGTCAAACAGAAACAGTCAGAAACGGGCTGCAACCTTTGTAATGACAACTGCCTGGAAGATGTGGATCACAGTTTTTTGAATTGAAGAAATTAAGTATAATGAATGATAGATAGATGGCTTAAATTGTACTTTGGCAAGTACCTTTCCCTATGTTTTAGGGCTGCAACTAATGATTATTTTAATTATCGATTTATCTGCTGATTGTCTTAATTAATTGATTTTGTCAATAAAACATCCAAAAAATTGTGAGAAATCCCCACCGCCGTTTCCAAGAGCCTAAAGTGACGTCGTCAAATGTCTTGTGTTATTTAATCAACAGTCCAAAACCCCAAAGAGATTTATTTTACTATCATGTAAGACAAGGAGCTCTCATTAAATTTATTTTATAAAAGCCGGATAAGCCAAACGTTATATGTAAATTAGATTATTCTTCTTGAAGAATGTTCTACATCTGTTTAAGTAATTATGTTGCATTTCATTCCTGCTGGGTGCCATTGTTTTGCCATTATTGTAATGTACTGTCTATATTGATTGTACTCCACACCATGTAACTATGGCAATACAAATCTGTTATTTAAGCAACATGGGGTGAAATGTCAGTATTTCACTCTGTATATTTATAAATAGTATAAGCTGTATTTTATCACACAGTCTGTGTTTGTAGGAAATAGAGACTTTAAGTCTAGTGTCACATATCTCTCCTAAATGAATCAGTCGCCCACAGTTAGATGGATGTTGGCTAATTGATAAATGATTATTACATTCAATTTGCAACATAACCCACCTCATAATTACCAATTATGGGTTATAATAACTAAGACTAGAAAGAGCAAATGAGAACAGGGCAGATAACATAATTACAGCACTGACAATAAAGACATTTAAAAAAAATGTAGTTCTTCAGATTCAGTCACTACAGTACACATTCTAAATAAACCTCCAGCTGCTGCAGACACACGACTGGTATATATGAAGTTACGGGTATGCATCAGTGATAAAAATAGGACAGATATTTCTCTCTTTGTAATAAGTCATGGTCTAGAAGATGAGTCTGGAGATCATTAGTGATTTTGTATCAGCTTATAGGGTACCTATAACAAGAACACACGTGTCAGAGTCAATTCTCTTTAAAAGGGTACAAAAGGAAGAATATTCTGTACCTTGATTAATTCCTAAAGTCACTTTTCACCAAATACACATTATTGCTCAAATTTGATCCACAGCAGTTAAGACGATTTCTTTCTAGGTCTATGCAAGAACAAATCAAAATGTCTTCAATTGCACTTTGTATTGAAAATTTACATTTGTCTAGGCAGCATGGGCGTGCAACCAGTGAAACTGTTTTTGACCACTCCTGAATAAGCCATCATTATACAAGCTCTATACTAAAAGAATGTGAGAGCAGATATTAGTCATGGTTATTGATATTTCTCCAAGAGACGTAGGAGCACAGGGCCAAAAAAAGAAAAACAGCCCACCATAATGGCACAGAAAGGGAGCACCTCTTTTAAAATATCACACTGTCTCACAGGGACTGCCTGCTATTACAACAAAGAGTGTATAAGCTCATGTAATCTCAAAACCAGCGAACCATTGGACCCTACTGTAGCCTGCGTCTATAAACTCTGTCAAGAATGTGACCACATACTTTAAAGCAAGGCCACAAAAAGGCCACAGGTCTTTGCTACCATGTACTGTGCCATCATATATATGATGGCAATACATTTGGAAAGCAAAGTGGGATTTAAGATATTTCAAATGTATTTAACTTAAAAAAAATACTAACTTTAACACATCTCCTAGTTTGCACTTAATTCCCCCACTTGTAACAAAGCTGCCATTACTTCTTTTGACCATGTAAATATAATGTACTGTGTATTATCAACACATTTACTACTGTACTGTACATTGCATTTAAATATATCTGGTAAGTTGTGTTTATCAGCCCGTTAATACACCCATAAACACACATATATATATATATATATATATTGAAAACATAATTGATCCAGTTCCATTTTCTCAAATAAAAAAAGGGACTATACACCATCTTTGAGGCTTTACAAATAGTGTTACATTTTATTAATATATTTTCATAAAACAAGTTTAAGACTGTATCAAAAACTCAGTAAAAACATTAGATTTTTAACCATTTTTTCTTATGGTGATATCAGATATGAAATGTACATAATTCACATGTTGTGGTTTCTTTGTTCCCCATCATACTGAGATAATGCATTATTTTTTGTGATGGGCAGGTAAATGTTCTTTTGTACCCTCACACACTATAAAGTATTTTTTTTTGTTTTCATGATTGTGATCATAAATCTAGACATACAATTAAAAAATAAATTTGTTTTCCCACTCTGGCCCTCCCATTTCCAACTAGGTTTACTGATAAAACACTAACATTATGGAGCTGTTTAATTTCACAGGCACACAATTATGTACATCCCCTTGTCCCCATGCCTCATCTGAACTGACAACAGGCAATGCACTAAACATAAAAGTGCCACACCTAGAGGCAGAGCAGTGATAATACAGTACTCTAAGCCCACCCACCCCTCATACTACCAAAACCAACTGAATAAAAGACAGTGGATCCACCTCATTGACTATATCGCCAATTCTCACCTTGCTGTGAACCACGGCATTCCATTGGCCCCTTCATTATAGTTGTGGCAACCCCACAAGGTTTGCCTTGTGACCACAGACATCACCTTGGCAACAGCAAAATCAGTCATCTCTCAGGCAGGTTCAGTGGTGCACACATTAAAAAACAAAAAAAATTACTTATTTGTTTTCTAACTTAATGAGGCTACATCTATAACATGTGTGATCAGTGTAATGTCCTTTGTGATCAAGTACCAGAGGAATCTTAGCCATGTGGTGAGTTCAAGGATACAAAAAGATATTGTTTTCTCCTTATTGTACTACCACTTAACTGTGTTCAATTCTGTGCAAGACACATAGTGTAAGGTTTAACAAGAATTTGCATAAGTGCAAGGTTTGCATGTTATTGTCAAGAGGGAAGCATAGGAGAGAACAGGGAAAGATCAAAGTCTATCAAACAGATTTTAGTGTAAATAAAGTGTTTCATGCTTTCAGTTTGGCTTTTTGTATTTCATTCCCCTCTAGAAATAACAGGTGCAAAATCTTAGTAAACCTAGCGAAAGGACAGATAAGAGTGATATAGAACTCAAAGATTAACATTGTGAGGGAGAGTCTCAAGTCTGTTGTCATGGTGACATCTGCTCAAAGGCCCTGTGGGCTTCAGTCGCTCCTGCTTCTTTATTATTTTCTATACAATAGAAATAGTACATCATTGAAGATAAAATTGACTCTTCTTGGCAAAAACAGACAAAAAAGAATATGCAAGAAGTCAAAAGCAGATCTGAAGGACAAAAAAACCAAAAACAGTGCTGGAATTACAAACTGTTCCCCATCCATTTGCCCTGTGCCAGTAGTAGAATTGTACGATAGTTTCTTATCCATGATGGTCAAATATATGGGTATGGTTGCCTGCTCCTCTACAAAGTCAAAGCCATTTCATTGATTGAACACATGTAAATTACTCCTGTAGTAGTTTTCAACAAGCATCCCTACATTGCACCTGCTTTCCAAACTGAAAGCTCTAGTGTGCGTTAGGGAGGCACATAGGGAGGTGGTGACCTGTATGAGGTCATGTTCTTGGGGCGAGAGCCTTTGCCCTCTATGGGGACTGTAAATGGTGGTGGGGGCTGGTAAGGAGGGGCATTAGGATCATCATCTTGATAAAGAGAATACTCCTCCAGCAGATCCTGGTTAAGCAGGGTACTGTGGGGGCCAGGCATGTTAGGGTACTCTGGAGGGGGAAGTGGGGGCTTTTCTTCCTGAAGGATAAGAGGGATGCTGGAGGACGGAGGCGACTTGGAATCATCTAACTCATCTGCAAATATTATGGGGACTCCTTTCTTGATGAAAGTGGCCTGCTCCTCTATGGTCATCTTCCCTCTGCGTTTCTTGCGGTAGCAGACCATAGCAATGATCCCGGCTATGAGCAGCAGGGCTGCTACCACTACAGCAGGAATGACAGTGTGTAGGTAAACATCATCACTGCTCCTACGACCTGTCCCAGGTGACGGTATAGCTGTAGGTAGAACAGGCATTGGCACCTCTCCAGGTGGGATGAATGTGTAGCTCTGACATTTATTGGTGCCACGAATGGAGATGTTAATGGGTTTGAATTCAGGCTCCATGGCTTTGATGAAGGCCAGTTTAGGTTTCCCTTGGGAATCAGAGATCCTGTTGCTGAGAACAGTAATCTGGTCCTTTGGACAAGGACTCTGCTGGATACTGTTGTTGGTCCATTCCACAAAAATGGAGCCACTAGTGATGTTCCTCAGGGTTACTGTGCTGCTGTTGCGATCACCGAGGGCATAAGCCAACTTTTTGGTCAAAAGAATCTTCTTATGGACATCATTGCTTAAAGTTTTGGGGTCACCATGAAAACGAGCAGCAAACACAACTGATGGTTTGTCATTCGTAGACCAACGGTTGACTTGAACCTCAAATGCATCCATGATGCTCTTCCCACCCTTATCAGTGGCCAACATGAAGTACTCATGTTTCCCATCATGCTGCTCCTCAGGAAGGCCGTACAATAGCTGGATAGTGCTGTTGAATTGGATCCAAGATGATTCACTCACTGCTTCTTTGGGGGTCTTCTTCAAAGTCAAACGTAGCTTATCAGTAGTACCATCCTCCCTGTCAAAGAATGTATCCGGAGGAATCTTAACCTCGAAATATGTCCCAACCCATGCATTAACCTGATCAATGGGGTTGCGGATCTCTGGGTTTTGATTTACATCTGGAGACAAAGAAAAAGGAGTGGTGCGTCTGGGCAGTTTAGCTGTGGTGGACTTGGGTTCCCGGGGAGCTGGGGTGGAGGTTTTGGGTTTCTTGGGTTTCCTTGTGGAAGAGGGTTTGGGTCTTTTAGTGGTACTTGGTGGTGTTGGCAAAGCAGTAGCTTCCACAAAAGTAGGCCGGGTCATGGTAGGCTGAATTGGGATGGTGCTTGTAGTTCCTAGTACTCTTGTGGGTTGGGGAGGTCCAAAGACAGGTGTGTGGGCTATCTGATCTCTGACTCTCATAGTGGGCTTCACTGGAAGAGGCAAAGGGCCTCGGACAGGGGGAGCAGAGTTCTCTGTTGCTGGGGCAATAGAGGGCGAAGTTGGGGTGGGAACAACACGTATAGGGGGCTCTGGGTGAGTAGTTGGAGGAAGCAGTGAGGGAACTGGAGTAGGTGTATTGTATAACTGCCGTCTGACCCGTTTCACTCCATTGGGCTTTTTGTTGACAATGTGCCAGCCAACCACGGGGTATCCCAGCCTGGCTGACATAGTCCCATCCTTTGCTGAGGATTGGACGCTGCTAATGTCAGGGATACTGCCCTGGTCAAGGGCACATCCAAGTTTCCACGATAGTAGGGCCCCATTCTCCACTACCTTCTTGGCATTCCCCGGTCCAGCCATGAAAGCAGACATGTCAAATAAGCGGTTGTTGACAACAGGGACCACCCTCATATGCTCCAGGGGCACATGTGAGAATTTTCTCATAATATCCTGTAAGTTGACCCTCTGTTCAGCAGCCATCTTTGTCAAGTCAGCATCCAAGATGACAGTGAGGACAGTGACAGGCTCCTCAGAGCCACAGGTGAAAGGCTGGACACCACTGATATCAGACTGTAGAGTGAGCAGGGCTGGCTCAGTGTCTAACCGTTCTTCTGGATATACTTCAATAGAGAAGACAGTACTGGGGAACACTTGGCTGCCAGTCTTCTCAATTATCTCCTCTCCAGACACCAAGATATGATACACACCTTTATCTTGGTCCAGGGCCAAGCCTCTCAGAATGCAGCCCTTTTTGTCCCAATATAGCCAGGAGGGTAAAGTCTCCTTTCCCATCTCAGTGAGCTACAGGAGGGAAAGAGAGAAACAATATTACTGTTTTATACTATAGGGATACTTCTGAGATATAAGTGAATCTCAAATGGAAAAACTCATTACATATCTCATTAAGTGATAATTCACTTAACAATTACGAAGGGCCTTTAAAAGTTTCCAAGGCCCAAGCGATGTCTTAAAATTTACTTAGTTTGACAAGGAATTCAAATTTTATAATAATATGAAACAAACAAAAGAAAGTGAATATTGGCAATTATAAAGTTGTAACTAGGAAATGTTTAGTAATTACTAAAATGGTGAATTAATAAAAAACATATATACAGTATAACCCTGTATTTAATTCTCTATCTGACATTAACCAAGTTGCCAGTGAAACAGGACTAGAAAAAGCACCCAGAATAAAGATGAATGTAAAACTTTCACATATCTAAAGTAAACGCAGGACTGCTACTATCTCCCCAACCCCCACCATATTCCATTCAGTTTATCAAATCTTGCCAAATATGAACAGGAAGCTGAGTGAGCTTCTATTCATAATAACTATGTGAGTCATCACTATTCATTTTGAGTTATTACTGTATGACAAGATATCATTCTGCATCACCACTTGGGCCAATAATAATCTCATCTCATTCATAAATCAGACTGGAGCAAATTGCACCACAGTCAGTTTCAATCAGCAGTGATCAAAACTGAAGGGATAAATGCTACATATAGGAAAAAACACTTGGGCAATGTAATCACAATTCAGTTCTGTACAAAATTCCATTTTAAACCTTGTACTATAAACAACCTGAATTTCAGCTTTCAGTTTTTTATTGGGCATTAACGTCAAGATTAGGGATAAATACATTTTACTTTTTTTTTTTTTTTTTATTATAATGGGGCACTCGGCTTGTAGTGCTCAAAGTGCCCAAAAAACAACAACATTGCTTTGTTATTCAGAGTCTCTTTTTTCAACACAAATTCTGTTATCATTGACTGATTAATTCCAACCTCATAAATTAATGTTCAATAAATATATTATTACATTATGTGGGATTAAATATTAAATGTCAAATATTTCCAACATAAATTCAACTCAACATTGACCTTCATCCTGCTATGTCTTATCTTCCGTATACTTACATGGACATTACAGCTTGCATTGGCAGGTGGAACCTTCAACTGGAACACCTGGCCCACGATTGCAGAGGAGTCAGGGATGCCAGTGTGCACTCCCCCATTCTTTGCAGGAGAATCTGGGATAGCTGTAGGCGGCCCTTCGCCAACTGAGGATGCTGCAGCCTGGAGCTCAGAGAGCACCGAGGACTGCATAGAAGCCTCTAGTTCCACTGATATCATCTCCACTAGTCTCTCTTGCTGTTCTGGCACGGTGCCCTGGGTCATGGTCACCAGAAGCCCTATTACCAGGGGGATAGTCCTGCATGAAAGAAGCCTGCTCCTTCCAGCATCCCCAGAGCTCATGTCTCTATGTTTATAGTGCATAGCAATAGGCCTTTGGGCTGCCCAACAGATGTCTGTGAACAACTTAAGAGGCCACATGCACTAAAGTCAGTCTGATGATATGCTTGTGGTCAGATTCCCTAGTTATTGGCTATGCTCACAGATGCAGTGGTTCCTCTTTGTTGTCCTCTGTGATCCATGAAGAGATCTTTGGCAACCTGTTAGACATCCATTTCAGCCAGCTACGTGAGAAAACAAAAAAACAAATATGAGTGTGACAAAGTGACAAATGAAATAAAAACATCAGTGCAAACATACAAGTAGTATTACTGCTTACACCGTAAAGTGATCTCAACAAATCTCCCAACCCTAGTACTACCAACAGAAATTGTATATTGCATATTATGCATTTAGCACCCTATTTTGAAAATGGTTCATGGTGCTACAGTAGAGTATGATTGTGCAGCGCTGCTGGTTACTTTGAAAGACCTGATACTGCAACATACTTTTGGGGGGTCCGAAATCACTTCCTACATACCATCTACTGCACTATATTTACTTGGCTTGTGCCAATTGGCCATGAGATCGACTTTCGATGCTGCCAGCGGGTCAGTGATCCACACGAGACCCCCAGCTCTTTTCCCTGCTCTGCTATCTTTACGCGCTGGCTCTATATGATGGACCGGATTGCATCTCGTGAAATTCACTTAGAATATATATATATTGGTCATTATTAACAGTTTATAATTATGCATTTAATTTATTACTGACTTTGTCTTAACAGCAAAGCTAGTTTTTCGTTATTGTAGTAAGAGAGAGAGAAGGAGGCGTTCGAACCTTTGTAAAGTTAGTGGATACATTTATGTGCTATGTAGTGCCCTCAAAATTTCCATGGCATGTTAACTACTGACTGCTAAAAATCCCACAATGTAGGGTGGAAACTGCTACTCCAGAGGGAAAATAACATGTTAACAGAAACGATTCCTCAAGTAACTCGATTACTAAAAATGGATTAAGGTTCGTTTAATCTATATAATTACATACAATGCACTGTGCTTCGCGCAGATGATAATTACTGTCACACATGGGCGTCGCCAGGCCTGGCCATTCATGGGCTGTAGCCCCGAAGATTTTTCTCTTTAGTCCGGAATAATTCTCCACTTTGAGTGGCTTCTCTTAAAGAAGACATCATTTTTGTACTTTTGCATATTCATTGAATGCAACACAGCAGAGGCAAGACCAATCAGAGAGGGTTTACAAGAAAATACGTGGAAAACGTCTGTAAATGTCTTATGAATTCCAAGTTACATGAACATGGTATGAGCAGAGCACAAGTTACAGGTATAGAATGTATACCTGAGCTACATCTAAACTAGCCTACTCTGCAACGCACTGTAGGCTAAACCATTAGCAATGATAGTTGTTGTGCTAGTGACACCAAACTAGCCTAGTCTCGTTTTGGACCAGTGTTTTTCATTTTATTTTGCTAATTTAATGTTTAATGGTCTGCTTCTGAAGAACGAGTGAGAGCCGCTGTTCAGCGGTAGACTCTCATCCAGCAGCACAAAGCGAGAAGAAACAACCATAATATTTTCAAATCTAACTCTGTGAATTAACTGTAAGGATTAATTTAAACCAAACCAGACTTGGCGTTTATTGGAACAGCGGAAAGACTAACCAAGACGATTTTAGTGAGTTTTATTTTGTTCCTGTCAAGTTTGAATGAGGTGTGTTTTACAGTGAGTTAATGAGGCAATTAAGCTGCTTTTAGTTGTGAAAGAGAGAAACTTGAATTCAGAAGGTGTAACATTACAGTTGTATTTTTCTGTTTAAAAAAAAACAGAGATGTAAGAATATTTCCTTTCTTTAATGCACACTTCATCCTGTCTGCTGTGACTTCTCTCCTCTGTGTGTGGTACAATGAAATGTGTCGGACAAGAAAACAGACCAGCTCAGTAATAAGAGCCCTATATAAAATATAGAATAGCCTATGAGAAAAAAAGTAAAAGATGATAAGGTAGCTGTTCATAATACTTTGAGTGTTACAATAATTATAATACATTTGAAATAAATTTGAAAGCGCCTCAAGGACATTACTTTCTGTCAGAGGCTCTAAAGGGTTAAGTATGTTAGAGGGAAGTAAGGCATCTTCTAAAACTAGAGATTCTGCAGATTCCATAGATAGGCTACTTCCAATACCTCCATGGTAAATACCAGTTCTGTGAGTCTGTCATCATTTATGCATCTCCCTGTTTGTCAACAGATAAGCATAGACCCTTTTGATTGGTAACTGAGCCATCTTTGGTAACAGTTCCCCGGTACTGTAATTACCTTATCCGTAGCGTGTAGTACACAGTATAGCCTA
Source organism: Coreoperca whiteheadi (assembly GCA_011952105.1). Classification (NCBI taxonomy): domain Eukaryota; kingdom Metazoa; phylum Chordata; class Actinopteri; order Centrarchiformes; family Sinipercidae; genus Coreoperca; species Coreoperca whiteheadi. The sequence continues at coordinate 19,439,175 of CM022479.1, forward strand.
GATTTTGTAATGTAGTAATACAAGTTTTGTGTTTGTTCATTCGGTCATTGACCACCACAAAATATACTGCAAATTAAATAGCACACTAGTAAGTAGTAGAATTGTAGTCAAGAGCAGACTTTAATTCTTGAGAAAAGTAACTAGTATATATTAAATTTCAAATTAAGTATATCTGTTTTGACTTCTCAGATCAGCTAGCAACAGCAGTAGTCATATAATTAAATTTAAACTGTAGCATTTCAGGCAGAACCGCAAGCAAAAAAAGTCAGTACTGACCCAGATGGCCTGTGCTATTTTTTCTTAAAAATAAGACCAATTAGTTGTTCATTTTAAGAGACCCGTCTTATTTTCTCTTTTGTATATTTACTATTGCTCTTTAATAAAGCAAAAGTATTTCTTATCTGATTACTCAATCGATGGAATAATCGGTAGAATACTCGATTACTAAATTGATCAATAGCTGCAGTCCCAATGTAATGCTTCACATTATATAGATGCGCAAATTACAGTCAGGCAACACTACACCTGTCAGTGATGACCAAAAATGACTTAGAAAGTCTCCGAAATCTCAATTTACTGCACTATAGCGTTAACAATTGAGTGTATTATATAAGGACTAGTGATTTGTCTAGCATGTGTCTTCCCACTGAAATTAAATGTAACCAAATCGTAGTTATTTGTGCCAATAACAAAACATATTTACATTTAGGTTATACGCTTATAGATTCCAAGTAATAAACATTATTATAAAAAGCTTTAGTCGATCTCCTACCGATCTTCACCTCTCTGTCATGGCATTTTCAGTAATAGCGATTCTCACGAGATGTGTGTCAAAGGTTGTTTGTCTTGGTTTTAAGTTTTAATTAGGTGCCCTGGGGGTTGGAATAACAGTCTCCGTTGTGCTGACCCAGCCAACCCCAATCCTGTAGCACTCAGATATGGGCAGAGGCAGGTCATCCAATTGCCTGGAATCCTAATGCCTGACTGGCACAAAACTGTGACATCAACTTATACACACCAGAATACTGCCTGGTCTAAACAGCTCCAATCCCAGAAGGAGGAGTCTTCTTACAGAAGGTCTTAGTACAATTCTTTTCATTCACTGACCAACATATTGGTCTAGAATCTACGTCATAAAATCAGTCAATTTATACAAAACCCATCCCTCCAAGAACGTTTTATGCTGTTTGAACTCCCGCAATATCTGGATGATTCATACAAAAAACTGCCAGTAAACGAGGACAACACTGTAGTGGGATAGGGATCTCACGGGAATCAACACAAACGTTGCAATCACAAAATATTCTAAAGGTATACATTTTAATGAACATAATGAAGTAGTCATTATTGAAATCCTGCATGGTCTTCCAGTAAACTATATACCTCCAAATGCAGCAGCAAATAAAGCTAAGCTTCAGAAGATTAGTTTGCTTCTCTCACTCACCCACTTGCGTTCTCTGTCCCTCACTCTCACCCTCTAGTCAGATGATCAATCATATACCTTTTCTTTTCTAACCTGAATAACATTAAAATAACCTGTCCAATCCAAATCCTAACAATAACACACTCACTGCTGCCCTGATGTCTGACATTCAAAAATCTGTTTTGTGTGTGTTCCAATGGGAAATTACATCAAGTATAAAAAAAGAATTGGGCAAAATCCATTTTGAATCATTTTTAGTACCCACGTCTGAAGTTGTTTTTTTTATCCTTTAAACCCCATTTAATAAGGCTTGTTTCCAATTCATGTATTTTAAAAAGGTGGCTTATTAAACAGTTGAGAGACTGTATTTTCCCTGCTGAATGGGGCAGAAAGATTTTCAATACAAAACATTGTTGCAGGTTGGAGTGATCAGAATCTCTGTGGGAATTAGCGGTAATGGTCGGAAATCCAGTGCCTCAGATTGGTCTCAAAGTGGGAAAAAAAATGTAATAGATAAGAATGTCCGTAGACATGCACAAACTTTTAGGGTTTTCAAAACCTTGACTTATAATACCAAAGCGTCAGTGTCCATACCATGTTGCTAAGGACAAGAATGAAGGGAATTAAGTTTTTGAAAGGCTTACAAGACATTGGCCTCACACCTTATGAGAGCCAATTTTGTCCTATAAAGACTTAAATCTTTTGGGAACCTTACATACTTTCCGTACTTCACATTTCAGATTTGGTCGCCTCAACGCGCTACCAGCCTCCATTGTTCAGCTGCGTTACTTTAGTGGGAGATGACTGTGGGAATGAGAGGCGAACATTTAGAAAATTAAGATTTCTCACTAAAATATGTGCTGGTTGGTGGATCAGATACATGCAGAATTAAACACAGACTCATTAGCAGCTATTTGAGGAGTTTTTTTGGTCGTTACTAAAGTAACTACCCACTTTGCTGCTTCGCGTTTTGTGCTGGAGAGATAGGTTACAATATATGCACAGATGGTAAGAAAGAGGTTTTTGACAGCGAGGCTTATTTTGTTTATTTCTATGATTTCAGCACAAATTTGTTGTTCACAATCTCCAGTATGCATCATCAGAGGAAAAATATGGTGCGTCTCCATAAAATACACAGTGAGTTTAGTGCGTCCTCTTGGATTTTAACGTGTCAGAGACGCATTGACGTGTACCTAGCAACATCACTGCAAGTGCAATACCCAAATAGCAATTTTTTGATAAAGTTAAAATGTGTGACAAAACAGCATTATAATGAAGTATTGTAGTGCTGCAGAAAACCCCGGCCTACAAATCTTGTTTTCAAGATGTAAGAAAGCAAGTTTGTTTTCATCATCATGACTGTAATATATTTTTTGGTGAAAATGAAAATCATGATGCAAAAAATGGTCATTCTCACTAATTGTGAATCATAATATCTGGCAAAATAATCGCAATATGATTTTATTTACCATATCGTGCAGCCCTAGTCCCTTTCCTTCACTACCTTTTAAAATAACTGCCCACATTATTATATATGATCGTAAGAAGCCGGTATCTCTGTAATGGTGCACAGCTCAGCCAGCGCTACTGAGACAGACCAACCCACTGCTTTTGCTTTTGAAAATGTATGATTCATCCCTAGACAAAAACGTGCATACTAATGCAGCTACAGTAACTTATTTGTTTGCTGGTAAAATAAATTGTGTTAGTAGATCATCTACTGTGTGTGACTAATAAAAACATGTAGGGTATTGCATGCAAGACATAACAACTCAAACCATATTGTGTAATGTATGTAGTTTACTTTCAGTGTGAATCACTATGATTAATATCTACTGCAGGTATATATTGTGGTGTTTCTGGGACACAAGTGGACTGCCAGCTGGGAAAACTATAACATACAATGAATTGACATCCACAGGACTCCTGTACCCCGCATTCCCCCCACGTAATTTGAAATGCTGGATGGTTGTATCAAAGAAATAAGATTTCAAATATACAGTATGTAAACAAGAAAACTCCCTGAAACATGAAAAAGTAGGGAAACACTGGTTATCTGTTTTGCTAATTTGACATTTTGCCACCTACTCACAAATACACTGAGAGTACAGAGTCATGTCTCACCTAACCCATTAACCAGGTTGAGACATGCCCCATATCTGGCATCTGTCTAAGGCTGCAACTAACGATTATTTTCATTGTCGATTAATCTGCATAGTATTTTCACGATAAAATGTCAAACAACTGTGAAAAAACTCACCGCAAATTCCCAAAGCCAAAAGTGACATCTTTAAAAATTGCTTCTTTTGTCCAAAACAGCGCTTTGAGCACCACAAGCCGAATGCCATATAGTCCTTATATTGCAAAAATGCAGACATCTAAATGGCCGATATCTCGAAAACTCGGCAACTCACACTAAAACAATGTAGATGGATAAATAACAACACAGGTATGAGGAAAAATATATATGTATGTATATATATATTTTGGGGTGAACTGTCCCTTTAAAGGCTGAATCTTCAATGGCTTACAATATGCTAGCTGACAATAAGACACAATGTATTGCTTGATTTATCTATCCATTTGTTTGCACTTAAAATACAAACATTAACATGAAAATAGGTTTTGGCCATAAGCTTAATTTAATTCAGAATGAGCACTACGAGCGTGTCACCTCAGGCTGTTGCCACACGTGAAAAAAAGAAAGCAACATCTGAGCATCAAAGTAAGCTCTCCACAATGTGGCCTAGATTCTATCATGTTCTCATTTCGCAGTGTGTAAGTAATTCAGAATCCAATTAAAACAACATCTTATTAAGAAATATGAAACGTTTAAATGTATATTTGCAGTGTTCTAACATGCCATTCAACAAAATGTTCAAATGAAATGTGCATAATAGAATGTGAAGTGAGTAATTCTCAACAGTAGTGAGGATGTGTCATTTATACTAATAAAAAAACTTTATTTATACAGCACTTTGCAAAATCAAAATTACAAAGTGCTTTACATGATTGAATCAGGGTTAAAAACATTTAAATATAAGAGGAAAAAGGCCAACAATCAAAACATGGCTTAACAAAAGAGTGCACTGTAAACCTGAAGGCTCAACTTAATAGGAATAAGTACCGAAAATTTTAACTTTGCGTTGACTTAAAAATGTTGAGTGCCAGTTGCATTTGCTTTCTTTTGAGTTTAAACATTTTTGATTAATATGAACCTTTGTGGATTAAGTAACCACTACTTAATATTACATATTCAGAGTTACTTAAAACTCTAGTTTCAACATAATTGATGTCCTATTTTGACAGAATAAATTAATAGCATATGTGAATAAGATACTGTAAGAATGATTTAATCGATATGTTTTTACACAGAATATGCAAAATCAATATATATGCTACATTTAAGAAATAAATAGTATTCACCTTACAATGTTGACAAAGCTTAGCTAAAATAACTGAAAAGCCTGCATTGTTTGCATTATTTAACAGCAATAACAGTTGGTTGCAAAAACGTGCAATGGTGCATCGCTGTGTTATTTATGAAATTGTGTTAACGAAAACTTGACATTCAAATTCCTGGTAACCAATCTGTGTTGGAGCTGTGCCAGCGTTCAGTGAAAGCAACAGGTTCCATTAAATGGAAATCATGTTTTTGTGTCATTGCTAGGACCAAAAATGCTTGTTGATTGACGTGGTATTTGATACATGCGCGCAGGAACATTTTCACTGTGGGGTGCTGCACAGTAAATATCTGCGTGCATGTATATGCACGCGCTTTCACACTTTGCTTTAGCTGCTTAACTTCAGTGGGCGATACAGATGCGGTATGAATTGCTTTCTGTTGGGTGGAAGGCACATGCCCTGGTTCTTGAACTGCAAGCAAGTGTAATGTTGGGAGACGCACTCACAACGGTACAGCAACTGGACACTGTGTCATCTAGTTCTGTTGCTTTTAGAAGCTAAGACTCTCCCCCAATTTTAACTGACCCCCATCCTTACTCGGCTTGAGCTGATGGTGATGTCGTCAGGTCGGAGTACAAAAAGATGCACACAATTTTTACTTTGCCAATGTGTCACATTATGTGTAGTTTTTGCTAATTTGATTAATCTTGGAATTGATGTTATTGTACGGTCCTGTACTTCTCTGGAATGTAGGTGTATGCAGAGTTCCAATGGATAACCACCCTGAACCTGCCTAACACATTCTATGCTGAGCTGGATTGCCATACTCTTTGTTTGATGACCTTATTCAGACAGAAGGCTTCCAAAACTGGAAAGACTGCAGAAGCTTTGGTTGACATTTTCAACGTCCACGATGAACACGTGATTATACATTTTACAGGTTTTTGAATCCCACAATTGCTCGACTCCATAGTCCATGTTTTTACCTTTTCTCTGATTGCACCAAATAAGTCAGCACGTCATTTGTGGATTTATGCTCAGATATCATTGTTTTGGCCAATTGGTTGGAATTGTTTTGCATCAGGTTTGATTAGCAGACTCGTCACATTATTTACTATTTACACTAATCTTCTTAGGAATTACATGATATCCACACAAGGCCTTCCTGTGCATCTGCGTGAGGAAGTCTGGATTTTTCAGAGCATGCATGGTAGGTCTCAGTAAAGAAATATCAGACTCAATCTATATTAACCCAGTCAACAAAACAACATTTCTGTAAGTGTGCCAGCTGGCTAATTTGCAACTACAGATCTGTGCTAAGTTTTTTATTTATGAATAATCGACAGTCACTACAAACAAAATCAAAATACCATTAGTTCAGTAGGGGCACACTTAGAATTCATTTTGCCTTTTCTACACCCTTAGTGCCTATGGTGTTTCAGTGGATGTGATTAGTGTATGATCTCTCTTTCAGGATGATTTGGGTGAGCCAGATTTTGGGGATGCATCAGTGGCTAATTTAGTATTTGAGTTAAACTGAAAATATTTGAGTTTACTTAATCAGTACTTTTAATTTAACTGTTATCAGAAAGTACAAGTAAAAAGTACTCCAAATATTTAAGCTCTGATAACCTCAGACTTTTGAGTTGAGTTTATGAACTTATATTGTGACAACTGATTGCCTCATTTCTTGAGTTCTGCTAAGTTATTCGGGTTTACAGTGTACAGATGAAGCCTTAAGTGCCTGTTGTTGAGAGGATTGACCTTAAAAGACTTGGGTAGAACTTAAAAAAAAATAATCATCAGGTACTTCACTATTACTCTGCCTATAAAGCAGTCTAAGAACAAAGCAAACATTCAAACCCCTTTATTTATTTATTTTTTAAACACAACCTGCCTTAGTCACACTTCACATTGCTAACAGCTGGGATAACGGTGCCTCATTGTTATCATTATCATGATAATTTCTTTACAACAGCATTGGGGCTGAGCTTAATGGCACTCTTGCTAAACTTTAAGAAATGTGGTTTCAAAAGCCCAAGTTCTAAAACAAAGGCTATATTTATTTGAGAATCTAACTTATTAATTTCCCACTGAATGCTTATTAAAACCGGTTTCTATGACAAGCCTTTTTTATGTATGGTAAACAGTAAAATGAGAGAGGCTGGAGTGTGGGGGATTTCTGCATATTTCACACTGAGGCCTGACTTACTTTGGGAGGGGGGGACCGTTTACAACCACTGCTGTCTGCAGTTCAACAGTAGTTAAAACTTGAAAACCATCAAAAATAATTAGGGCTCTGATGCACAGTGGCACTCAGGGCCAATTGAATTGACATACCACATCTAGCAGCCCCTAGATAGCGCATGAGCTGAATAACAAACATATCCACAAGACAAGCTTGCTCTGCAATTGGATGTTTCCCTTTACATTATTCAACAAAGTAATGAAATATGTGGAGAGAAAACACAACATCTGAGTGCAAGTCTATCCTGGCATGATGACCTGAGAGCAACTCATTTAACGCTACAGGAAAACTACTGTATGCCGTCAAAACCCAGTGTTGGAAGTCACTTTCGTGTGTGTTTCTTTTTTTTTTTTTTTTTTTTTTTAAATTCAGAAGCATCTAAAGCATGAAGCAAGAGTAAAGTTTCAAGTGTAAAACAATGGCAACGGTATATCTCTGATCTGTAAAGCTTCCCAACGAGTGACACTGATAACTGAAAATAAGCCGTTGCTATGTTATCGGTTGATTCTCAATTCGTGCTAAGTGATTCACAGTTCCGACTGCTAATGATTGTGACGTTCCTAACCACAAAGGTCCTAACTCGTTACAATACATGGCAACGTGAAAGCTACTGCAACTGCTGTAACGTTAAACACATTGGGAAATTCACGTTAACTAGTAGTAAGTTTGGCTAAATCAGCCATTCCCAAGTTAACACCATTAACGATAAAGACCCTGTGGTTTATGACAACAGATGTCGTTTATTAAGTGTGCTTAAAAAAAACACCGAAATTGCTATAATGTTTCGGGGATGTGTGTCCCAGTAACGTTAGCCAGTTTCGCTGCCAGTTTCTTTCAGCTAACGTTAGCTAACTTAACCAAAACGTTAGCTACCGGGCCCCGTTTCTTTTGGAGTCGGTAGACGAGGCCTTTGTAACGTTAAATGATAACGCCACCAACGCCTTTCAACCTTGATAAATCATTTAGCAGCCCACACTAAGTAAACTCTGTCTTTATGGGAATAGTAACCCCTAAAACATGCCAAAAAAAACAAAACTGCTAATCCAGTAAATGGCTTCGTTTAGTCCTATCCTGCATCTGTCTAACGCTAGCGCAGAGATGCACCTGTTTTATTCTAACTACGGAAACAAGCGGCGAGCTACTGCTGCCGCCGGGGCACCCACCACACAAATGCCTAGCTCTCTCAAAAGATTGCAGCTATCGTTAGCTCGGTCAGGCTGCACTGTGGTGTTGTTACTAACAAAAGCTTGCTTCTTGACAGTAACCCCCATGAGGCAGTGTTAACGTGAGCCAGCTCCAGCACTTTCAAACGTCGAACACTAAACTCGAATAAGAACGAATGGACTGAGCAATAATAGCCACCGAGAGGGGCTAACTGACAAGCTAACGTCAAGAGAGTATGCTGACGACAAAATAGCTGATTATCTGTCCCGTCAGCGGACGGGAGTCGGTGCTAATTCTGTAAATGAGCCGACTTAGCAAAGATGACGAGGGTGGCATATTTAACGATGCTAGCGCTAAAACAGCGACAGAACCCAAAATGCAAACTGACCTTGTTAGCGAGCTAACGTTAGCTAACTCGCGCCGTAATGTCTCCTCTTCTACCCGGAGAGCGCCGCGGACACTTCCAAAATGCCATTAAACATGCGCTTTCCCCTCAACCCCACAGGCAGATATCTAGCATTTAGTAAGTAAGGTATCTGAGCACAGTCAGTGGGAACAGATATCTCTCTGGTTTGGCTAGTCTACAGATAGTTCACTGCCCTGTATTGTAATTATATCGGTGGCAACCCCTCCCTTGCTGCCTCTGTCCTCTTCGCAGACAGGTCTACAGGTTGAGGCCAATCGTGTATTCCAGCGTGACTCCGCCTCCCTTTTATTTGGAGGCATGCAGGTGAAAAGATCAACTGTTCGGCACACATATGTAGATACACTGTGCTGATAATTGTGTTGAATCACCTCACAATTATATAGCGCCATACTTGATGATGATAGTAACGCATCTCCACGCTATTACAACCTTGAGTAAGGCACCTACTTAGGGTTGAAGTGAGTGACATGAAGGCAAGTGAAATGTAAATTGTCTGGACAATATTTTGTCTGCAAAGCTACTCACTTGTAAGCAGAATACATGTTGTCTAGTTGTCTTTGGTGGAAAAAACTAATCTACATTCAGCCTTCATCATATTTCTGAGGACATTCAACACCATAGGCGTATAGTTTTAGGACCATGAAATCATTGGCATCACTCATTCATTTTCAGGTTTTAAAAATGTAATATAAAACTTCAGACTATTTCTGTTAAAATGTTGACTGTGAAAAATTTACCATGGGTGTCTTTGTTGTATGTAGGACACAGTGTTGGTGCTTTATTCATATTAAGAGGACAAGACAAACAAATAGACAACAGAATATGTTAATATCCTTGCTTCCTCCTCCTGCGACTTCGCATTACAACTATCAGCCAACAGATATGGCCAGGACCTTCATGGCTTTATCTCCTGCCATGCATACAGATTACATATGTTTGTGTTCTTATAATACAGTAAGCATTACATGAGATTTAAACTCATTCATTTATTTGTTATTTGTAGCATGTAGCATAAAGGTTTACTCACACAGGTATAATCAGCACTTATCACATTTGACAATTTAAAGCTGGTTTCTTAAGCTCTGGCCTTTCTCAAAGGGCGTTTTAATAAAATCCATTGTATCTGATTTAAAAGTCAGGTCTGTATATCTGAAAGGACTTTACAGAGAATAAGCCTTCTTTGATCTAACAAAATATCCGCACAGAAAAAAATTATGCAGGACAGTATGCAACAAAGGGAATTAAACAAAGCCCAAGATAAACAAAGAAAGTTTGAAAGACATCAATGGCCTAAAGTTATCGTATAACCTAACCCAACCTAGCCTTCCTTGTAAAGAAACGTACAAACTTAGACCATCAGGGAGGACAAGTATCTATCTACAGAGCCTGTTTTGCGTTTATGAATATGTTTCTCTGTGGTGATGATTAAAAACACCAAACACCAAGGTACTTCCACCTACATTAATGTCCTGTAGTGGCTGTATCCCTTTATGTAACAAATGTTAAATACACTCACCCCTGACGAGATCTCGCTGATACTGGATCTGTACGTCCACAGAGTTTATTGTAACCGACCTAGGTTAGCGAAATGTATAAATTGTGATTTAACATGTTAACTGCTGCTCATGTTTTCTAAAGTCAAAACTCTAGTCACACAGTTGAGATGAGGACTGTTCACGTGCTAAAAGCTATATTTTTTGAAAGAACTGTGCTGAAATGATTAAAAACAGAGTGGCTGGTTTTCTGTTTGTGCAGGGGGAAAATGATGTCAGTATATGCTTATAGCTTATCTTCAAAACATTTAAACTCCCCCGCCACATTCTAAATTCAAGTTTCTTTGTCAATTCAAAAGTCTAATGATTGTGGTATCAATAATACTCATAATGTCATGGGTGAACATCAAACTTCAGAGGAAACAAACATCGGCTCGATGAGGTACACAGGGGGATTTTATTGGCAAGGTGTGTATGGTATCTCAGCACAGAAAGCTTATTATACAACCATGTTGCACACAGTTTGCAATGATGTGCATTTGCATCAGTGCATTCAGTCTCACAGAAACACTTGACTGCTGAGTGAAGGCAACTGTGATATTAATCACAAGATGCAGGCATGTGGTTGTTTAAAGGTTCAAATGTGCAAGGATGAAGTGTTTATAAAGTGAAATGACTATAGTTCAAGTATATCTAAGCAATGTCCAGTCTGTGCATAAAATGTAATTTAATAATTTTACTGTCTGTTAACTCAGTTAATGTTATAGCAATCAAGGACACATATGACACATATTATAAAATGTTTGGTATATATACCTGCAGTATATCCATATCGAATGCTACATTTAGTATTGGTTTGTGGATTTGTGGAGCAGCCATTCAATCCACTTCCTCTTCTCTGGCATTCTGCACTGCAATTCCTTGAGATTACTTTTCTTCACCTTGACTACTTCCTACTTTGCCCTTTGAAGGTGGAACAGATACATACAAGGAAGGTGACGTTTCTTTGTTGAGGTCTCTTTGAGCTTATATGAATAACTGGTTATATTAGCCTGCATTATTATGCTATTAAATAGGGCATGAGCTCTTTTGGGAACACTACTTGAAAGCGGAAGGAGAAGTTTAAAGAAAGGAACATCTCACAGACTGACAGCTAGTGTTGAAGAAGAGGAAAGCAGCACAGTAAAAACCAAAAAACCTACAATGAAGCAACGATCACAGATGTCATTATACTGCCAAATAAAATAGTGGAAATGGGCCTTCTTATCATTTACTTTGCCAACAAATGATTAGATGTCATACTCCACAGAAAATATTTCCATTTATGTGATGCCATCATCATACATTAGCATAAACTATACACTTGGAGCAAAAATGGACTCATACCAACAAAGAAAGGACCTTCATACACTAATAAAACCCTTGGCAAGCATGATTAGGATTTTAAGATAGAGAAGCGGAGCCTGTCTGTAATAGTTCACAGACCTGTCAATCATCTGAATCCCCCTGACTCTTTGTTTACCCCTGCAAGTGGGAGCATGAAAAAGAGCATGTAGTATCTGTATGTAGACTTGAGAGAATAGATTGGAAAGTGAAAATCTAAATTAATGTTGTATTCAAAGTAAACCAGCACAGGTGATGTATTCCAACAGAATTAGTTCACAAATACATGTAAAGAATTTATTGTCATATATGTTGCATGAATTAATTTATTTTTCCAATCAGAGATTGCATTCACACATTACATAACACATTCAGAGCAATGAGAATGTTTTTTGTAATTGTGTTATACCTGTGTGTAATTGTCTCTAAATCTAATGAATACACCATCAGCACAGGCATAGTATGTAAATCAATGTCAGCTGAGGAGAATACATGCATGTATTAGCAGTTGCTGTTCTCTCATCAAATTGTTTACACTTGAAGCATACTACGGATGAGGGGTTTCCATTGTAAATGGATCACCCAGGTCTCATTTTGCCAAAACACACAAACACAAAAACACCTGCAGGTCTACTAGACCATGATAGCCCCACCGCAGAGGGGCTTTCATGTGATTGCACATTTCAATCTGACTCTTGATGTGTGAGCACAGAGCGAGAAAAGAGAGCGGATTACGAATCAGCTGACTCCCCACATTTTCTTCTAAGTGACTTATTAGAAATGTTTTTCTGAGCGGACTGTTGGACCACTGAGGGGGGTTGGCTGAGTAGTGATCCCCTCAATGGAGCCAATCTCCCCTTTCTCACAATGGTAGATTACTTTAGACAACCCTTCTCAGCTTCACTCAATAACAAACGGAAAGACCCTTTCTGCTTTTTATGTATTCTGCTCACAGATCTCTCTTTTTCACCCACAATTTTCGTCACAATAGTAATTCAGTGTCTGCCCAATAATATTTTTTTTGGTTCGCACATGAAAAGGCACAGGGCTACAGTAATTTACAGGGCCATTTTGTTAATATCAGTATTGAAATGATTTAAAGAATGTGTCAGGTACACATCATTTACCAGTTAGAAGTTTCGTTTTTGGTTCCCACTGGATGTCTGCATACTCCGTCACTTGTTATGTTGAGTCGATAATAGAACAGGAATGACGATTTCCTTCAGGCACAGCGCCTAGACCAGAGTACTGTTCTTGTTTGTGCCTGCCCCCAGTTATCCGTTCTCGCTGCTCAGCACAAATAAGGTTTTCCAGTACCATAATCACTTGTGCATGTTTACACTGAAATATTGTTGGTTGGCGAGCCACTGCTCTGTGAAAACATCCTGTTAGTGTTAAAAAAAGGAATTATTGACCAAATATTAAGTTTTACTGAAATGCAAATTGGGACTATTGGGAATAGTTTCATATTTACATGTATCTTAGTGTAAATGAATCCCATCCAAGTATTGCTGAGGCAAGTTAGTTGATAATTCGCAAATTACACTGCATAATTAATGCATAATTAATCCACCATCAGAGACCCCAAAGGCAATTACAGGGGGTTGGTCATTAGCAGTTCATTAACGTTCGACCAGTGGCAGATCAGGCCACTCCATTACAGGGTAAACATGATGCTCTTGAGAAGACCTCATGCTAAATTGAAGTCTGAAGAAAAACCCCTAATGGCCTCAGTGACTGGGGTAATAGTTTTGTTCAGAGACAAACAGGTCTAATGACTCTAAAACACATCAAGAGGACATCAGCAAATATAGAAATCTGCAAATGTAACGGCCACAGGATGACCCCAATAAAGAGCAGAAATCAAATCGAAACTCCGTTAATAGCCCCTTAAAGTGTACTGCAACTCTTTAGCTGTTGCCTGAAATACCCTTAACGGTATCCATCAGTGCAGTATTATGATTACACAGCCCTAAATTTTAGTCCTTGGAAACCCTTTGCATATTTTAACTATGATAAACCTACCAGTATCATCAATTCCTTATTTGGACCAAAGTAATCCATCTAATAGCTATGACCTTAATAACATATTTAGTTCAGTTATAATTGTTATAACTTCTTCTTCTAAGCACAAAGGAATACTTTGAATTAAGTGATTGGCAGGATTACAATGATGGGACTGTCATATGGCATATGAACTAAATATCCTAATTTGTAGCCACGCAAGCAGCATGGTTCAATGGATGGCAACGTCTGTCTGTCTGTCGGTCCATCACTTTGGACTATCAGATGGATTGCCATGACATTTTGTACAGACATTCATGGTCCTCAGAGGATGAAGCATACTGACTTTGGTGTCCCCTTAACTATTAATGTAACATCACCATGAGGTCAAAATTTTAATCTGTCCAATACTTTGGTTTATGATTAAACACTTGCCAAGCTAATGATGTTCCCATCAGCCGCAGCACTTTGTGTTTAGTGCGAATTAGCAAATGTTAGCATGCTAACACCTTAAAGTAAGATAGTGAACATGGTAAACATTATACTGTACCTGCTTAGCATCTGAAAGTATTGTCATTGTGAGCATGTTAGCATGCTGTTGTTAGCATTTAGCGCAAAGCACCACTGTAAGTACAGCCTCACAGAGCTGCAAGCAAGGCTACGGACTACTCAGTCTTGTTATTTCAATACAGTTCTTCTAGGCAACCTTACATGTCAGACTTACCTACAGTATGTGGCCTACACATCTGGTAGAGTCAAATCCCTGCACAGAGTGACAAGCCCGTTCAGTGTAACCTGACTCTGACTCCTCTCCTGTTACCTCTCTGGTCTAGATAATCATCACCTTCCTGTGTTTTCTGTCCTTGGCGGGCTAAGAGATTTATTAACTAGCAAGCAATGTGTAAGGTCTTAGGAATGTGCTCCAGTTTTATCCATTGGACCTGACGGTGACTGGCACTCACGCCTAACGTGGCAGGCAGCGCCGTCACAGTAAGTCTGCGTGAACTGCCAAGTGTGTGGAGAAGTACTCCTGCTTAATATCTGGCTGACGCCCTGGGCTTAGGGACGATGAAAATGGGGAGAAAGCGCAGAGAGCCATCTTTGGGTCCCAGGTGTACACTTAACACTACCTATCAATTCTGTCCCAGGGTGAGGGAGACTACAAGCCAGATCAAATCATGAGTCAGAGCTGGAGGATGCATTTCAGCCTGCCTTATTGCCTGGCTAGTCACATGGCAACAGCGCAGACTGAGATGGAATGAGTCAACGGCTACGGGAATCACAGCCACACATCCATCCAGGTGATATGTGGGAAAGTGTGAATTGAATCTAGACTCTTGGGCATATCACTCATAATCACATGTTACAGTCATATATCTATGATAAGAGACAACCAGAGAAAAAAGCCCATCAGCAGCGTTCAAGGAGAAGGCATGGCAGCATCTGAAGCTGCATATTATGTGGCTTCCCATATCCACCCACTGCTTGGTCCAAGGCTGTCTGTGCTGCTTAGCTCTGGCACAGGGACTCTCTGTGATACAGCAGAGCTCTCAGTGCAGGGAGCATGGTGCTGATGCCAAAGTCCTGTTATCCAAATCCGTCGGCACTGTCTCATTTAACAGATAAGAGGCTAATCTACAGGGTGGGTAGGAGATAGACCTACAAATACAAGGCCTCTATTGTTGCTCGCTCGCAATTCGCATTCCTGGAATGTGTATAGGCATGTGCAGACAAACATAACCTTAAAGATCTTGTTCCTTTATCCCCTCAGGCTCAGATGTATGTTATAGGGTATATATCACAATGTATTTGTTCTATTTATTGTTTTCTTTCTTACAGATGTAAATTACATTTACTTCCTTTTTTCTTCTGTACTGTAGTATAATACAAAGACTTTTGGAGGTTCAGACTTGCTGATGGAAAATAATCTGCAATGAGTCTGGTGTCCTAAACATCAAGTCATCACTCCATTACCAACAGAGTCAATTGATGAATCCCCAGTAGAGTATTGTTTGAAAGTTGATACTAGTGCAGATGCAATACCTGAGTTTCTGTAGCAATGCCAAACAATATATCTAAGCAACCTGACAGTGCTTGCAAGTTTTCTATACTTAATGCGACTGAAACATTTCGGTCATTACCATAGAATTTGGTGGTTTAATACCCAGCCCTAATCCCCACTTCAGCTGTTCATTTGTCAACAGCAGAATATTGTGGCTATGCTAGCTAGCTTCTAGTTGAATGTGTGTAACTGAACATGTGACAAGCTAATACTGTATGGGAAAACAAAGGGTTAAAAACGTATGAATAAACAATGGTTTCAATAATTAAAGCCCAGGGCACAGAAACTGGCACACTAACCAGCTCTCTCACAGAGTGTTTCTTGATAATTGTTTTTGTCCTTTTGTATAGAACTATGTCCTGCATAGTTCCAAACATTCAGCCTTTATCCTTCATGTCAGGCCTTTGTCACTGCAGATCATCAGATGAAGGCCTGACATGGGAGAAAACGTTTGTCCTTTTCTCTCAATGCATTTGATAAAAACAAGTACATGAGGAGCTCATTATTCAATTGCTGGAGTTTGGATCTTTTAAAGTTGCAAATGCATCCACAATCATAAATTGGTATGGATATCCCTTTCAATATCGTCAGCAAATAAAGGCTCTCTCATGGTTCAACCGCTAACTTTCAGTACTTGCCAAAGTTACAAAAGAACTTCAGGATAGTTTGTGTTGCCATACTACTATGGTAAAATGTGTACAAGTACAATACTGTGCTCCAGCACAGATCTAATTACCTGATCCCCACCTTAGTGCACTTTCAAGATCAAAAGCTGTTTGAATATACTCTTCATACCTGATACATTAGACTCAGCAGATAGCCCTTTCTCTGAAGTTACAGTCAAGAGCATTGATGAAGTCCAGGGATAGGAAGTTATTAGTTATGTTTGTAGTTATGGTTATTTTACACTTTTCTGTTTAAAATGCGCAATGGGAAGATTCAATAGTTACAATATTAAATCTGATCCACATTTTGTCAGCAGCAATCAGATCATTTGAGGGACTTTAACAATGCAGATTTAAAAATATTAGTCATTCCTTCTTCTT
This sequence comes from Coreoperca whiteheadi, assembly GCA_011952105.1. Classification (NCBI taxonomy): domain Eukaryota; kingdom Metazoa; phylum Chordata; class Actinopteri; order Centrarchiformes; family Sinipercidae; genus Coreoperca; species Coreoperca whiteheadi. The sequence continues at coordinate 19,455,830 of CM022479.1, forward strand.
TCTATTTCTATTTATGTAGTTTTAAGTTCTCGTTCCCTCCTTTGCACCTCTTTGAAATGAATGCCAGAACTTCCCACACCTTCAACAATACTTATCTGATCAAGTTCCTGCCTACAGGCTGTTTCCAACCACAACACTAGAAACCATACCATCATAATGTTGCCTACATTGCATATTTGTGCACCTGTGGATGACACAGTATCCTTTGGCCTGTTCGAGACATAGCCTGAAGGAATACTTCCTCTCACATCTGCCATGATCTCATCCTGAGCTTCTTTTTTTGAAACTGAATTACGGCACCTACGATCCCGTTCCATGGCTGTGGTCTTGTTATTGAGAAATTACAGTTACACATTGGGTTTTGCTGCATGAACGCAAAAAATGGAGTAGCTGAATGAAATGTTTTTTTTAAGTGGTTCGATTAAAGCTAGAACACGGTTTTGAACAAAACTTCATTTATCTGGGTGCAAGAGGAGCCTTTTTTATTATTAAATGAAAGAGAAATGCAGAAATTATTTGTCTCTTCTATAAAACTATGGAGGGTGTTACAAGAAGTCTGTAATCCACAAGGCTCAAAAACAGTGCTTTTAAAGTCCTCTCTTTGGGTTTAAATGAAGGATTTTTTTGTAAATAAGTGGTGTCATAGTGCAGTTCAACACAGCGATGAGCAAGCAAGCTATGTTCAAGTACACATCGATGTTAGCTGAGAGGCAAGATGATTCATAATTCACTCTCTTACCCACATTTTAGGGGCCGTTGCTGGGATTTGACCTTTGCCCTCATGGCCTCTGTAACCATCAGGCCTTCACTGCTCCTTATGGCGGCGCGCATCGATGTAACAGCCTGGCGCTCTCTACCAAATTTTAATGTGTTTTATGTGCAATGACAATAAAGCATTTATCTATCTATCAATCTATCTTAAGTCCTTATGCCATTTGATTTTTATGTAGATTCCATTGCCATATTGATATATTCAATCTTTAAATTTTTTCCATTTTGTCCAAGTATCATTAAATTAATTGCTTTTTGGTCATCAATGCTTCATGGACACTAGAACAAGGAGAAATGTAGTGAGGAAGAAAATATATTTCAATTTTTTCACATTCTTTAGAATACAACATAAGTGCAATAGCCGACTGGACAAGTCAAAAGATCAGTGCATTGGTATTGGTAGCAAAACAGCTGATATCATGGTGATTCGACAGCCCAAGTAGAAAACGTATACCTGCAATAACTGATTTTTGTTTGCCACTTGGGGGCAGTGGAAACAAGTTGTGAACAACATTGACATATCACCTTCTAAGTTGATATTTTGAACTTGTCAGCAAACAGCTGCTTATTTAAACATCCAGCATTTGCAGAGAAATATTATCATTCATTTGGAGTCCCATTTCTGGCCATCTTTTAGCTCTGTTTTTTGTCTCTCCCAACTCCTGAGGGAAATATCTCGCTCTTTAGTTGCTAAATGCTGCACTATGTTCATCAGCTAGTCGCTATATGTTTCTGTCAGCTGTGTCTGCTGCTGAGCAGGTAGTGCACAGTGGGTTTTTCACAGAGTTTTTCACTGAAACCAGCTGCCTGCTGCAGCCGAAAACGACGCTATGAGAGCCGTGAGGCCAAAACAGTAAAGTTGTGGGACCGAGAGCTAAATATTTAGCTGAAACTTGCTATAGAGCTCTGTAAAGTCGAGGGGAGCTTCAGGTTCAGGTGGTAATTCTCTCTAGGTTCTTCACTACTAGTGACCCCTTTCACATTCTCACATTGTTTTCACACCGTCGTTCGATAGCCTATAAATTTACATTTCGATTATAGCTGCTCTAAGTAACTGGCCAAGCATTACGAACGTCATGACACAAATTAAGTCACTGACAGTTAGAATTGAATGCTATAATGAATATCAGATGGTTTTCTTCGATAGTGATCTTAGCTTAGATACAAATATAAAATATACAACTAAAAGTGCCTTTAATCACCTAGAACAGCCCCCTCGTTGGTCTGAGGCAAGCTCGCCAGTGGACTTTAATAGCTGCTCTAAGATATATCTGCTTTAACCATGTCTTTTGTAGAACTGACATTTAATTTCCTGTCTCTGCAGTATATTTGTTACTCTTTCTGTATCTTATGTGTATTTTTTACTGTATTTGTATGAAATGCATTAATGAAGGGTCACTGACTGATTGAAAACAAAGCAGTGGATGAAAAGGAAAATGTTACACTTCATGACGTTTATACAAAGAAAATCGAAATATGGTATCATATGGTAGCTTGTCGTCCTCAGTGCCTGTTGAGATATTATGTGAGATATTTTTTCCTTTAAGACACAGAACAGCACTCATAGAGCATGGCAAGCAAAATTCTTGTTCTGTAAGCTATTCAATACTAAATCCCCTATTAGTATTCCAACTCCAGTCTGTTCTGTCCAATTCTGTCTCCTTTGCCTCCATTGTTCAAAATAATATACTCGCTTCAAAGCAAAGCCATACATCTAGAAGACAGATATATGGAAATTTGATTTCTAATACACATCATCTAAATGCAAGTCATTGTCACAATGGTAAATGCTATAGGAGTTGACTGTGCATGTGGCTGTATATGCATTATATTTGTGGGTCACATTCATTCTTTAAGCAGGTACAGCGGAAATTGAAACCTGTAGCTTCTGAAGCCTTACCATGTGAATTATAAAGAAAGTTGTTATGTTTGTAAAAGAAATCTCTCATATTTGATAAGTAAACATCAAAAAAATAAATGTCACACCATTGCTCCTTGCTTGAGGAGGATTCTTGAGGGAATCAACGACAATTGCAGCTTTCAAGAAAATCAAGCGACTGCAGAAGTTACTTTGATGAAAGGCAAACCTACTGTGAGCTCTGGCATGTGGAAGCAGACAAAAGCAGAATATGTCTTCAATCACCATTTGTCAGAAAAAAGTTAAGAAATGCCATGAAATTCAGTGCAGAAAATGTTAAGCCATGTTTGTTTGTGCATGAAAGGAGCGGCGAGAAGAGGAAAGAGACGTTACACGACTGAGTAATTGTAGTTGTTGCCCTGGTGTCATCTCTCGCTCTTTCAGTGCCATTTAGTATGAGAGGTATTTGTTAAGCTTCAATGCTCCCAGACAAGCAGGGATGATATACATTGTGTTTGCCAAAGCAAAATGGGGTTCTATGTACCATGGCTGATTTCAGCAGAAGCAAGGCTTTTGTGAATTTGACATCACTATCTAATTTCCAGCTCAATTTGATTTTAGAAATTATGATGTTACAATGACAACACATGCGAGCATTTCAGAGTCAACCAAACTAAATTAGAAATTATTCAAATTCAGATGCTTGTCCCCAGTGTGTGGTTCAGTCATTAAAAGGTGAATCCAAAACATAGAATTAAACCAAAATTAACATGTAATTCTTTCTCTTTTACCCTCCCACCTTACACTCTGGCAGAAATAAGACATTTACACACTCACTAACTCATATATACACTTAGCAGGGAGGACATCTAATTAATTTCTAAGAAATCCCACACCTAGTGCAGCTCTGTCAGCTTGTCCAACTGTGATTCAGTGCAGATCTGACTGTGTTAATTATATCCCTGCATTATATATGGCAAGTGTATTGATGCAATCACAATTCCTTCTCCCAGTTGATGGCTGTGTCATATCCCCACAGTGCACCTTAGCTCTTTTAAAGCCACATCACCATGACTGATGGCTGGCAGGGGTGAACCAAACACACCCCTAGTGGTGGTTGCATTTTCTGTTAAAAACGCACCCTGTCTCTGCAAGATGGATTTGAAATCACACAGCACCTCCTACTGTTTAAAGCACAACATCTCGCTCTGTCACTGGATCCGATGGACCACAGCAAGATATTCAATAAAGCTGTTATATGGTTTAGTGCTTGATTCATAGGGCGTCATTATGTAGAAACTCCCATAGAGCTGCTTTTGTATGGGTGACAGATTAAACAGTAACATTGTTCTTCTATTGCTTGCTTCAAAGTTATGTGTCCCTGCCAAAATACTTAAGACATACTGTAATGTGTCTTCCCTCAAGGTTAGGGTCTAATATGGCTATATTCACTCAGTGGCACTGTACTGGGTTAGGGTTGTGGTAATCATACCAGATAATTGGATGTCTTTCATCTTAATAAGTGACCCTGTAAGTGCTTAAAATGTGCTGAAACCCTAAGTCATATTCTCATCATTAATTAATAACAAAAAGAGATGGTGGTCTTTTATTTAGAAATATACATATGAGTTTACATCCATCCTCTTCTCATTTCTATTTATTTTTTTTGCCACCAATGAGAGGCACCTGAGAAACAACTGAGATAATTTGTGAAATAGATGGAGATGTCATGCTCAAATTACCCAGACGTTCCCTCCTTCACACGGGAGCAGTGGGAGCTGTCTAGATGTCTTGCTTCAATGTCTTTAAATTAATGAGCCGTTTTGTCAAGTGCAAATTCATCATAGACGCATTTTGCTTGGAGTGAAACAGACTGATTCATTGTCATTCTGTCCCTTTAATGTTGTTTTTTTCCACATGTCTCAAAGGAAAAATATGTCAGCGACTTGCTAAAGATGCCTGGACTTCATATTGTTACAGTATCTATAATTTACAATAGGCTAATATTAGGCTAATCAGTCCAGACCCTGTGCCGAATAAGATGGCCTAGAAACTGAGGGAGAGTAATATTACAAACATAAATCCATGAACACGCCTCCGTTTTTTCAGAAACTTACATTAATGTATTATGATGGGAAAATTGCAATATCAACATAAATGCACGAGGTGGCGCTGTGGGAAAGAAAGTTACTGATCTCATACACACCACAAACTTCAAAAGTAAATGCCAAGAGCTTCAATTTTACATTTGCACCACCAACTTTGATAAAGCCAATGAATTTTGCCTTGTACATTTTAAAATTTGGCTTAAGATTTTTATTAGATCTACAAGTTTTGTTGGCCTGTGGCCTAACAGTAAACCCTGTGACATTTTCTCAAGGGTGTGGGATTTTTGACTTTCACTTGACTGGAGTTCAAAGGGGTATACAGTAAATGAAGTGTGAATTAAAAGCAGCCGTGATGTTTTATAAAACAAAACGCAAATGGCCACCCCGTTAGGCCCTGTCAATTTCTCCAGGAAAACACTCACTATAATTGAGAGAAGGTAATGGCGCACATTTCTGAACAGTCTCGTTGATTAAACTAATTTAATAACCCCGGTCATGCTATGATTTCACAACGCGCAGGGGCTCAATGATCCTGAATGTGTCAATCTGTGCGACTCACGGGGAGAAGCGCGCTGCGCTCCCGGTAGAGGTCCTGCGGGGACCGGATCAGACCACATCGGCCGAGGCGGGGATACAAACGGGCTGGAGGCTTGAAGGCAGCTGAGCAAAAATACTTTTAACCCAGAGAGCACTCGGCTCTCTGCTACGGGCTGCCTCGGTTAATTGTGATAAGGGTGAGCGGGGTGGTCGCCGCCTGCATCGCTCTCCCTCTCTCTCTCTCTGTGTGTGTGTGTGTGTGTGTGTGTGTGTGTGTGTGTCTCCCCTCCTCAGCGCACAGGCGCCCTGCACTCCAGTCTGCTGACACACCGGGAGCACAGTCCGCACTACACGTCCGTGTCATTGGACTCTATGTGGATACAAAGCCCGGTCAACACAGATCCATGGGGATACTGCAGCCTGCGACCTTTTACATGAAAACAGGTAAGTGAACTAGATTATTTTGAAAGGCATATTTTTGGACAGCATGTTCCCAATTCTCGAACTTGAAAAAGCTCTCATCCAATAGGTGACATTCTTGATCGCTATCTGCTGTCACATTTAGTGTCTTATTCCTCGAATAACACCGAACAGAGAGACATGCATTTAAAATTGAAAATCACCGAAGTAAAGGCCATTTTAATTGTTTTTTTTTTTTTTAATTCTACTGTGTTTTACTTGGACGCACTCAGTCTAGTCTGAAATCCTAGTCGTACGTTGGAGCTGAATTAATGAAGGCATAAACTGACTGGGTTGTTAAATCCAGCATATGGCAGAAAGTCGCCAGATGAGCCGGGGACACAGTAAGACCGAGGAGACAATTGGTCTCCTGTGTGTGGACGGGTTTTATGATAATGAAATTGGAGCCCATTGGCCAGGCCAGCCCTGAACACTAAGATCATTCTCAACAAGTCCGGTACTGTGGGCGCCTGCTCGGTGCTGAGGCAGCAAGTGTGTGTGACAGCACCATTATTCACGAAGATGCATAATTGCATTAGGCTTACACTGGGTAGATAAACTGTCTTGATAACCCGACCCAGATGAAAACCCAAACTCAGTGCAGGTGCTATTTGGCTGGACCATTGGCTGGACATCTTTTACTCAGTTCTACCATTAATTTTAAATAAAGCTCTTGTCAGATTTGGAAAACTAAGTGCAGTTTTGTTGTAAACACTCTTAGTTGTAAACATTCATTTCCCCAATATGTCCTGTGTTGTGTTTGCTAGACACACTTCTCAGCCAGTAAATATGAGTCATTTTTATGATTCACTTCATTTGGAATAGAGGGTACAAACAGGCTTGTCAACTACTTAATTAACCATACCATAGGCTTTAGTACAAGTTGGTCTTGATATTTCTGTATAAGTGTAATAGCTGGAATAATAACAAAAATCCCTGTTTCCACTTCCACTCACATGTTTTGGCCTATCCACTTAAGCACAACAGGCACATGAAAATACAAGAGATTGATCATCTTTAGACAATTCAGTACAATAGATTCAATGAAAAAACATCTTAAGAGGGACCAGCTGATTGATTCAGGAAATCATGGTCTTTGCTGCCTGGAGATGCTCATTAATCTTGCAATTGCACCTCCAGTGTGTAGATGCTCAAACTAAAGTGGAGAAAAAAAGGACATAGTTGGAGAATTGTAGGGGGTAACTGTAAGCTGCTTGTGGAGGAAGACATTCAGACGTAATACATGGCATGACTATTTTACTGAAGAAGTAGGAGAACATGATTCAGATTTATCCTCCCAAGCACATAACGGCGATCAATAAGGAATAGAATTTTCTTGTGTGTGTGTGTTGGGGGGTCGAAGAGGGCGTCTGCTTGAGTGCAGATACATTTCTATTCCTGAAAAGAGAACAGGGAATAGGACACACAATTTAGCTGATGTGAGAGGCATACATATCTTTTAGAGGGACTCCAGGGGGCACAAAGACAGGCCATCATGTATTGCTGACTCTCTGTCCAAACGCAATTCCTTAATGCACTCTGAGAGTCAGAGATCTAATAAGAAGTGGAAGAGCATCTTCAATAATGAAACCCCACCTGCATCTCTGCTGCAGATTGAGGGCTGGGGCCAAGAGGCTTCATAAATAACAGAAACCAGACCTGACACGTGCTGCTCCAACGTCTGGAAACTGCCAATAATCCCTCTCATCTACTAAAATGCTGTTCTGGCAGACTGAAGGAGGGAGGGGGGCAATGCTTAGTTTTAGTTTGCAGTCATCAAGTAAATGCAGCCCAGTGCAGCAGCTTTAACCTATTAAACAGTTCTGCAGAGAGAGATATTCAATTACCTTTTACTGACAAGGAGAATACAAGTAGACCTTTTCTGGATAATCTATCCAACAACAACAACACAGGGGAGCAGAATTATTTCCACTGACGTAACATCTTGATTTGCATGCAGATTATTATTTTATTATCTCGATGTCTTAAGTCACGGTTTTTGGGATCCATGTTTTATGAGGCAAATCAGTATCATCATCTTCAGTCAGGCATTCATTTAGATGTTGTTGTCACAGGAGCGTTGTTGTGATACAAATTAATTTCCTCTCCAATATTTGAGATAAATCCCCTGTAGCAATTAACCTGCATTTGAGCAATTAACCTGCGCTTGTCGCTATTTAATAACTACACGCTCTTGAGCCTCAACTCCCTCTTTTCTAGCTTTGTCGCTAGATCTTTTGCTACAAGTTCATTATCCTTATGTTTTATCATGTTGAACGAGAAAGGCATGAAACAAAGTCACATGAATACGTATTGATTTGTGATCTGGCAGCTTCCATGCAAATAGACGGTGTAAATTCCTTTGTTTTGGACCTTCTTGTCCTGCTATGAAGAGAGCCTTTCTCCTGAAACAGAATGTGACCCTCGCTGCTGTTCTTAAGACTGACCCTGTGGCTGACAGAGCCGCAGGCTGTCTCTGCTATGAAAAGACAGCACTGTGCTGAGCTCCGAAGACTGACCCGGCAGGCCCCATGACTCTCCTGTTGTGTCTCTCAAAGAGTCTCATGAGCGTGATTTATTTAGTTCAGAAGTTACCCTCAAAGAGCAGCTTTCATGCTGTCTATACTGAACAGAAAGTGACTCAAGAAAAAAAAGGATAGGTATATGCTAAGTACGCCACTCCAGTGACTAAGTGCTGTATATCAAGCGAATAAGCTAAAAGACTGCCTTCGTGACAGTAATCCGCTTTGCTCTACAGTACACCAAACAGAGGTTTTCTTTCAATTGGCCATCTGCATCAGTGTGTGTGTGTCTGTTTTTGTATTGCAACCAAGAAGGAGAGAAGCTTTTTATCCCCCCCCCCCCTTCAGCTGCCGAGTGCCTGAAATATTTAACAGGGACTGCACTATTTTTGGGTTTGTGCTCGGTTTGTTGAGGAGCTTATGTAATATGTAGTTTCAGCTCAACATGCATGGTACAATTGTGTACCAAATAACAAACCAGCGACTCAGCTAACTTACGTGTAGTAATGCTGTAAACAATATAATTTTGCAGCCATACTTTACGCCAGTATAAAGGAGACTGTAAATCAGAGCAAGGACTTCTGCAGCATCTGTGGTTTGATGAATTCAATTGCCACTTTTAAGACAGTGTCTTGTACGTCAAGGAGGCAGGGCCAGTCCGCATCTTCTCATGTTACTTGTTTCTCTGAGATATTGATAATCTCATCCCTCTTCCCTCCATCTGTCTCCATCTCTCTGTCTTTCTTTCTCAGTTTGTCTCCCTTCTCTCTCTCTCACTACTGTTCTCCTCCCTCTCCTCTCTCCTCAATCCTCTGAGGTGTCAGATTCTCTGACTCATGCCCTGGTGTGGAGGATGGGAGGAAAGCAGGGATGAAAGAGAAGAGAGGAAAGTCATTTTGCAGATAGAGAGAGTGACCTTCATCCAGTAAGAGGGATGGGATAAAAGCTAGAGTTAATACCCTGCCAAAGTGTATTCTCCCTCATGCCAAAAAAAACCCATTCAAAATGATATATGGTCTTAATAGAAGCTCTCTAATAATAAGAAGCATGCCATTGTAAGTCAAGGCGAGGCAAATGACCAGAAAATTTCAGTGTTGAATCCAGAGGAATAAACACTCTGGAGAAGTCAAACTGTTTAATCTAATGAAAACAGCACTTCAGCATGTGACATACAAACCAGATTTTCCTAAATTTACTGTAAGAGAGCTACAATATGAAAAAGACTAGTTTGCAACTGAAATAGAGCTACAACATTAGGCAGTTAATCAAGGGAAGACATGTCTTTGGTTTAAGCTTCTTAAATGTGATGATTTGCTGCTTTTCTTTGTCATATATGATAGCAATTTAAAAATATCTTTGGTTTTTGGACTGATTGTTGGATTAAACAAGGAATTTGAAGACGTCACCTCAGACTCTGGTAAGTTTTCCATATTTTCTGATATTTTACAGACAAAACAATGAATCAAGAAAATAACATTATCTGCTTAAACTAAGGTAAGGAAGCTAAATGACAAGTGTACAGTATATGGGCTTGGGCCACACTGTCCCCTGCCATCGAAAGCCAGTGTAAATACAGGCTCAGACGGTGTCACTGTGTGTCTGGAACCAGCAGCTGCTCGGGAGATAACAATTGACAGCCCAGAAACACGGCCCTGTAAGGTTCATTATTTGCACGTTTGTGTTGTTTTATCCCTGCTGGCAATAATGAGAAGGAGGAAGGAACTCGGGTTAACCTAATGAGGAGACCAGATCCTTTGTGAAAACAACTTCATCAAATGTATGTTTCAGAGTATTCGTAGAGTATTCATGTTGTTTCAAGGGACTATATTTACTAATAACCATTGAGCCAGAACTAACTAAACATCACTCCAACTTGACAGTCACAGAAACTGATGGCTTAGGATAGACTGCCATAATGGAGTGTCAATTACGCTGCTGTTCATTAGCTATTGGATTCAGTCGTAATTATGTAGATTCTGCAGCCAGATTGACAGGACTGTAAGAAGAAGCCCTGAAAGTATTGATTCACGCCACTTTGAGATATGACAGACTTTGCAAATGCAACCGTTTCAATAATTTGCACATGCTGTAGCTCCTGAGCTGTCATCACATTTCTGAATGTGGATGAAAGTTGTTACAACGGTGGGAGATAATCTGCTTTTGTGTATAGATAAGAGACTTTTAATTCTGATATAGTCCAAAATATGTCTTGGGGATGAGGGAGATATTACAGTATTATGTTACCTCATTTAATAACCAATGTGATAATGCTCTAAATTATTCATGTCAGCCAGAAATCCCACACGGTTTTGGAAGATGCCTAGAATTTTGTCATAGCACTTCGAATATGAAACTTTTCAGCAGATATGTTAATGCAATCTGCAGGAAATCTTGTAGTTTTATTCACTCTTCACAGCACAAGAGATCATGGTTGAAAAACACGCTGCCTTAGGGTAATCTTATCAGTGTCAGCCCATATTTAGGTGCGGTGGCTGCAGTGAACAGGGCTGTTGGCCTTCTCTCTGCTGCAGGGAAGCCGATCTGGCTCCAGAAAGCAGCAGGCAGCACAGGGGTCTGATAACGCTCTCTGGGACCTTGTGGTTGACAGGCAGCTCTCACTGCAGGCTGACACGGTTATGCTTAAACACCAGATGAAGCCGGGGGCTGATAGGAGAGGACAGTCCCCTCTGCGCCGAGGGCTGACCCCTCCCATTATATGTGACAGAGCTGAGACAGACACGTTGAGAGATGAAACACTGCTCTTTAATTTCAAGCCTCTCCTGTTTCACTACTAAAGCCATCTCCTCCTGTCTCTTTTTTTGTTTCTCTCTCATCTCAGTGGCGAGACTGTGGCAGGGCAGCCATGGTGAAGAAACCTTGTCATACTTAAATCAAGTGTGTTTAAGTTGTGAGCTTTGCCTGTCAATGTGTCATATAGGACATATGTACATTGAATTGAAAGGCCCAGAAAACATATATTCTCCTCCATGAACACCATTTTCTGCTAAAGTTGGACCAGTTTTGGTCATTTTCCCATGAGCGATTTCTGTATTTGTGTTTATTTTGCTGCTCTTTGCAGTGGAGAGTTGTGGGCAGGGTTCAGTTGGGAAAAACTGATGTTATATATTTCCTTGCACCAATCAGAATTTGGCAATATTTGAATGAAAATCTGAAGGTCTGTTGTAGGGTTGCTTGCTTAAGTTGCCAGCACTGTCAGTCAATTCACCCACACAGTTCTGAGGAAGCAGATTAGCTGAATTTTTGAGTATTACACACTAAGGATTTTTTTTGTTTACTTTAACTTTGTTAATTTAGTCATGGATATTTAATGTCATTGAGAAAACCCTTTTCAGGGGCTTTAAAATAGCCTAGTTTACTGTAGCTACAGCTGAAAGAGCATAAGATATGATTTATGAAAGTCTGAGAGGATGTTTAAGGTATGCTTCATTTGCACAAGAGTTTCAGGTTGCATATACATTCTTCTCTCCGCTGCGTTAAAATCACTGTGGCTCATAAAGCAAAATTACTGATGAATCTCAGCATGATTTGTGGCTGTGATGTGGTTAAAGCTAATCCAAACATGCAGCCCCTCTGTGAATATTTCATTCACATGGAATTGAATTTATTTAATCAAGAAGCCTCTGCATAAAGTCATAATTCTGCTGAAATGTAAGTGTTGAATGTGCAGGCTGTGTTTGTCCAATAGCTTCCACTATTTAGAGCTTCTACCTATACTTTTGGGTACAGAACTCTATGTAGTTCAAATTCATAGACAGAAACTCTTGGCTTGTTTACATGTGTTTGTGTGTTTTTGTGTGGATGTGTGCACAACATGTTTGTTCCCTGAGGATCTCATTTAACTGGCTGACCACTAGTGAAGAGGAGCCTATAAAGGACTCTATTTCTTTTCCTTCTTGTACTGTATGTGATTATATTCCTTGATCCTCATCTCAGGAGATGACGCTCTCATTGTGTCATCCCATGTACTCAAACATGGCAGTACTTTGAGTTTGTTCATGACAGATAGCTGCAGAAAGTCCTCCTGTGGAACTTCTCATCAGATCAAAACCTGTCCGCTCTTGTGTTTCAATAAGACACTTTCCGTGTATGTGTGCGTTAGTGTGTGTGAATTGTTGGCTCCTTTCATCCCAGCAGCTGTATGTGGGTATGTGTGTGCTGTGTTTTGGTGCACACAGACCTGTGAATGTGGCAGTCTCTGTGTGGGGGGGTGGGGGTGGGGGGTTGTGCAAGCATGTGTCTAGCTTTTAGCTCTTAGCCTTGCCGTACACGTGAACACACGTTGACACCCTTTCACTTACTTCTCTATACTGTATGTGACCCCCAGGGGGACACCCTATCCTCTCTACCCCTGTGTGTTTATCGACACTTTATCGACACTCAATACCCTTGACCCTCGACCCTCTCTATGTACTATATGGGGAGGGTAACCCTGTTTCTATATTTCACCATGGCGACCAGGCATGTACTCATTCCTTCTTCATTTATCTAAGCTGACCCAGAGCCGTCTGTTTGCCAGTTGTGTGAGGGACATGGTTGCCTCAGAACAGGTGTCCAGTCCTCTAGACAAGTGGGTTGTACGACATCCTTTTCATCTCGACAGTCTCTCTGGAGTGGATGCTTCTGAAAACATCGCAAGGAAAAAACTATTGCTGCTGGCTGTCAAGGGATGTATGCAGGTTGCTTTTATCCGTGACATCTTTGATGTATGCTTCATGGAATTTAAGACCAAAAACACACCTCTCGATATCTTCAAGCATAATTCCGGTTTATTACATCTTTTGGTGATAAATTGGGTCTTATTTTAGTAGTTTTTTGTATGATTCCCATCTGTAGTTAAACGTTTGTACTGGTAAAAGCCAGTTAAGCACATGTTAACATCTGGTAAATTGTTTATGTTATCATCATATATATAAATCAGTATGTTCTGATATCAGTTAGGTTCATACAATACTTTTATGCATATTTTCAATGGTCTATTACAGATGGCACTAGATGAAAAATCAGAGGATCACCAAAGTAATAACAATTCATTCTGAGAGGGACACAAGTGTTTGTAAAAACTTCCATGGCATCCAGTAGTTGTATAGATATTTCAGTCTGTGGTGGACTGAATGACCGATAGACTAACATTACCAATTCTAGAGCCACACTGCTACGTGGCTAAAAACAAAGGCAAACTATATTTGTTGTAAGCATCCATCACAGTTTACAGACGAACTTTGTTGTTCAACTTTGATCTTCTATACTTGCTGTATTTTTGTGCTACACAGTTTTTCTCTACAATGAGGGACCATTACCAACATTTCACATGTACTCACTTTCGGTGTTACCGCCAAATAAAGCTGGTGTTTTCTGCCACATCAGACTTCACTGTAGCAGTGTCACTACAATTAAAAGAGCCATATTGCAATAAACCGTAATTCTCCTTTAATATTGTTTAAACTTAGTTGCTATTTTTAATTAGTCGACAGCAGAGTCGAAGACTTGCCTCTTATGGCCATTCCCTTTTGTGTCAGTCATTTGGTTTCGCAAAGTCATGCTTAATTCAGTGTACATAAAGATGAATACACGCAGTGATTTGTTACAAGGAGCTCCTCCTTATACTTGATTCAGTCAGGCAGAGCAGGACCAAGGTTACACAGTCAGTGACAGAGGAGCAGGACAGTGGATGGGCTCTCCGCTTCACTCTCTCTTGGTCTGACTGTATTTTGGCAGCCTAGCGCAGCAGTCTGCACTTTGCTAATTCCCTGTTCTGAGTTACCAGGTCTAATTTAGAACAGAAGGGGCACTGTTCATCCTGGAACGCTGCTGCTTGGGATTCTGGAAATGAGGAGTTCAGAGGCTCACCGCCCTCACACAGACACAGAGCACATGCCTTGTTATCAACCCACAGAGCAGCACATAATGATCCCTCCAACCATTAGCTCCTAATGCAATAAAGTGCTAACATTTTAGTCATGCCCTTCGGTGCCTAAACATAATGAAGTTAGCCCATGGGTTGCACAAATGTGCTCTGTGATAACACATGTGTTCAAGATGCATTGATCAAGCTTAAAGTCATGATTACTTGGCCTTATATCTGTAGCTGACAGCAAGCAAAATGTTAAATTTTTTGTTTATCTCAGTCCCTCGGGAGCTTTGTTTGATATTTATGGAAATTGTATGGAGATGAGCCTCTAACTGATAGTTTTATAAGTCAATCCAATGAGCATATCTCTCAAAAAAGCAGAGGAAGTTGGATTTGGTGCAATCTAATCCAGTAAAATGACACTTTGCTCCACTTACTACCACATTTTGACGGGCTGGCATGTCAGACTGTGTCGCGGCCATGGAGGGAATATAAAACCCATACAGGCAGTCAAGCTCTGTGACATCTTAAGAGGGATGTATGTGAGCATTTGAACGTGTCTTTGCAAGCATCCAGTGCATAAATAAATCAGCGAAGAAGCGATGGCCTTGTGCACTAAGCAAAAGCAATAAACCTGCCTACAACATGTCTCTGAGGAATTGGATCTCATCTAAAATAACACCGATTTATTAAACATGATCTCCTCACATAGCTCACCAAATTTACAGACAACATGCAGATTAATAAAAACACACATATGTCAGACGGAGACAGTAGGATTGCAGCAGTAGGCTGGTATACAGTGGGACTGTAGGCTGGTTGGAATGCATTTGGCAGACAAACAAGTGGCCTTGAGTAAAAAAGGAGAGGATAACAACTGCACTGTTACTGAATAAGAGTGGTTAACATGATCCATGATGATTAAGGATTCCACTGTCATGTGTGGTTTTTCTTCAAATATCTGAAAAGCATCATTACTGTAAAATGCATTTAATTTATAGTATTAAAAGTAGAGCTGATACAATAAGTTGATTAATTGATGAGTCAATCAACAGAAATGAATCGGCAACCACTTTGATAATTTTTTCATTTTTTTTTTCATTTTTTTTTCCAGTCATTTTTTGCTACACTAGCAGCATGGCTGTAGCAATGGCAATGTCGGTCAGTTGGCTGGTCCACCACTTTGGTCCAGATTGAAATGTCTCAACATTTACTGGGTGGATTGGCAAAAAAACTGGTACAAACATTCGTGGTGCCCAGAGGATGAATCCTAATCACTTTGGGGATCCCCTGATGATGAATCAATTAATTGAGAAAAACATCAGCTGATTAATCAAAAGATAATAATTGCTAGTTGCAGCCTAGATACAGTAGGCATATAAATGATAAATGGACTGTACTTGTATTGCACTTTTCTAGTCTTTCGACTACTCAAAGCGCTTTCACACTACATATCACATTCACCCCTTTCACACACATTCATACGCTGATGGCAGGAGCTAACTGCCCATCAGTACAAAGTAATCTAATTTTCACACACACTCACACACCCTCGGGAGCAATTTGGGGTTCAGTATCTTGCTCAAGGACACTTCAACATGTGGGCTGGGGGAAGCCGGGATCGAACCGTCCGATTGGTGGACGACCCGCTCTGCCGCAAAAGCCACAGCCACCCCTATATAAGCAAATATAAATCAAGAGGAAACATGAATGATTCCATGAACTAATTATACACATCATGCTGAGACTACGAGCAGCCAGGTAACACACATTAATCATCATACCGTAAGTCACATAACTGACACGCACGTAGCCGCTGCCACGTTGTCCTTCTGGGATCAGTGCAGATGCCGCCTGTGAACAAATTCTGCTCTGTCTCCCCATAACTGTGTTTTTTCTCACCGAATGACTGTGATGGAGTAGATCAAACCAGGTCCCCAAACCAGGTCCCCAAAGAAACTCCAAACATTTTCAGTTTTATGAAAACTGTTTCGAATTGAATTTGATTTACTGTGCATAAATCTCATGCCACGCTTCTCTAAAAGGAAATTTCTTCTTTGCATCTTTTGTGCATCCAATTTCAAAAATCACTCAGCTCACTGTGAGAGAAACTGCTTGTCAGTTAATGAAGACACAGATAGTGTTAGTCATCGATGACCACCCACAGTTTGTTAGGGCCCTAAAGCTCTGATGAGATGCAACATCGCTGACACACAATTGTGCACACACGATAGTTTTTATTATGACTTTGTTATGAATCACCATCAATATCTAATGAAAAAGTTCTTCTCACAGATATTTGATTTCAATGTGCTTTCAAAGGCCCTTTGATGGTATAAATGTGTTTGATTTCGTCTTTGGTTTGTCCTCTATCCATCTGAATGTCTTTGATCTCCGGGGATTATCATTCAGTCAACAATGCAGTTTCCGAGAAATGCACTAGAACACGGCCATTAGTTTTAATAGTGGCTGAGTAATGACACTGAATTTCTTTGTGTGTGTGTGTGTGTGCACAAGAGCTACATCTTGAGAGCATGAATGCATATGTTCATGACTTGATTCACACATCTCTTTGGTAGTATGGAAGAGCAAATACTTTGGAAATAATTAACAATTTATTTTAATTTTGGTCTTTCTTTTCCCTCTCAGAGCAGCACTGAAGGACCTCGGAGAGCCAGAGAACGAGTGCTGGCCTTCATTTGACTGCGTGACCAGCGGATGAGCCTTGTTCATGCGTCTCCCTGAGTGCCACTCCCACATCACTATGAACTGTGAGCAGGACTTTGGAGAAGGGGGCTTGGGAGTGACCCTCACACTACGACTGCTCATGCATGGAAAGGTACAAGCCTCCCACTCACATTGTTTATAAATGAATGAATGCATGCTGCTGCACTCGCAGCTTTGTTAAAGGGAAAGCTGTGAGCTGTTTCATGCAACTATTTTCTTTTTACCAATAGTTCCTACATGAAACTGCTCACAGTTTCTGGATTATCTCTGGATTGTCTTGAGTAACCGGGTCATTATTTCTGGAACGAGACATTGCTGCTGAGTTTTTCAAATATATTTTTTTGGCGCTTTGAGCACCAACAGCCGAGTGCCATATAGTCCCATTATATTCAAAAAATGCAGATATCTCTATGGCCGAGAGCTGCAAAATTCTGCAAGTCACACGAAAACAATCTAGATGGATGAATAGCACTACAGGTAAGATTTTGGGGTGAACTGTCTTTTCAAGCATATGATTGGCCACCACCTCATAAATATTATACCATAAATTCAGAGAATTGATAAATAATGAAATGTTACTGCAAGGATTGAAAATGTTGGAGCTTTTTTAAAATTGTATTTAGTGTTTGTAATTACCATTTTCTCCTTATTTTAGGAGGTTGGCAGCATCATAGGAAAGGTGAGAATTCCTATTTTTATTCTACTACAGAAAATACTGGATATACATATAAAGTTATCAATCATAAAAAACAGAATTATATTCCTTTATCAGATGAGGTCGATGTCTTGAAATGTTCTGCCTGTATCTAATCTTATGTAAATCTAGTTATTTTCCATTTTTCTAAGCCAAAAATCTTATTGATGCCTTTTATGTAGATTCGTAATAAGCCTTTGTAGAATAATTTTCCTCTCAGTCTTGATTCTGTTTTGAAATCAACGCAGAGCACAAAGCCCTCTAACAACCAATTGTTGTTTTGAATATCCCCATCCTAAATGTAATTGCCTCAAACCAACCCTCTTAAGACCTCGCCACCACCCATAATGCAACACAGCTATCCATCAAACAAAGACATTAGTGCATTGACTGTAAAGCTCCTGTTGAAACTCAGCTCCAAAGACATATTACAGTTGTCCCCTTGTGGGCACTTTTAGTGTCTGTTAGGAAGGGCCTGGCTGCTCTATGTTACTTCAGTAGCTCCTGGTATCACGCCTTATAAAATAACACCTACAAAAGACATCAATAGAAGAAAGAACGGGAAAAAATAAATACATTTTGAAAAAAAAGAGTGCAGAAAGAAATATGTCACAATGGATGCTAGAATATGTTGGAGATATTAAAATATATTTCTATATATAATATAGAAAATAGAGAATGAAAAGAAAGGGAGCGAAATGGAAAGGTAAGTTTGGCACATACTGTGCAGCTCTACAGAGAGGCACTTGGTCTGCAGTACTTGGACTAATAACTTGCCACTCCACCCTTCAAGCCTGTTTCCCCTTCCTATCTCTTTCGCAAACCTCTCATCTCTTTGCCATCAATAGAAGACCCACATCAGAATCCCAATGGACCAAATATAATACGTTTTTCTAGAATTTAACATCGATTACAGTGTCGCGTAGTATGTGAGATGATACTGTTTTTGATGCTCTTGTAAGGCAGTGGTTGTCAGTGGATGCATGAAGGTGTGAACAGAGGTGTGACAGCTTGGATGGACTTAAGCCAAAAGGAAATGGGGGACAGGAGAAGAAGCAATCTAAAACCCAGCAGAGGATGTGCTGCAGTGTGACACAAGTCTGTCAAAATCTTCTAAATGTTCTTGTCTATGGCAGGAGGTCTTCACACACACTACATATACAGCCATTACTGCAGGTGTACAGTATGCCCCCCTTCAGATGCACAGATGTATATATCTTTTTGAGACTGCGGTGCAAAGCACACCACTGCGATACAGTGCACATTCAAAATCTAGCTGAAATTTGTTCTGCTAAATTCCAATCATGTGTTTGTGGTTTGTAATGGCAGGTTTCACTGAGAGGTCGAGGACACTGTGATGTAAGCTTTTTTCAAACAAAGCACATTTGTTTTTGTGAAAAGCTGTCCTTCATCTTCTCTTTTCCAGAAAGGAGAGACGGTGAAACGAATACGAGAAGAGGTACAGTGTCCATGATTCAGAGCTTTAAAACAACTTTTCATCATCTGCATTAATTCTAGCATTATTTAGTTTCTGCATGAGTTATGCTATTTGCTGTTGAATATATGTGTGTGTTTGAGTGACTAGCTGTGTGTGTGTCAGCATGTCATACAGCCAAAATAAGAGCATTTTGTTCCATGTTTCTTATACTAAACATGAACCGAACAAATCTCTTTTATTTTCTGCTTTCTCTCCCTTTGAGTTCGGTTGGTTCATCTCAAGAGAAGACATAATTCAATCTCAGAAAGGCCTCTAATACTGGTCAGGTTTTCGGCAGTTGTATTTAGTAATAATAAAGCTCAGTTATCTCTGCCTGTTTGGGAGATTTGAGTCTGGAAACCAGACAGAACAGGTACATTGTCCGAATTGCCTTTTGGGCAATAATGGCACCTTTTCAATTTAAATCCTCTCTCCATCATTCATTACCCCTCCTCTAGCTGCTCTCTCACCAAATCCCCTTTCTCTTTCTTTTCCCTCTTAAAACAAATTCCTTTTTCCATGTCTGCCCCTCCATTCCCTCTTTTTAAATTTCGAGGGTGCAGCCAAACTAATACTGCTTGGTTAACTCTTTTTATAAAAAGAAATTAGGCTGACACTGGGGCGGTACACTTGATTTTTTCTCTAGCTGCTCAGGTTTTATGTTGTACTTTATGAGGCAGAAGGATAAACAGAGGAATAGTGAGGTCATAGGACAATGCAGCCTTGCAGAGCTGCTGGATAAACCACTCACCTTATGGTCGTCATCCATCCATCCAGCTATTAATCTAGTCATCCAGCCAGCCAGCCAGTTATGACCTTTGTTACTTCCCAACTGTATGGGCCTCATCCTGTCAGTAACTCCCCAGGCCACAGTGGGAGCATGACTCACTGGAGTGACTGGACAAAATGTCCCAGAGGTCAGAGCACTGTCCTGTCTCTGCTCATGTTACTTTAACTCAGAGAAATACAAGGACACAAAATGGAAGGAGAGGAGGGCAGGAGATTTATTGTTTGGGGGCAACACCCCGAGAAGAAACTCTGTTAGATTGTCAGTCTGAGCTACAGAGATGTGCTGTACAGCTTTTAGTCTCACCTCCTTTACCTCATGTGTCACTTGACTCTCCTCCCTGTGGGTGTGCTGTAATGTAGAGTATGTCTCTGGCCACTATAGTTTGACATTTTGGGAAATACAATTGTTTGTTTTCTTCCCGAAAGTTAGATGAGAAATCAATACCACTCTCATGTCTGTACGGTAAATATGAAGGTACAGTCATTAGCTAAGCATGCTGGAAGCAGGGGGAAACAGCTAGCCTGGCTCTGTCGAAATCCGCTTTTACACGTCTGTTTTTGTACGGCTTAAACAGTACAGATATAATGTGTTAATTGGTGAGCTTTAGAGGTGCTGCTAGGCTCATTTTGTTACCTTTGGATGCACCCAGGCTGGCTGTTTCCCTCTGTTTCCAGTGGGTTAGATATAGTATATGAAGGTATATACAAATAAACAATAATTAAATATTATTGTTATTTGTTTAGTCCATTTTCTTGTAATTCAAGAAATTAGCATGAGATGAGGTCAGTTTAGCTTAGCATAGAAACTGGAAACAGCTAGCCTGGCTCTGTCCAAAGCTAACAGTCAGCATATCAGCACCACTTATGTTCCCTAACTAACCTGTTATATCTCATTTGTTTCACCCGCACACAAAACATGTAAAACAAAAGGTTGAACTATTCATTTAAATTGAAACTCATCCTATGGCAGTTTTTTTGAATTACAAGAAAAAGAAACAAATGAAAATACCCAATGACCTCTCTCCCCACAGAGCAGCGCCCGGGTCAACATCTCAGAGGGATCCTGTCCAGAGAGGATCATCACCATCACTGGCTCCACAGACTGCGTCTTTAGAGCTTTCACCATGATCACATACAAACTGGAGGAGGTAACTGTAACTGCAATGCATGCGCGTGAAATCAGCTCATGTCGTCATCTCCCAATCAGAAAATGTAAGCAATAAGCTTCCGTACAAAATAACTTGTTTTTGAGAAGTGAAAAAGGTGCAAGAAGCTATTTCACCACTTTATTACAAGTAATCATTTCCTGAGCAACATTACCACTAATGTGCTTTCATTGCTATCGATTATACTCTAACTGAAGTGATGGAAGGAAAACTTTTTAGCTGTATTTCATAGCACTTGATGTGCTTTCAGATAAGATTACACTGCAGATGAAAATTTGGGTGGATTTAGCTGCTGTTGTAAAACCATTTTGACTGCTGTAAGTGGAATGACGTGATGTGCATTGTACAATAAGTTGTCTGATTAGTCATTTGTTGGGCCATTTGACATAAATGTATTTATACCTGAGCAACACATGTTCAGTCCACTCAAAGTGCAAATGATACTAATTTCTACCTGTTAATGAGAATGATTTGTATATCTCCTAATTGTCTACTAATGAGTTATAGATGACAGGTTCCTCATGCTGTTAATCACCATGGTGACTGTCCATCACTACACTAATTAATACAGTGGAATGAGACACGTCTTCACTCTGATTTAGCATCACAGCAGACACAGCAAGGAAACAGGTGCTTCCTGCTCAGGATATTCATTAAAGATCTTTCACACTCACCTCTTTTCAACCCTGAAACTCTTGAGTTTCCATGGCAACATGTTGGCTGACCCACTGCATGCCACTTCCACCATAGTTGAGTTATTGTATGTCTGACACCTTTAATTAAAAACAAAGGGGTAAATCTGCTTTTTGGCCACTGAGTATTAGACTTAGCATTTGCTTCTGTCTCAATAGTTTATGATTACACAGAAGCAGAAGCTCACTTCTTTCATTTGGCAGTTGATCACCTGTGTGAGTTATGTGTGTTTCTGTCTGTGTTTTATGGATGAAGTTTTTCCCAAATGCTGCTACAAATTAAATGATCTGATAATCTGAAAAAAATCATTTTACATGCACTACAGTAACATACATGTATTTTGTTCCCAGGTGTCGACGCACAGCATGCATGAAAGCCATATAATCTTTCTGTATTAAAGTCCTTATCCCACCAGCAACACAATATTCTTTGGGGATTTAAGCCCAGCAAGTCTTTGAGTGAGCAGTGCTCGTGTAACCCGCTGTCTTATTTCCGCCAATTTGCTTTGAGAGTCTATTTTTTTGTTGTTTTGATAGGACGACACAGGGAAGTATGGGAACGTTCACAGTTGTTAAGATGTGGCCCATATTTTTAGATCAAATCAAGAAAATGACGCCCAGAGTCTTCTGATTGTACAGACGAGCTTTGTGCCCCTCTTCTAATGAGACGAGACGTCAGCAGAGCCTGATCCGCCATACTAAATATAGACACGGAGCAGAGAGGCACAAGAGCCATGTCAGAATATGCTTTTCAAATTTAAAGTTCACAGTTATTGGAAAAATTATCCAGTTCCCTTTATAAGTAAAATCCCTTGAGGTTACACATCCACACTGTCCAATCTTAAGTCAAACTCTGCTCATTTTACTGAAAACACAAACCATTCAAAAACAAGCAGCTTTGCATTCTGTCACACATTTGTTGTGGGTTGAACTCTGATGGGAAGGGAGACAGCGCAGCGTATTTACATTTCAAAGCTTCACAGAGGCACACTGTTCATTAATTAAAAGCTCAATCTCCACCCACGGCAGAGCAGACACAGGATGTTTGCTACCTGTACTGTAAAAACACTCATTAAATCAGTTCATTTCTTGATCCAAACACTTAATGTGTCCAAACTTACAAATACCCAGAATACATAGATAACATCGACATATTCTGCGCCCATCCTTTCTTGGGCTGTTATTATCATCAGACACTGTTTGCTGCATATGTTGATACATTTTAACTTTATTCACTGAGGGTTTGATGTTAAATGAGTGAGTTGTATCATTACATTTTGTTTGTATAGCTTTAAAATGATCTATAATTGGAGTGCAACTGTTCTGACTGTGATCATATCTGTGATTTAAATATGGAGCCAGGAGCCAGTTAGCTTAGCTTGTAGTTTTTACAATTTTTTTTGTGCAGATTAAACAAAAGAGATAAAATGTCTTAATTAGTGAGCTTTAGAGGTGGGCAGTTTTTTTTATCTTTGGACAGAGCCAGGCTAACTGTTTCCATGTTTTTAGTCTTTATACTAAGCTAAGCTAACAGGCTGCTGGCTGTATTCATATTTAAAACATCAATACTCATATCTAAACAAATAAGCCTATGTCCCAAAAAGTTGAACTATTCCTTTAACATTTCATGGCAGTTTCTCCAATTACAAGAAATGGGACTAAGCAACTGAAAATAAACTACTGTGTATATATGTATGTATCTTCACATTACATGGATATGACTCTTAAATCCTTAAATAAGTCCACCAATATGAAAAGACATATTTCATTTAAATCCACTCATTCAATTCTTTTCAAAATATTTTTAGAAAGAAATCTCAAGGTGACCAGGTTCAGTGTGCTTGCTGCAGGAAGGGCATGTGGACAAGCTCAAAGCACGATTTGCTCACCACCGGTGCTGTAATTAATGTTTCCCCTTTCAGCAGTTCATATGAATGATTGAACAGCCTTTACAGTCCTCACACTGGACTGGACTTTGCTGGACTTCTCTCCCAGCACATAATGAAATGTACAGATACAGAGGCACAGGTTAATTAGGTGCAGATCCTGGATTGGTCTTTGCTCTCTTTGCCTCCACCTGTCTCTTCCAGTATGGATCCCATCGTTTTTTTCAGTTGTTCAATTCGTGTTGATGCAGTTGAAATTTTGGCTGTGGCTTGGCTGCCTTGCGATTGGTTCAGCCCAAATCATAAGTATAGCGCCTGCTTTGGTCTTCATATAGTTTTGGATTTTGAGGTAATGTTAATAAGAAGTGATATTTTGACTTGGCTCATCATGACATGGCATAATTGGGGATATTTTCATTTCACTCAATGTTGACTGTTTGATATCCAGTAATCAGAACATACAGGCAAGTAGGGACTTGATAAAACTAAAATTGAAAGTGTGTTTGGATTCATGTAATTCCCAAATTGACTGATAAAATTAACTGAATTTCAAGTCAACGCCTGTTCAGTCCTAAGTGTTGGAGTTAACACCCTCCTGTGGCTTTTCTCTCCCTCTATTTGCACCTTGACCTCTGCTGCCTGATCTTTTGCTCTGGGACTCTCTCTCTTTTCTTTCTTTCCTGACAACTTTTACCACATTTCTTCTTTGCCCATATCTCCATCCAGGACCTGACTACGCTGGTAGCCAATGGGACCATCAGCTCCAAGCCGCCAGTCACCCTGCGGCTGGTCATCCCTGCCAGCCAGTGTGGCTCTCTCATTGGGAAGGGAGGGGCCAAAATAAAGGAGATCAGAGAGGTGAGGAGCCAGAACACAAATCTATTCCATCCTCTCCGTCCTAGCTGCACAGGCTAGTCGAACACTGGAATATGAAGGGCGCGAATCTGCACCTGGAGATGAGGGAGAAAACTGCCCTGTGAGGCTGAACAATGACAATGTGAACATGCTGATGTTTAGCAAGTTAGCATGATAACCCAAAATGGTGAACATGGTAAACATAATGTTTACCATGTTCACCATTTTGGGTTATCATGCTAACATCAGCTAACATCAGCTAATTAGCAGTAAACACAAAGTTCAGCAGAGGCTGATGGGAATGTCATTAGTTTTGCACATATTTGATCATAAACCAAAGTGCTGGACAAATAAAAATTTGACCTAAAGATGGCACTAGATGAAAAGTTAGGGGATCACAAAAGTTCATACAGGTCTTCCTGAGGGGAACATGTGTGGGCCACATTTTATGATAATCCTTCCAATATTTGTTGAGACATTTCACTAAAAACCTTTCATGGTTGAGTCATGAGTGGTTTTGAAAAGTTTGAAAAGTCAAGGGATCACCAAAGTCATTAGGATTCATCTTCTGGGGACCATGAATGTCTGTTTCATGTCAATCCTTCCAATTCTTGTTGATATATTTCAATCTGGACCAAAGTGGTGGTATCTGGTTGACACCAGACTAAAATCAGATTTAGACTATAATGGCAGGGAATTAGTGAGACAATGCAGTCCTGATGGATCACTTAACACAACACACTGTATGAATCAGCAGTGGGAAATTTGAAAGGGAAAATCTCCTGACTACATTTCGGCCCAGTTGAAACATTGGGATTAAATTTATCAGATCTGTTGCCAGAGATGTCTGACACTGTAACTTTAGCTCTGTACCGATCTACAAATAGTCTCTCTCATTTTAGCCTTTACCTTCACCGGCAATGGCATCCAATCGATTTTCTGCATTTAGACAGATTTTTCTCGTTTTGTTCATAACCCAAATTTGTTTCTGTTACAGATTTGTTTTGTTTGTTTGGTTGGCACAGGACATGTGCTCACTTACAGAAGCATTTTGTGATGTGTGTGATTCAATAATGGCCTCCAAAAATCCCTGCAGTCTGATAGAGACATCAGCAGATGTAGATCAAACATAAAAATCACTCCTTTATTCCTGCAGACATGCTATATTAAGAATATATCAGCTAAAATTGAGAGAATTATGTCTACTGACCATGGGTGACTTTTCATTTATCGCTAACCTGACAGGACTTATTGTTAAACATACTACAGTGCAGTTGATCTCCTTCAGCATAGGTAGAAAAATATAAGGTCAGCAAAGCCAGCAGGGAGGCACGGAAAGGAGCCATTTCAGTGTAATCATGACTTGCCATATCTCCAGAATCAAAATTAATCTTTTTTTTAAAACCACTATCATTTGCAGAGCACCGGAGCTCAGATACAGGTGGCAGGGGATTTGCTGCCCAACTCTACTGAGCGAGGGGTGACGATATCTGGGAATCAGGACTCTGTAATCCAGTGTGTCAAGCTCATCTGCACAGTAATCCTGGAGGTAGGAAGTGTACCATTCCTCTCTTTACTCTGCATACTCACACTTAGCTGACATTTTGTCAGAGCTCTGCTACGTGAAGGAAATAATTGCTCTTGACATACATGTTTTCATTTCACCAGCATGCAGTCATTGTCTATTCCTCTGCAGCAGAGGTTAATTCATTTTTTGTAGGCTGTGTTCTTCTTTGTTGTGTAGTGCTACCTATGAAAGTGTTGCGTAGAAGTCGACTAGATTCAGAGTGCTGCTGGACGCAGATTCTGTAGCATTATCCTCATCTAACATATAATATCAAGAAAGTACCCTGTTTCTTTATTGTTTGGACCTTCTGTGCTTTAATCTGCCGTGCAAGACATCAGATGTAGTCAAAAGGTGCAGCTCTCAGGTCAGAGCTCAGTATTGTTGGAGAGGACACTAAGCTGCTAACATAAAACAAACTGGCCTGCAGCAAAATCTGTCCACCTTTAGACAACAGCTCTCTTGAGAAAATGAAGGAGAAGATGAGAGAAAAACAACCCGAAGCACAGTTTCTCACTGTGTGTTCATGGAAGTGCACAAGTCCTTTTTGTTTTTGCAATGCAGCTGGACCTGACTGACTAATTGCTAGTTTGATCCAGTTTTCCAGGGCTTTCTTCAAAGGCTTGCAAGTTTCATTAGGATTCTGTACCAGTGGCCTCTTGCTTTTGGCTCAGAGATTTAAATTATGCAAAGTTATACAAAGAATTTATTGTGACTGCTTCCGCAGAAAAGATGCACTACATTTTAAACCCAAAAACAGTATCTTCAACGATGCAGTTACTCGATAAGATATACAGTGTCATGTACACTGTATAGTCTTCTTTTCTTATTGGTGTCTGAAGAATTTTATCTTCAAATGTCTCCTTGTCAGTGGATGCTTGATTTATCTAGAGGGCAAACCACTGCAGAGCCTGCAGCTCCGATGCAAACTAAAGCTCAGAGCTATTATCGACAAAGAGCTCTCACTACACTGCTTCAATTATTCAATGAATGACTAATATTATCAAAAGGAAAACAAGAAAGGATATAATGTTAGTGTCATTAGCAGTTTAGTCCGTCATTAATTGTTATCGTGTCTTAATGTACCAGAGAGTTCAACGCCATTTGCACTTAGTGCCGCATGTGTGGCACGGCCAGAAGTGCTGGCGTCATTGCAGAGTAGGTGTGTAGAGTTTAATTATGTATATGAGATTTATGATAGAGATTTATTGTTGTATTTTTTGACTCCTTAGTCTCCCCCGAAGGGTGCCACCATCCCCTATCGACCGAGCCCCTCACCAGCTACAGTCCTCATTGCGGGGAACCAGGTGAGAGAGTGAGATTTTAATACACAAGTTGGTAAAGTTATCTATAATACACTCGCACAGTGGTTCTCAAACTGTGGGGCAGTCCCCCTTTACGGTCGTAGGGGCCTTACAGGGTGTTGGGGTTTGACTGGGGGAATAATTTACATCTTGAATGAGCGGAACTTGGATAACTTGGTTTCCTCAATGTTGAGCACAAGATGACCAGATTTTTGACAGCGGAGAAGAGAAAAAGAGATGTTGTTTGTCAAGTAAACACCACTACAAAATACGATGATCTTTCTCTCTGGATAATTGCCAACATTGTGGGAGACCTATGGCTTCTGTGGCAATTTGAGTGAAGTTTAACTTGCACATTCCATTTGCACAATGCTTACAATTTCTAATTACTTAGCACTAAACACAAAGTACTGCTGGGGATGATGGGAATGTCATAAAGACGCCAGTATGCCAGCCACCTGCTGGTGGCGCTAAATGAAGGGTCAGGGCATCATTGATGTCATTAGGATTCATCTTCAGGACAGCATGTCTGTACACTACTTCATACAAATCCATCCAACTGTTGTAGAGATATTTGAGTGTGGAACAAAGTGTACCGACCAACACACTGACATTGTCATCCCTACAGCCATACCGATTAGCATTTGGGGTTGACAATCTCACCTTCCCAATTTTCATGAAAGTACAAACGGTCATCAGAGAATTTTTGGAGAAGGCATTACCAATGATCAGATCTTTCATTGAAGTTCTTGGCTCACTCTTGTGGGGAAACAAGACTCATGTAGGTTCACCTTGGTGGGGGATCGGTTAGCTTGGGTGTGTGTGTGTGTGTGTGTGTGTGTGTGTGTGTGTGTGTGTGGGTTGAGTGGTACAGATGCCGCTGTTTGAGAAGGAACAGATATCCACCCTCCCATGGAGCAAGTCACAACATTCGTGAGTGAGACTAGAGACCTGCCATCTCCTCTGGCTACAGCAGCAGCCAGATATTCTGCATAGCTGTCAGCAGTTCTGACGCTGTTTGTGCTGCCTCAGACTCCGGTCAATTTATGGAATGGCTTTGTGTTTTTCATATTCCCCATAATAAGATATCAAATTAAACCCGGAAAGAGGTCCTGGTCACTGGGAGATGGCTTTTAATGAAGGCTGCACAGTGATAAGGGATGTTTGTATAATTTTTCAGAGGACAAAATGAAGTGGAATGGGAAAGGGTCTGCAGAGGAGTCATGGCCTATAAGCCTGTTAGGTGTGTTAAAGTGTCAGAAATGCAGCCTCAAGAACCCATCTCAGACCCAATTTGATCTGTAGCGAAAGCCCAGGAAAAAAAGGAAATAGGAAGTTATTATTTTTACATCAAATTTACCATGGAGGGTTCCAGCTGGTAAGCACATATTTATTCTCAGTAATCATCACTCCCATTGCAAAAATAATGACTGTCCAGACTTTATAAACATGAAGATATTTCAGTAATGAGCTACATAAATTCCCTTTGTGTTTGTAGGTGTTTGACGCGTCAGAATTTGCACCCCACCCTCTGTACTCAGTCACCCAGGGTAGCCTGGACCTCCAGCAGGTAACTGGACAATCATTCATTTGAAGTCTGTGAATAATCTCTGCTCTTCTGAATACAAAAATATCTCCAGAAATTGCTCACATTTTTCAAACCTTGGTCTAATACTTCATTGTGGAGCGCAGGAATGAGTTTCAGGGCTGAGGGGATCTGAGTGGTGAGTGAGAGCAGGGGTCGTGTGACATGTCCAAATTTACACAGCCCATCATCTGGCACGGGGCATTAAAAACAACAGCTGAGCGTAAGCTGCAGCTATTGTTCTACCCTGTCATAAGAGCTATAACCCCTCCTGAAATACAATGCCATCACACACCACCACCACAGTCCTGCTGTCTCTTTTTTAGTCCTGCCTAGCTCTGCACCAGAAACAATTCGGCTTTAGTAATATTCCTCCCATGACAGCAATAGCAACCACAGTCATAATATCTGAATGGAAACAGCAGCCTCTGACAAATTAGCCCTAGAATGAAAAAAAAATGTCATTGTGGGTAATGAAACATAAAGAGTTCACAATTTAGATCACTCATGCTGTAAATGGGAGGGTTATTGCCACTAATTTGTGGTGTTCTTGTGCTCTCCTATATAAACACAGCTCTAATGTACTGATGCAGTGTAAGGGCTAAGCTCTCCTCTCCAATTAATGACCATTTAGGATAGACTGGTAATAGAAGCCAGGCTGCTGGCGTCTGGCAGAATTGAGTTTGGACGGACGGACGGACGGACAGATAGATAGATAGATAGATAGATAGATAGATAGATAGATAGATAGATAGATAGATAGATAGATAGATAGATAGATAGATAGATAGATAGATAGATAGATAGATAGATAAGATAGATAGATAGATAGATAGATAGATAGATAGATAGATAGATAGATAGATAGATAGATAGATAGATAGATAGATAGATAGATAGATAGATAGATAGATAGATAGAGTGAAAAGGGCCTTAACATATGTTAGTCTGCATTATTTCTGATAATGGGGGAGCATCGCACAGGTCAAATATTGAAGATGTATTTGTTATTGTTATTAACAAATAAATCATGAACATAGTTGATTTGTTATTGGCAAGTAATATACGGTTTTAGCAAATCCTTTAAAGGGTCAGTTCACACACATTACAGAAAAAAGACAATGCATTTTTCACTTAGCACTAGTGGCATCTAGCCATAGCTTTATTTGCCCTGGTTTTGAGATATTTGAGTTTTTAGGTGTCTATTACCACCCCAATGCAATGTAGGTGAAGGGAATTTTTTTTGTGCTGCTCACAGCATTGACAAATCCTAATGTACAGGGTCCTGGAGACCCCTGGTCCCTTTCAATAGCTCTGTCACATACTTTACATTTACATTTACTGTACGTTTAGTCATTTAGCAGCCACTTTTATCCAAAGCGACTTACATATGAGGAAGACAATTGAAGCAATTATAACAACACAAGGTAACAAAATACATAAGTGCACCAGAAACTAGTCTGTTAAAGCCCAGCACAGTATACAAAGCTAAAGATAGGAAGTTTTTTTTGTTTGTTTTGTTTTTTATGAAAAGAGATAGAAAGTAAGAAGAAGTTAGTGATCGTCAGTTAGGTGTTGACAGAAGAGATGCGTTTTTCAGGTGCTTTTTAAAGGTGGCTACAGAATCTGCTGAACTTGTAGAGGCACGCAGATCATTCCACCAATGTGGAACGGATCCAGAAAAGGTGCGCGAGAGTGATTTTTTTCGTTTTTGGCATGGTACCACCAGACGTTGTTCGTTTGCAAAGCGCAGGGACCTGGCAGGAACATAGGTCTGTATCAGCAAGTGAAGATATGTTGGTGCAGAACCAGTGGCGGTCTTGTAGGCCAAGAGCATCGCGTTGAACTTGATGCGGGCGACAACAGGGAGCCAGTGTAACCTGACGAAGAGAGGGGTTAGGTGCGCTCTCTTCGGTTCATTGCATTGTTTTACCATCTTGATACTTCATGAATTTCCCTGATTTTATGAGACTTTTCTTATAAACCTGATTTGGAACTGATGACATGTTTTAGTCCACTTTAGTAAAAGACCCCAGCCGTAACTTAGCCATGCTTAAATACAATAGATTTTCATTTACTTTATATCCGTGAGTTCTTTTGACACACCTCTCCAAAATCCCAAATAAGTCAATTTGTAATTCTGAGTTTTATAACAGTTTATGTTGTCGTTTACAGCATGTTAAAAGGGTTTAACAGGGAATTAAGCCTCCCTGGGATCTAATTTGATCCAAAACATTAGTAATGTTACTATTTAGGATAACAAACTATACATTTATATGTCTTTGAATGAGTTTTTGGCAAATAAAAATAATATAGAATTGTATTGTATTGTATTGAATTGTATTGTATTGCATGCATTGTATTGCATGCATAGGCAATAGACCATATAAAACATTATAAAACAAAAAAGGGTTACCACTTCACTACTTTTCTACATATTAAGTTTTGATCAGGTCAGAAAGATTGTTTTTTAAATTGGGGGGGGTTGATTTTGCAATTATTATTGTTATTTTTACACATAAAGTGGTGTGTGTGGGACACCAAACAATGGGGAAGTAAAGATTATTTCAATAAAACAAACACACCGACACCAAATATTTATCAGGATGGTCCACCAACAATTGTCACAAGAGCTACTTAATAGTCTATATAAAAATTGTTCTGTGGATTATGCAGATTAACCGGGACTGTTAATCCTGTTCCTGTTGAATCTTTTATATGTCATTTTTACCTCAAGCAAAGTTCCATTCACCTCCATTGTATTTGGGTGGAAGCGCAAATCTCAGAGATGGATGGAAACTATGGTATCTGTGCTGGTAGATAGACCACTAAAAGTATGTGTACTGTATGTGAACCCCAGGAAGAATAGATGCTAACTTGGTAGCAGCGAATGGGGATGTGAATAAACAAAAATATGTTTTTTGCTATTTATGGTGAAAATATGGTCAGTTGGGTCAACACCGCTCCTCTGTATAAGTTCAGGGCTGAACTATAAACACTAATTTCTCTTATTCTGAAAAAAGGCCATGTATTGACAACAAAGCACTTCCATTAAGAGGCTACAAATATATTGCCTGTGTGTGATGTTTTATTGCTGTAATTTACCTAATGCAGGATGCCCTCTTTCAGGCCTACACTTTGCAAAACCAATATGGCATTCCACACTCAGAGGTATGACCATTTTCTGGAAATGTTATAATTTAATTTAACATGAGTAGCTTATGGTTTAGTGTACATTGCATTAAGTTCTGTTTTCTGTTTTACAGCTGGCCAAACTACATCAGCTGTCAGTGCAGCAAGGCCTGAGTCCAATTGCCCAGCCTACTTCGACTATCATACCTGGTATGTATAGCAGTAATAATAGTCAATATTTGCTCTGGATTATGTCCCACTGCTCTGACAGTCAAACAAATGATTAAATTATGCAAATGTTCTTAAATAAAACAAGCGGTTTGCAGAGTTTTGTCTTTGCATTTCTCCTTCATCTGTAACTTTTCCTAGATTATTTTCAACCTGGCTTTAGACGTGAGAAGTAAAGGCTCGCTGTCATTAGCCGTACAGATTATGTGCTTGTGTCAGTGAGGAAGGAGGAGAAGCGGCTTTATAGCTCTCTCATAGAAACTATTATGTGAAATGATATGTTCCGCAGAGTCAGAGAACTGGGATAAAGAAAAGAATGAGTACCGTGTTAAACATCAGGCCATTAAAATGGAAATTAACTGCTTTACTATATCTAGCAGTTCTCCCCTCAAAGGGCTTTTCCAGCATCTCAATGGCGGTTCGTGTGGAGCTGAATGAATATTGAAATGTCTGATATGTCAATTTTATTCAGTCGATGCTTGTATTTTCTGTCATCAGGGATGGACTCCAACTCTCAGACGTCGCAGGAGCTGCTTATTCCCAACGATGTAAGGAGAAGCCACTCATAACTTTAGAGTTATTTATTTAGGAGTTTTTATTCTTCATGTTGTTAATATTTCCCCATCTGAACAACAAGGAAAAAATAACAGGAAATCAGCGGTGTTCTCAGATGTACACAGCACAGGAGCAGGTGACGTCAGATGCAGTAGCTGCGGCTGCAAAGACGTCTGGTGTGACTTCAGAAGAGATGAGAGACATGTTGGCAACTCACTAATTATCCTCATTATTCTGACCTCAGACTAACCCAAGGTTAAAGGGATTCTCAGCTGATATGGATCCTTTCGCATTATTGTCTGGGCTGCAGTTGCAGTGTCTTAGAGTGACTCCCATGAGTGCTCAGTAAATCCTCTCATGTTCCCTGACCTACTTAGAAGCTGTCTGCTGTCAAAACAGCCAATAAGAAAACAGACAAAGATCCCTTCCCTCTTCACTTAGCCTCCGCCAGGGTTTGATGAAATGTCTCTCTAATCTGAGAGTAGAAATCACAATGCATAGATCCACTTCACAATAAAGTCAGACTACATTTACCTTCAGGTGGCATCTGGTATTTGGTTTGGCTGATTTGGACAGAGAACATCTGGCTATTAAGCTCTCATGTGGAAAAATGAGAGAGAAAGAAACCTCTCTTATAAAGTAAAATTTATAATGAAGCCTTTCATAATTTATGATTTCATTTGCAGCTCATATTAAACGATAAGGCTGGTACTTTTTTCTGTATTTTTCTTACTGTCAACAAATCCTATCAAATGACCGAAACAAACAATGTGTAAGTCCGTCTCTCAATGCAATGACTCCCTCAAGCGCATTACTTCCTAATGATAAACCTTTAAAATTGGGATACAAATATATATATATAGTTTTATTTTATAAAAAGACCAAATAATGTCCAAAAACAACTGGGTACTGTAGTGTTTAGCAAACATTGTCCAAACAGAAGTAAATAGTCCATTTGCTGGGGACTTTTTTCAGCTGCGGATTTATACGCTCCATAGAGGGTAGTACAGCAGCAGGACTGTGTTTGTGGGACTGACTTGCCTTTCAATTACACGTATTGGCAAAGAAAAAACAGCAATTTTCAGACAATAAAATAGATTTTCACTTTGGTGTCTTTGTTTTACAACAGAGAGAAAACGAAAATAACAAGAATTGGATTGATTAGGTTCCACTATACTGCATAGAATATAGCCACAACATTTCTAAAATGCCTGAAGGCTTCCCCCCCAAGTAAAGCATGGCACAATGCATCAGAGGAATGAGGGAGTCCAGCGCTATATGTGACAGGGACAGCTGTAAGCTCCAGCCATTGTTCCAGAAGAGAGGACTTATAGCCATGACTGAGCCTCCTCCGCCATTCGTCCCCCCTCAGGCCCAGTCACACTCCGACCACACAATCCCGCTCTGTGCTTACACACACTGGAGGCTGAAGGCGACTTATGCACACGCACAGATGCATTGAGAAACTGCTTACACCCAGTCAGCAGTATGTACTGTACTTCTGTGCAAGGAAGATTTAGCCAGAAGAAAAATGGCTGCACCCTTCTGCATCCCATCCTTCTTCCTGTGTCCTTTCAAATGACTGCCTCAGCAGGAACTCAACAATATATAGGCCACTTATAGCTGAACACCAGGAGCACTGTTGTTGCGTTGTTACGTGTATACTTAGGAAAAATAATCACTACAGCAAGCATACCTTCAATTTCTCCCTGTGTCATTTATTTAGCTCTGGTTGCATTTTTTCTTCTTTTTTTAAGGTTGTTCATAAAGGAATGTTGTCTGAGGTCATACACACCAAAGTGGGTGAGCTGTTGACAGCTGGTGTCTATTGACAGCTGGTTTAAAAGCCCAGAGTCCAGTGGAGATTCTTGGTCTCAGTGGGGGAGAGACATTATCTCTGATTTGAGGTCTGTAGTAACCATTGTATCTAGAGTTGCTCTTTAGACTGGCTGCCCCCACCCCCACAAATAAACTGCTGAGCCAATAATAGCCAGGCAGACCAACCAGGTCGCTGTATGACAAATTGGACATTGTGGAACAGGCTGCTTACTTCTGAAGAAAGGAATGTGAAATACAGGGACAAGTGCACCACAAACACTGTGTTTGTGTGTGTTGTGTATTTCTACCTATGTGTCAGCTGCTGTTAAGCTGGCTGCACACACACGTACTACAAGTGCTTCATCACTGTCTGTCCCACTCACTATATATCTGGCAACATAACCCTGTCACTGAGCCTTGACACCTTGCATTTGAGCTGAAACGCAGCCCCGAGCTCTGGCTCTGTCAAATATCTATTGGTGCTAATAGGCAAGGGTCCAGGTTGAGTAATGAAAGCAGAACAAAAGTGATCATGTATTTTGGAATGCAATAAAACTCGTGTCATTGTCTAATCTACTCTCAGCAGAGAGAACGCTCAAGCCGGTGGGAATTTATATTGTATATTTGAGTTATTTTCCCATTATGTTTTCCATTAGTGCGGAGATGCATCTAGCTGCCATGTGTTTGGGAAGTGATTTGTTTGGGAAGTCATCACCACTCTGAGGAATCAATAACCTTTTAGCCACTCAGATTAATGAGAGGCAAATGTGCCTTCTCTCGTCGCTTTTACCGGTCCACATGCAGAAGCAATTAACGGAGACTTGGGGGTGGGGGTGGGAATGGGGCCTTTGACATGCATGATGGATGACCAATCCAATGAAGACAATGTAATTGCAATATTTGAAGTGGTCTGCATTAAGTCAGCTCAACAGCACCGCACACTTCTATATTGTTCTGGTGTTTTGCTTTTACCCCTTTCGTCAGAATCACTTTCATCAGTATAACAACCAACAAAAAGAAAAGGCTGCATTCAAACGATTTATTGAACCCTCTCCTTGTAAAGCATGTCCTCTTCAGTATGTCATTAATTTTTCCATCAGACTGACCGATCTGTCTCGCCTCTGTTCTTTTGCAGCTGATCGGCTCGATCATCGGCCGTCAGGGCACTAAGATCAACGAGATCAGGCAGGTGTCAGGAGCTCAGATCAAGATCGGCAGCCAGGTGGACGGGACAAGTGATCGTCATGTCACTATCACAGGAACACCGGTCAGCATCAACTTGGCCCAGTACCTCATTACCTCCTGGTAAGGCCCAGTGTATAGCCATCTAATGAATCTCTGCAAGTGCAAGCCTGAGAGAAGTGCATTGGTTTAAAAGGGTCAAAGGTTACGCTACAGAATGATAAGTGAAAATGAGGTTTGTCCGTGTGCTGCTGGTAATTGGCCTCTAGGGAATGACTAAAAGCCTGGTTGTATTGTCCTACATAATAGCAGTGTCTTGTTGGAATTCAGTATTTGCAGCGCAGCGCTGGTATCTTTTTTTAAAATGAACTTTCTCAATGCGTAAAGATCATAATGCAACAAAAGACAAAATCTTATTTTAAATCATTGAAGAACAGGTAACAGAACAAATCTCATACCAATAAACAGAAAAAAAGAGACAAAAAGCTCAGAGAACAAATAAAATGCAACATACTGTATATACAACAAAAAAAAGGGGCTGCATGTTTTCACAATAAAAATTGTTGGAATATTTACTTCCTATTATGTTTCATTCTTTATTAAAAAAATAAAATATGACACCCAACTTCATAGAACTTGCCTTGGTAATTATCAGTCTTTGCTTTTAGAGATTCAAAAACAGGCTATGTCTGTCATTAATTCTAACTATTCAGCAAAAGGAGGTTTTGTCTGACTCTCCCAATGAGAACAATAATTGTTTGGATATACCCTCTGGTAGGAGAGACCTGTCTCCTAATAAACACAGTGTGGCAAGGATTTATGGAACCACTCTCCAATACTTTTGATTACTTGTTTCCATAAAGGAGAACAACATTAATTGATTGAATGATTGGTTGAGATTGGCTTTACTTTCTCATTGTTTGGCGTCCCACAGACCCTACTGCTCTATGTTTACAAAGGAAAATAAAAATTGTAAAAATTAAACAATTTTTCCCCTTTAAATACTTTTTTGTTTTATTAAAACCCAGTGTGTAGAAAAATATTGACGTGGTGACCCTCCTATTTTCCTCAGATGGATCATAAGTAGACTTATTTATGATATATAATAATTTTAAAAATATAATAATAATTTTCAAGAAAGTTCACCCATTGTTGCAGCAACAGTATAATCCTCTATTCTTCATTCCCTGTCCTTTCTCTCTGTCTCCCTTTCCTCCCTCCTCCTATCTCTGCCCTCATAGTTTAGAGACAGCCAAATCCACAGCCCAGGCAGCCACCATGGCAGCTCCGGTCGACCTCAACATGGCCTTCACCCAGCCAGCATCCCCAGCTGCCTCCTCCGCACCCACCCTGGCCACCATGGGCTCCCTGACCCCGGCTCACATGCTTGGCACCCCGTACGGTGCCATGCCCCTCTCCGGCCTGCTGGGGGTGAAGTCCGTCCCCTTTCTGACTCTGTCCAGCCCCGCCCCCACCGTCGCCGTCAGTGCAGCGCCCTCCCACACCACTCTGGCCGCCTACACCGCCAAAATCTCCTCAGCCAACTGCATCAAAAAGCCAGAGAGACAGAAGTTTGCTCCTTACTGATGTAGCCTCTGAGCTCCGTGTCTGGAGAGTCAGATGAAGGACGACTGCAGTGTTCTGCACAAACGCCTGATGTAGCCATATCCTCTGGCAGAGATGCTCTTGACTTTCAGAGAAGAGACCAATGGAGATGTGGATAAAGCTATTAAAAATGATTTACAGTTATAGATTATTTGTGAGTTTCCCATGAATTGATGGACTGCTTTCATCGTCACCTCATCACTGTTATTGATCACTAAAAAAAAGGGCTGGAACCTCACCTGAGAAACACTTGTTTAAATAACAGTTTTCACATGTGTATCTCAAGTTAGAGATCAGCTACAAGTATTTATCCTTCAATAAATTTGTAAATTATACTCAGACGACAAATGCTCTACTGTATGATGCTTTTATACAATGTCTATGTTTGCCTCTTGAAGTTTTTAAGAAAATTTGTAAATGTCTGGGAGGGGGTATTTTGTTTTGTTTTTTAATAATCTGTGCTATGGTACTGTACGTTACTGTTCAGTGTTACGTTCCTTTTGTTGGAATTCATTTTGAATGTGCAACTTGTTAAATCTTTATTTATTAGTATTGTTTCATTTATTAAAAGCCTTTGTTTCCTGATGTATTTGTCTCCCATTTGTTTGTTTTTTCCTCTACCCTCATTTGTAGCACACTGGTGCACAAAACGCCGTCAGTACGTTCATTTGCTTCACAGGCACTCCAACAGTAGACACAGCGTTTGAACCTATTCAACGTCAAATTAATATAGCAGCACGAGAACACACATTGGGGAGGACACGGCGCACACAAAGAGATGCAATGCCAGATGCCGGTTATTTTTGTTTTCTCCCAGACACAGGCGGGATGGCAGCATGTCATTCCAGTGGCCAGAATTTATGAGAGATGCTTTTCACATCATTGTTCTCTTGTGCCCCAAAACAATAACAACAGAATGAGACAGTGCAACCCCAAAATAGGAACAAGCTCTGCCTGCATGCCAAGCAATTCTCTGACATGCATGCAAGTGTGCACAAACAAAAAACCAATACAGAATCACGTAATTCTCTGTGTGGAGAGCACATTATTATACTGAATTCACTCACTGTAAGTGCTTTAAGACAAAATACAGTGAGGCTTTAAGACAGTTTGTGACGTAAGAAAAGGGTATGGAAATAGAGAGAGAGGAGAGAGAGAAGTGGACAAACAGAGGAGCCACAGTGATGCTGAAAAAAAAAATGAAATTCAGTATCTGCATCAGCATGCAGCGCAGCATCGACATCCTCTGGAGAGGCAGCAAGGATCCTTTCATCCTAACTCTTCTTTTTTTTTCTGTGACTGCATCATGGATATGCGAGACACAGAGCGCACAGTCCTCATTGTTACCAAAGACATTCGCTTTCAAACAGACGCACAACCCACGCCTACAACTTCAGTGCTATTCAGCCGAAGTCCAACGAGCTGCAAGGCCAAAAATGTGACACAGACGAGACTTGAGATTTTTGATTTTCTTTTATGATCTTTTGGCATGAAAAGCCTTTTCTGTCTATCTATCTCCTTTTTTAATCTTTCCTCTCATAACAACACTTCTGAATCTACTGAATCCAACAATAATTGAACGTTTTAGCATTAACGATTCAATAGCAATAGCAAGTCTACTTTAATGATGATTTTTAATGTGTGCTATATTGTATTTTCAAACAGATAATTTTTTTGAAAATTATGATTATTTCTGACTATCATGCAGGAATTCTGAGTCTTAATGGGTCACTTGTGCCACCTGGAGGCGACATGTCAGTAAACTGACTTTCAAGCAGACTCAGATGTTGTTTTTTTTTCTTTATATGAAGAAATAAAGCTTTACTTTGACTCCAGCTGCATTACCATATATCAAACCAAAATATATGTGGCATATGAATATTAAAGTACAATGTTAGTGACAGTGTGAAGCTTGGGCTGGTGAGAGCAGGGACCTTAGCTGTCACTGCAACTGAAGAGTTTGTCTTTTTTTTCTCAGCTTTTTCTTCTGTGGTAAACTCAGGGGTTGTGTGAAATGCTTATCTACGCACACACACACTCACACACACACACACACACACACACACCTCAAGCACACCAGTGATGGAATGTAGCTAAGTATATTTACTCAAGTACTGTATGCCTACTTGTACTGTACAATTTAGAGGTCCTTGTACTTGAGTATTTCCATTTTAGGCCACTACATTTCAGAGGGACTTTTTCATGTGGTGGTTTCATAGTAACAGTATTTCTACTTTAACTGATTTTTTGGCCACTTGTGGGCAGTGGAAACAAACAAACAAACACAGTCTGCATTCTCACCACCTTCGTGCCCATTCATGTGTTTTCATGACAAACAGCGCCCTCTGCTGTCGACTTGACGTACTGCTCCACCAAATAACAGCACAGCAAAGGTAAGGAGGAAGCGTTAGAGCTGATAAAAGATTGTCTTTAATGTTTGGCATCGTTAATGAATTCCATACCACAGCAGTTATGGGAGTAGGAAAACCACTTTTACAACCAAACACTGTTTGATCATGCTAACACCATATGTACAGGAAAGCACATTGAAAAGTGTATAAAGTATTTATATGAGAAGACTCAATGTCAAGAACGGTGGAGACAGCCACAGTCTAATGGAGTTGTCCTTTTTCAAACACTGATTATAGATATTTATCAATTACATTGATCTCTGGAGTACATGTATATACACAAAACAACAATAAACCTTTTTGGGGCGTCTGCAATAATTCTCAAAAATATTTCACAATACTGCTGTATGTACAATAACAGAATTTACATTGAAAAATTCTATTGTACCTATATTTTGAGTATCACTTCAGTCACCAGTTATCCTCAACGCCATCAAGCTCACAAGAGATACTCACATACTGTATATATCTAACCTCAGGTCCATCTCCATACAAAGTACAGCAGCTTATGCAGTACCTGGGCCTTCTGTCTCGGTACGATTTCTGAAATATGTTCACACAACTGATGAGCTCACATACAAAAATAGATGTTGTCTAATCAGCTGACAACTTGATGTACAGTAACACAAAGCATCCACCTGCAAAAAAACAACCCGGAAAACAAGTAATTGTTAAAATATTAGCTATATCCTCCCAACACACTACATCGCAATAAACAGCGCTGTTCTTCTGCTCCAGAAAAAGTAAACCTCTCTCTCAGTCCGGGCTTCGGCGTTCTTCTGAAACACATCATTAGTTTTCACACAACAGAAGGTGATTGAGAAAGAGCCGCAGGCAGAATAAGAAATATTAGCGCTACAAACCAAACAACAATCTGAAACCAAAGTGGGACGAAACCATACAAAAAACATCACTAGGTAGATATCTTCTTTTTTTTTTCCTTCAGGGAGCGTATAGTGAACGGTATGAAAAGGAGAGCGGCTGCCACTAAGCTTCTCACAGTCCGTGTGAGAGGTCAAACTGCATTTGAGTGCACATAAGGCAGGTAGGCGATTCCAATGCTGTCTGAGTGGGCTCCTCGACTGGACACTCAGGCGGGGGTCTAGACAGTGTCGTCAGACGCAACGCAATGCCACTGCAGCTGTCCAGGTTTCAGCCCTCCCTGCTTAATATGGTCTGACAACCATACAGAGAAGGAAAAAGATGGAGGGAGAAAGAGCGAGAGAATGGTGTTGCTGT
This sequence comes from Coreoperca whiteheadi, assembly GCA_011952105.1. Lineage (NCBI taxonomy): Eukaryota > Metazoa > Chordata > Actinopteri > Centrarchiformes > Sinipercidae > Coreoperca > Coreoperca whiteheadi. The sequence continues at coordinate 19,496,863 of CM022479.1, forward strand.
TTCAGTGTCCAGCAGGTGGTTGAGGTGTGGAGTGTCCTCGTTCCGTCCCTTCTTCATTCACCGTGAACATGAAACATGACAGGTGTGGGACCTGCCTGTCATTGTCCTTAGTTTGGCCTCAGTCTGCCCAACGCACTCATTCCTCTTGAGATATCTTTGTCACACAAAAGAGACAAATAGAGACTTCTTCAACATAGAACAAACTTAAAACAAAAGCCAGCATTACAGCTTGTGCAATACAAATAGAACAAATCATCTGAATACATTCACGTAGGTTTCCATACGCGTGGTACGGATGGGAAATCGTCAGTGACTGAAGTTCATGTCCCTTGAGATGCCGGTCCAAGAGGAGAGCTGCAAATCCAACCTTGGAGCCCGGCAGCAACACGTATTAAGAGTGCGCCATTTGATATGATTCACTATTAAGGAGCACTTAACAGTGTTTTGAAAAACATAATGGACATAAGCCTTTGAAAACACTATAATGTATTTTGTATTATGTATTTATTTATCAAAATAAGAATTCATATATATGAAGCATTTAGAGCAGAGAAGTCACTTCACTGTGAATAATAACCTTCTGTCATTGCCTCGTGTTGTGAAAATGACATGAAAAGCAAAATGAAGGGAGTTCAGAGCTTATACTGCACCTGGGATCATGTTGGTTATGATCGTGGTTGTCATATTTCACAAAACTGTTGTATTTATTCTCAAATGAAAAAAACATGCTCACAGACGAGTTGTACAAGTGTGTACAATCAATATGAATTTCTGAACAAAGTTGATCTGTCTTATTGTTCAACAGATCATTTTCTTTTAATTATATCTAAGAGGCCACACGGAGCAGTGACGGCAGTTGTGCCTGTAGTTTCTGTAGTTTTCATCGAGGTTCACTCCTTCTTTTCTTTCCTTCATGTGCACTGAAATGAAATCACAGAGCGAGACGGGTCAACTGAACACACTCCACTGCTTCACATAAGACTCTTTCTATTACTGCTCCTTTTAACTCAGTGCCAATGAAGAGAAGAAGACAAGGAGAACAAAGCTCTAACTGACATATAGCTGGAGCCCGCTCATCACTGCGTCTCCTCGTGCTCCTCGCTGATGCACTGCTCCCAGGGGTGTTTCCCCTGGTCCTCCCTGTGGCCGTGAGGGGAGTGGAAGATCCTGCGGGGCAGCGGGATGGGCTGAGGTGGCAGGTCCTCCTCAGGGATGCAGCCCTCTCTCAGGTAGGGTTTAGGTGGCACAGCTGGAGGCTGAGGCCTGCGGTAAGGGATGTGGTGAGGGCCATGGGGGGGGGCGTGGTGGTGAGGCGGCGGCCCGTGGGAGTGGCTGTCCAGCCCGGGGTGGGCGTGAGCGTGAGTATGCGGGTGCGTGTGCGGGTGCGAGGTGGGGCTGCGGTAGTGGAAGGGGCGGACCGGGTCCACGGAGTCGATCTCTGGTCCACCGTAGTGGATGTGCAGGTAGGGAGAAGCCAGGTACTCGTCAGGGGGGGACCACAAGTGACTCGGAAGAGGCTCCAAGGCATCGTTCCTGATGGGGCCGGGGTCTGGATACTGGCCTCCAAAGTTACTCTCACTCAGAGAGGAAACACCGCTGCTGGCGCTGCCTGACAGAGTGGAGTTACTGCCACCCAAAGCTGACTGAGGACTGGTGGGGGAGCCAGGGATCGGGTGGAGAGGAGACTGGCGAGAGAAAGAGTCAGAGAGAGACAATAGGTGTCACGCTTGTATTTCTCTTGATCTACAGCGAAGGACAGAGTGTCCAGTGTTGTCATAACAACTTGAATTTCAACACTACTCACGCTGCTTTCACATGTTGTCAGAAGAAGAGAAAGCGTCAACAGCTACTTCATCATTCTTATATTGTCCGTATTTCAAATACAGGCATTGTAAAAGCTTTGTAATTATGACTCGACTACTGGAGTGAAAGTTAAATACTGTGCCTACACTCAATCATCAGGCGTTGCAATAGTGTATATTTAATAAACTGACTGTAAGCGAAGACAATGTGTGGGAGTTGACAACTTGGGAAAGAGGAGCTTCTGTGAAGGCAGGGTTACCATGGCAAAAGACTGAAAGACTAATTTTGAAATTCTAAATGTGTTTTCCTAAGCTGCAATGACCATTTCAGCACAATATCTAGAAGAATGAAAAGGAAAAAGCAGGAGGACGAGGACGAGGAAGAAAAGTGAGAGGAGGAATCGATAGAGCCACAGTTTGTCTCTCAACTCTGGACTGCAGCACAATGTGGAAAATGAAGTGGAGTCAACCAACTGAAGATAAACACGACAACAGTGCTGGAAAGTAACTGAGTACATTTACTCATGTACTGTACTTCAATCATTTTGAGGTACTAAGACTTTACTTTAGCATGTCCATTTTATGCCACTTATGCTTCTACTCCACTATATTTTATAAGGAAACATTGTACATTTTACTCCATTACATTTATCTGACAGCAATAGTTACTAGATAATTTTCATATTAGTATTTTACATAAAATAATTACATGTTTTACAAACACATTTTTCAAGATTAAAAAAGTGGTTCCCAACCTTTTTGGCTTTTGACCTCTTACAAAAAGTGTCTTGGGGCCCCTTGTCAAATTTTAAATGTCTATGAGCTGTTAGCAGTTTCACCAAAGAGACATTTCTCTTCTAGACTTCTCACATTGTTTCAGGCCTAAAGTTGTATAATTATTCAATATTTTACACAAAAATAAACTGTTATATAAAAGTTGCAGAACTTTGTATTTCTTTCTTGCCGTATTTGTCAAGTCAAAACCCAGATTTATCTTCTGGCCCTTTATATACCTAACTGTATATAAAGTAGTTAAAACTAGCTACAACAGTAAAATGCTGTGTACACACTAATGCATCAGTATTAACAATCTAATAATGTCCCATACAATAATATATCAGTCACAGGGGACATATTTCTGCCGAATGAGTACTTTTATTGAAGTACATTTGGCTGATAATACTTCTTTACTTTTACTTAAATACAATTTTGAACGTAGTACTTTTACTTGTAATGGAGTATTTTTACATTGTTGTATTGGTTCTTACTTAAGTAAAGAATCTGAGTACTTCTTCCAACACTGCACAGCAAAACCATAAACCAAAACCAATTGCACATAACTTCTACCGATCCAAAAGTGGTTGCCAAAACATGTTCCAGGAATTAAAGTTATACACTACTTCTTGCAGCAACAAATATACATAACATATCGAAACCCAAAAATGTACTGCAAAGCTGATGTGTCTGATATTGTATCAGTCACAAAGTCCAAATTCTGTTGTCATGACTACACATGTAATATTTCTCAGATGGTTGTACCTTTCGAAGTGAACGGACAGGCAGGGCAGGAGGAGGGTCGCTGTTCTGGTGGTGAAACGCATCACAGTGCATCAGGAAGTGTCCTGCAAAGTGAAATTCATATGAGGAGATAATTCATTTATATATTGCATACAAGACAATAAGTAAAGGCCTTAAATAGCCTTGAAAAAGCCAGCCTACATCCCACAAGCTCAGGTTTTTTCTGGATAACATCACTGACAATCATCTGGCCCAATTAGTTGCAAGTGGAAAGCAGAGTAACCCATGTAAAACCGTGAGTGTGAAGTAAAAGGAGGAAGTACCTGGTGGGAAGGACCTGGGTGGGACCGGGGGCATGATTACCCCTCCAGTAGAAGCTGGCATGTAGGACACCTGCTCCCTGTTCTCTCCATCCAGGCTCCAGCTGCTGGGAGCGTTAGGAAAGACTGGAGGGGGGGAATACATAAACATGTCAACGCACATGTGATGCACGTGTATGTACATAATACTTAAAAACAATTTCAACCAGTTTGTGTGTTACCTTTCTCTGGTAGATTCATGTGAGGATCGGCACACGGCTTACAGGGGCTAACTTGCTGAAGTAAGGCACGCTGCATGTGGTTATTCTGCAAAAAGCAACAGGGTGTATAATGATTATAAACACGTTTTGCATCTGGTATGGTTTGCACAGATCTACACCATTATGGTGCTGTAGATCGGTCCTACCTGTCCGTTCTCTGCCATGTTGTAGTACATGGAGTTGTTGACCCTCTCACGATGAGACGGCAACAGTATCATCACTTCCCGGTTGTGTTTGGCCTTATCAGGCAAGGATGGAGAGCCTGGATAAAAGTAAGACAGGAAAAGTTGACTATTTCAACCTGCAATAACCTCCTTATACGTAACAGAGATGTCTTGTCATACCTACAAATGCATTTAAAATATGTTTCGCTACCTTCTACATACGTATAATTTATGAGATATCTATGAAATCTTTCCATCTATGATATTTCCTATTTATGTGATTGATAAAAATTCAAATAAAAACATATAATATACACATATATAGAAATTGTGAGGTTTATACAGTCATTTCAGTCTCCAGATGTGTCCATCTCTGGTTTAGGTTTCTGTAGCAGTGTTACTTACCTCTGGCACTGGAGGGAGCAGAGTTAATGATCTGGGAAGAGTTGGAGCGGATTGAGCTTAGGCTGGAGGAAGAGGGGCTAGGCTGCAAAACAAAATATATTCTGAATATAACAAAAGCTTTTTTCAAAAAGCCCTGTTCTATAATAGAAAGCATCTTTGCTGTATTTGGTGCATCTGTCTTTTATATTTTATCTAACAGACCGGAAACAAATGATTAAAGCTTATGTGCACTGAGAAGGCAGCATTAAAATGCAGTTATAGTTACAGTATCAATGTTGATAATCCCAAAAGTAATCAAGCATTATATTTTACATCCTAAAAAGAGCAGTTTTCATGTGATTTGCACATTATAATGTGCAATACAAATTCATACCATTCCCACTACATTCATGCTGGCGTATTTATTTATTTATTTTTTTTGTCAAGCCTTACCTGCATGTGTAATGCCTCCTCGGGGTGCTCCCCCATCAGGCCGTCGGTCATTATGACGAGGTTTCCTGCCTCGCTCGACGTGTGAGAGGACAGGGAGGAGGACGAGTGACGGATCGAACCCTGAAGGTTCAGAGGGCTGCAGGACAGAGACATAGCTGTTGGAGACTGTAGACGACATTATTATCTCTGTGTGTTCATGAATGTGTGTGTCTATGTGTGTGTGTGTTTACCTGCAGAACCTGTGCAGCTTAATTTCAACCAGTTTGGGCAAGAGAGGACATTTTTACTAATCCTGTGTTGTTATAGTGGTTACTCTAGGTGTTAAGTTAAAACATTTAGTTCATACTGCATTTTGGATTAAAACCATTGACCTATGAGAGCTTTGGATTCTAATATATATACTGGTTAAAGTAGTAAAATTGCTCAAGACAATATTTTAATGTACTTATGAATATGTTCAGCCCCAGGTGACTCTGAACAGGACGATCAGTTCAGAAAATAGGTGGATGGAATTAAAATACTTACTTTTAAGTTTAAACTTTAAAGGCTGACCACACTTTTCATTGTTAGTTTTGGGTTGCACGTTGCAGTACAATTTGGGTGGTGAAGGTTTGGGCTGCGTGTGCCTGTGCGTTTGTGTGTGTGTGTGACTGACCTGTGTCTATGTATGAGGCGCACACTCTCAGGGCTCATGTGGCTGTGGGAGGAGAGGATGCCTCTGGGAGAGTTGACCCCTTGGCAGCCTGCAGGGCCAAATCGATCCACGCCGGGCACACCCTGCTGGGACCCAACCATATACTGCTCTGAATATTTACACTGCTCACAAATATGTTAAAACGCCCACGTGGATGCATTGAAACGGACATCACAAATTGCTCTGCAAAAGCGGCAATGCGCCTGTTTGTCAGCAAGAAGAGAAATGAACACGGCTCAGAACAGAAATGTGAAAAAATGGAGACACATGTAGGACTACTCACATGATGTAAACCTGTCCTCATTATGTGGAACTGGTCTACAAGCTTTTTGTGCAGGGGACGCATCTCGGGATGCACCAGCTTCTCGTGAACAGCCAGCCCCACTCCGAGAATGTGCACCTGTTACACGAAATCAGATTAAAGAAGAGGATGTTTACACCATTATCACGTGAGTTCTGCATATGTTGAAATTGAAAGCTGAATCTGACCTGTTCCTGCATCAAATCCTTTAGATGTGTGATCCTCTCTGTGTCCTCTGGGTGACTGCTGATGTAGTCCTTATCAAAGAAGGCCTGTTATAGAAGAAGTTGAGTCAAAAGATGAGGAACTCCCAACACCAATTCCATTCATAAATCAAATTCAATAAATCCACAGGTTCGTTTCTCTCTACCTCCTGATATCTGGCGATGCCTCCATTCACAGCAGCATCTATGACCCCATTTAAGCACATGCTGAGCGGGTTGATGTTGCCATGATGCTGTCTGTGTTGGTACTGGCTGATCAGGGTCCGCAGCTCCTGGGTCTTATTCTCCACCACATAAATTGCATTCTCCAGAGGGCTCACCTCCACCTGGAAAAAAATATACACATTCACCCTAATCCATGATAAAAGGGAAGCAAATAAGTGTACATAAACACATTTCATATTCCCTCAGAAGCATGGCTACCAAGTTCACTTCACTTGTTGTAAGAGAGCTTGAGAAAACTGTCTAGCATCCCTCAGGAGGCATTATGTGCAGTATAAGATGACAGAGAATGAATGTTTGAGCTCCTCACCACTTCTCTCCTTTCCACCTCCGCCCAACGGGAGATCCCGGGGAGAGGACGGGAGAGGATCAGGGTTGTTCTCTCAATCCACAAACTCTGTTAAACGCGGAGACAGAGAACAGATATTAAGTGGTCTGCTATCAACCACAACTAGCAACATCACGACGGTCTGTGTAATAGATAAATAACCAGGCGGGGAAAAGGGATACCTCAAAACAGTGTGCATGTAGGTCAGTTCAGTAGAGAGTAAAAGTGAAAAGCCCTAGTGTGGCTTGATTCCAAATTTAGGTTACTGTGTCAGGGGAAACTACAGTACATTATCATGTGTGGTCCAAGTCTCTGAAGCCCTGTTGTAAATTGAATAGCATTTGGTTTTGGACTGTTAGCTGGACAAAAACTAAATGACTCAAGGTTCTTGAGTTATTACGCCTAGTAATTTGAAGACATTTTCATAGGCTCTGGAAAACTGTGATGGGCATTTTTCAAAATTACTGACAGATTAATCAATAGTGAAAATAATCATTAGTTGTAGCCCTAAATACAATACAACAGTCCTGTAGTAAATACGGTAGGGGGCAATTGATCTTTTTTATAGACTATCTGAGATATTTATTCAATTTGATGGTACTTTTCTTTTGTGCTACTGCAGTTTTCAGTCTCTGGCTTACGTCATCATGATTTTGGAAAGTTTTCCTCTTGCCACATTACATCATTTTGCAGTGTTTATGACTAATGCACCTGCAGTTCAGGCAGGGACTACTGTGAGTTACAATTACAAAGGCTGCTACACAAGAAAGTCAGTTTTGGGTGAATGCCTAATATCACAATCACAATTTTAAGTTTTTAACAAAACCAGATGTGATTGTGACATGACCAAAAAAATGTACCAGCTGAATATGTGGTGAAGGTTTGACAGCCAAGAGTCTTGATGTTATGGTTGATCCTACCCTCTCTTTTGACCAGCACATTAAAGAAATCACCAAGACTGCCTTTCGTCACCTACACAAAATAGCTAAAATTACACCAATTTTAGTTTCCCTTCATTGGCTCCCTATCCATGTCAGACTTTAAGGTGCTTCTGGTGACTTACAAAATTCGAAATGGGCTTGCCCCTTCCTTTCGTACCTGCCTGATCTCCGTAAACCTTGTATTCCTCTGTCTCAATTAATTTATTCAGCCTAGTATTTGTAGTCTATGTTTGTCCAACTGATAAGAATATTGTAAACTTTCTGAAAACCACTGCATCTCTCTGCTAACCCTCTGTATGTTTGATGTCCTGTGTGCCTCTCTCTCTCACTCCTCCTTGTCCTCTCTATTCTCTCAGGCTTCCATGTGCTGGACCATCAGCCATCCTGGGACCTCTCTCTCCCCTTGCTGTCGGTGCCTCATTCCTCTTGTCTCTCTCTCTCCCTCTGTGTGTTTGTTTCCTGTCTCCTATCTGTGTGAAGGGTTTGCTTGAGCTTATTTTTGGGTTTGCGTAGTCTACTTTACAGGTTCCATGGTGGAGAGGGGGCCGTGTGGCTCATGTCCTATCTGTTTTTTGGCGACACCTACAGTTGCTCCACGTCCCCCCGATCCGTATTCTTCATCTATGTTTACAATCTATCTATTTTGGCTCAGTATTGACTGATTGTAAATACTGTAATTTTATATTGGTCTATTCTGTACACGCGACATCTATTGCATGTCTGTCCGTCCTGGGAGAGGTATCCCCCCTCTTTTGCTCTTCCTGAGGTTCCTTCCATTTTTTCCTTATTAAAGGTTTTTTTTGGGAGTTTCCTTATCTATGAAAAGAGGGTGTCAAGTTTGATCCATTTAATGTTTCTAACTAATGTTACATCTGAATTCAGTATTTCTGTGAAAAAGACTCAACTTTGCGGCAGAAATGGACTGAGAGTGGCACTGCTGGCTCACCGTACCCTGAACTCATTCTCGCGGTCCTTGGGCCCCTTGTGGAAAGGCCTGTCATAGTGAAAGCGGCTGACATTGTTTATGCGGTAGAAGCTCTTGATCCTCTCAGGCACACGCTCCAGCTGAGGCACATCAGAGATGTCTGACACAGGAGTCACCGCATAGATCTGCAAGTCTAGAAGCCAAGTGTCAAGGAAGTGACAGACAGACTGACATGCATATTCACAGAGGAGGAAGAGCAGGATGGATACTCAAAGGAAATGCTTACAGAGAGTGTTTGCTCTCACTGTCTGACTCTGGAAATCAACCTCAACAGTGTTTCTATTTGATCTGCAACAATCTCTAACACATAAATATGCAGTACAATAATGTAGTGATTTGTGATGCTGAAACAATTAGTTTTAATAATCGATTAAGCATTCAAGAATAAATGCCAAAAATTCACTGGTTCCACATTCTCAAATGTGAGGATTTGCTTTTATATCATTAGATATTGAATATCTGTAGGCTTTAGACTGTTGGTCAAACAAACAGTCTTAAAAGAAATAAACCATTTTCTAATGAAAATAATGGTTAGTTTTAGCCATATAAGCTGAGTAGGATACACTGAGCGTCACTCTGCAGGATGGTGTCGTCAGGTTGGTTGGGATGCTGCATGGCGATGGCCTGTGGAAATTCCCCCAGCATCCTTTGCTGGAAGTCCTCGAGCCGTTCATAGTCATAACCACGACAGACAAACTCCTTGTTCTGTAGAAAGGGGAAGACAACAGCTAGATCTATTCAAAACTGACAGTGACATGCTGAATAGAAACTGTTTTACATGACTCTGAGGCTTCTAGTGAACTATAGAACAAGTGCTCTGGATTTTTATGTTGTTTTATTACTAGCTGTTTTAGTATTAGTTATACTACTTTAGTTATTTTAATACTAGTGGATAAAACAGCAAAATATGCAGTGGGATTCCCAGTGCAGTCCTGCTGAATAATATAACACATCTCCTGCTGCTTTAAACCTGCAATAACTAATTTAGTGGCCACTTTGGGGCAGCGGAAGCAAGTTGAGAACGCAACACTGACATAACCTTTCAAGATGATGTTGTGAACTTTGTTAGCAAACAGTTGCTTATTTACACATGCAGCAGTTACAGAGCAACATTATCATTCATTTGGAGTTGTGTTTCTGACTACCTGGTGAATGTAATGTAAGTCACTCTCTATTAGCTCTATTTTTGGGCTCCAGCAACTTCTGAGGGGAATGTCTGGCTTCTCAGCTGTTAAATGCTCCACTATGTACACCAGCAAGTAGGTAACTGTTCGGTGCTGGGTAGGATGTGTACAGTGGGTTTTTAGAGGTTTTCTGCCTCAGCATTCTGCTGCGGCCGAAAATGACCTTATGAAAGCGGTGAGAGTGAACCAAAACAGTGGAGTTGTGGACTGGACAGCTAAACAATAATCTGAACCTCACTATAAACCTCCGTAAAACCGAGGGAAGCTGCAGATTTAGCTAATAATTATCCGTAGGGGCATGACATAACGGTCTGCATCAGCAGAATCACAACTGTGTCAGGACAGTCAAGATGAGACTAGATTTAAGTCTTACCCTGAGGAAGAAAGGAAACTTCCTGCCATAGAAGCCCATTCGGAAGAACTCTGGTTCAATCCTCTGCTGTTCAATGATGTTGTCATAGTACGCTGCCTCCATTTTCTGTCACAGCATAATAAACATGCAGAAGAGTCATGATGAATAATGATTTAATCACACACATTACTCAATCCTCTACATTTCCTGATGAGTGTGGGTGTGCAGAGGTAATTAGGACATTGTGTTTGACGCCATACGCACTTCACACCGCATGAGAGGATGACAATGAAAGAGGGAGCTGAAAAATCTCACCTTCCAGCATCAGAGATAATTCTCGTTTGATAATAACAGCAGAAACAAGAAGCACGCAAGACTTTACTTACCCGTATCCAGCTGAGGCTCTGATAATCATATAAAGTCTCGTACTGGAAAGCCAGCTCCCGGCAGAGAGAGATTCCATATTCCCAGCACTGCAAAGTCATATATAAATGAGATACAGAGAGAATGAAATAAATCATTAAAGCTTAATTTATCATTATAAGGCATTCCAGATGGAGAAAGTATACAAAAAATATAAAGTTGTTACATATACACACATTAACTACAGGAAGAATTATTACGACACTTCACAGATTTTTACAGCAGCATCCTAAACATGAAAAGAATATATTTGAGCCTAAAGAGGCATCATCATTAGAAAAGGGGAAAAAAACCTTCTATACGAGTCTTGTTTGCCTACTGATCTATATTTATATTTCAAAGGTCAGGTCAAAGCTAAAAGCAGGAATATCATATTTGGATTTCAATATAGCTTCAAAATGTGTGTGATCACTGCAAAATGGCCAATCTGACTTTCTTTCTATTTTTTTTTCTTTCCAGGAAGTTGTATGTACATCAACATACATCTCTGTTTACGTTACATTTTATAGTAATGACCAGCCTCTACCAATGACACTTTAAAAAAAAACAACTTGCAGGTTCAATTTCTTACCAAATTAATACTTTATGTTTCATGGAGATGATTATTTGAAAAGTGAATGTATGATATTATGTTTTACATGACATTTGGGCAGAAATTCAGAGGGAAAAGTAAGTGTTTGTATTATTTTATTCTCTGTACTTTTATTTGCTGGATCTAATTCAGTTGTGGTGCTGATTTGTTTTAATTGTGTTTTTCCTTTGCACAGCACTTTGAAATGTAGTTTTAAACGGTGCTTAGTAAATAAAGTTTATTATAATTATTACTAAAACTGGCATTATATTATTAAAGTCAACACATTAACAAACAACAATTACAAGGTGATGACATGAAAAATAAATGTTATATAGAGTACATTGTAAGGTATTTAAGGTAACTTAGGTAAGGTAAAGTTAGAAACATAAGTTAACACAATAATAATATGAAAAAGAAGTGGAATAAAGATAAAGAAAGAAACTGAGATATGTGTATGAACTGTGCAACACAAATCCTAAATTGGTGGATAAATTATTTTGGTGAAAGGCTTTCTTTTGTTGTTCTGTTATTTTAAAACACTTAGCAGAGAAAACTACTCATGTTTAAAGGAGGAGAAACTGGGAGAACCTATATAGAAATATATAAAATGATAAAATTGATTAAATGTTCTATAGTCTTATTTGAGTTTCCAAAGTAAAAAATGACATCTCTGCAATTTAATGTTTTAGTGAGTATTTCTTGCAGTATAAAAAGGAAATGATACAATGTGTTCTTTTTCAATGTCCAGCTTCTACATAATTTCCCCACCATGAATGCACTGCAAGATGTTCTATAAGCGCATTTAGATTCTATTTGTTCTGGATGGATTTTAACATCCATAACAGTGGGAGATTCCACAGGTATAGAGCAGCTACTTATGTTTTGTAAAGCAAAAAGAGCAGCGATGAAAGAGGCCACTTTTATTTCCTTCTCAGCTGCTCCCAGAGTCCAGAGGGCATTGTCCTCTCCAAAGCACAGAGAGCAGTCAACTAATTTAATTTTGTGGATGAATACCAGCCAGGGAGGAGTGATTCGGGGAAGCAAATCACATTTGAGCAAACATCTGACCCCTCTAGGAAAAATATTGTGATGTGGGCAAGCTACATGTTTGTATTTATATAATATGATATTCAGTGTTTACTTTAGCACATAAACCACTTCCATGATATAGGATATACCAAAGCAATGACAATTAGATGATTTTATATTGATATACAGTTCTGGTTATGCTCTGCTACAGTTAACACTGTAGAAAACCTATGGTGGAAAGTAAAAAAGAACATTTACTCAATTGCAGTAGTTAATATTCATATTGAGATACTTGAGTATTTACATTTTACACTACTTTAAGCTTTTACTTAACTTAATATACCTTGCAATAGTTATGGTTTTCCATATAAAACATGTACAATCAGGAAAATACGATGCACCGTTAAATATTTAACTGCCATATATATTATAAATACCGTATATATAATATTATTTAAAATTTTAATTTATACTTATACCCACTTGGTACTTAACCTGTATTATAGTGTATTATATTTTTTGCTTTTTTGCTTTTTGCTTAGTACTTCTATTCTTGTGTGCACTGACGTGATCGTGAGCTGCTGTTACAAAGAGTTTCCCTTCGGGGATTAATAAAGTATTTCTGATTCTGATTCTGATTATAATATTTAACAGTATATAAAGTAGTTCAAATTTGCTCCACCTCCACAAGCTACTACATGAAAGTCTTTCTGACATGTTCATGTATAGTCAGTCATAATCAAATCAAATAATATAATATACTCATATAACACTTAAGGCAGCTAGCTTTTTTAACAATAATAATTTACTATAATTTTACAAATTTTACTTAAGTAACGTTTTGGATTTATGACTTTTATGCTGTCATGTTTTTAAACTATGGTATTGCTAATTTTACTTAAGGACCTCAGTACTTCTCCTCCACTGTAAAAATCTAGTTCAATAGGTGCAAGCAAGAGGGATTTTTGAAAAATACAATTGTCTATAGAATGAAAAAGGATCCATCATAACAAAGCCATACAAATCACTGAGGGCTGGCAGAATATGTGAAAAATGGTAAAAACTTTGAGGAAGATTATAAGAAAGACTACAAGATTCTGTCTCACTCCCAAATGTTAATGAGGGCAACATTTAATTAGGTTTGGGAACAGCTGCACAGCAGATGAGAACAAACAGCCACTTGAACACTGTATAAAAAATGTTTTTAAAAGCATTTAACGAAGCTATAAAACTCAATGTGACTTTCATTTATCTAAGTAAAATTTAGTTTCCGATGTGACAAACCTACTAGTAACCTACCGTTCCATTACTATAACGTTAACTTGACCTTGCGTCCATGTTCAAAGTTTACAGAGTGAACTTCAGTTGCAGCACAGCCAAAGGCTGGTGTGGGTCAAAAATTATAGGCTTTCAATACTGAAATACTCGTTTGAAGATAGTCAAAAGAGGAGTACGAGGTAAAGCTATAAAAATGCACTTGCCTTGCCCTTGTTGAAGTAGTGGAGAATTTTACGACTCAGGTTCTCCTTGCGTTGCCACTCACTTTGACAGGGATAGTGGAGGAAATCCCTCAGGGGCCGGTCCTCCCACTGCAGCAGCTCCCAATACAGCAGCAGGGTGAACGCTGCCTCTGTTGTCGAGGGGGTATAGGTCAAAGGTCATCACAATAAAAGTGTATCATCGTGATTGTAAAGCTACAGATGTTAAACAGTTTGCACAGTCTGACTACAGTGATGAACTAATATCTTCCAGGCATTTTGGGTCCAGTTTTTTGTGAACAGATGGCATATGACACAAAGGGCAGTTGCCCAGAGCATGGTGAGTGTGTTTTGGTATATTGGTGGAAGTAGGTGCAAAGTGCGCCTGCATAGTTGAAATCATATCGGCTGCTCTCAGTCCCTATTTCAGTTTATCTTAGTTGCTTTGGCACAATCCTCAAATGAAAATCATGATTCTCAAACCCATAGTTGGACAATAGGTTGTTGGAGGGAAAATACAGTTTTAAATTCTTCAATAGTTTCTAATTTACATTTGTTATTTTGTGACATTTTTCTTTACTCTATTTTTTGTATTTTCTGTTTTACATTACTGTTACATATAAAAGGTGCTTACTGTGAACATGGGACATTCCAGGGAGGTGAAAACAAATAAATAAATAGACTGTGGAAACTGGTTTTTGAAGGACATTTGAAGGTTTGAAGGTTTTTGAATATCTTCTATGGCTGACTGAATATATTTTTATTGTGAGGTAACTGTAAGTAAGTCTCAATGAGAAATTACATACAACCATAACTTTACAGACTGCTGTCATGTTGAAATAGTTCCTTAGACATTTGACTGTCTTGGCTGTAAAACTGTGAACCAGTTCACTCCCTTTCACTGAGTGTTGACTGTAATGAAGAAGAGTCATGAAAACTGATTTTGTTGAGATGAACAAACAAGAGCTAAAATGATTAGTCAGTTGTCGGAAAGAGCTTCTCAGTTGTGAGCATTTGCTTCTTTTCTTCGTCTTATGACATAATAAATTAAATATCTTTGAGTTTTTCAGCATTACTGGGACAAAACAAGCAATTTGATCACATCACCTTGGTCTTTAGAAATTGTGACTGTTTTTGATATTTTCACCCATTTCATAGATTTATCAAAGAGATAATCAGGTGATTTATCAATAATGAATAGAATCATTAGTTGCAGCCCTAAAATAAACAGTACAACAACACAAATCCATTGCATCCAGTATAATACTAAATGACAAATGATGCCCCTTTCTAAGTTGAATTCACACTTCGAAGATAAGAAAGTTTTTTTAGCCAGACAATGATTCACACAATAAAAACATGTGCAATCACAGCCAACTCTGCAGAACACTAAAATGTGTTACAATTATCTTACCAGCTGCTGGTTGTTTGTTTTACGTAAGTGATGAATAAGGTTGCATTTAATTAGTCATATTTGGCTACATTTACATGCACACAATAAAGGCTCCACTGCAGATAATGTGAGTAAAGCAAGACCACTTTTACATTTACACAATTACATAAACTGACAACTTCACCTGATTTCCTGTTTACATGATTGAGGGTAGCATTAACAGACCTGATTAAAATTTACTGTAACCGCCCTCCAAATAACTAATTTAACCTTTTTCTAATGTATAATGAACAAATGTCATATAAATCCTGGAATCACAAGAGACATAAAAAGGCTGGTGCTTAGACGAGTCAAGCAATAGTCTAATGTCTTCATGTTAAACTAACAGCAAGTATTTATCTCTACCTGACATTTAGCCTGTCAAGGGTGTCTCTCCATTCTAGTGTGATATTTACCTTACAAGTCCTTACCTTACATCACACTATTGTCATATCTATTTATCTTCCTTATTTATGGCTGAACAGGGAATCCAGTCTGCTGTGGTGAAGTTTCAACAGTTTTCATAAGATGATGCCGCCTGACTCATCATATGTACTGTCCTTATTTTTAAAATCTACAGGGAACTGTTTTCTGGAGAGAAAAAAAAGATATCCGGTGCATGAAACTATCCCCTTTAAAGGCCCTGCCCAGTCACACAAGTTTTCAGTTACTCTCGCTAATTAGACCTCTACTCAGGTTGAAGGTGGGTGGAGCTATGCTGGGAAGTATGGGAGGTCACCGAGCTCCATGTGCTAATAAGAATCATAAAGATTAATGAGGAACATTTGTGACGCCCTCACAGGAGCAACAAAATTAACTGGAGAGGTGAGGATCAAGCACAGTCTGTACACGCCCACACAGTCCTGAAAGTGCAGACAAACCGGATTTCAGCATGCGAAATGTACCTGCGTGGTGTGGAAAATAGCGTGGGTCGAGCAGCAGTCCACAAAGTTGTAAATTATACAGCTTCTTATTATTTATCTCACTCACTGTCCTTGCACTCACTAGCCAAGCAGCATCACTCCATCTCTGCTGTTTGATAGTGATAAATATAATAAACAAATCAGTATTTCCTGAATGACACCCTTCTCTCAAACTGGCTGGACATTCGGGGGGGGCTTGTGATTTTGCGTGTCAAAGGTCAATCAGACTGAACACAACCAGACGTGAATAAGTCATAGAAATGAATGGGAAGCGAAACACAGTCTGACCACACCTTGAGAAGATGTCTAATCTGCTAAAATAAATATATATATATATATTCTACTATATTTTCTATTCTACTTCCTCTTGAGATGCCTCTATTGGTAAAAAACAATGAAAGAAAGAAGACAACACATGCAAAGCAGCAGGGAAAAGGTGAAGTAAAAACATTTTACTTCTCAGTGCCAGCCCAACATTTTTCTATAATCTGGCTTTGCAAAGCCACAAAATAAAACATAAAAATACCACTTTACCCAGAACAAAACCTCGGCCATAAACCATGTACCATCACAAAAAATGACCTAGTATCTCTGTTACCTGTGAAGTCCTCTGCTTGGAGATGAAGGTCACACAGTTTGTGGATGTAACGGATGTACATGTCTTCCTTGTTGACCTCTGATTTGTAGAAGTTCTGGGGTTGAATTAAAAAGAAAGCTAATAATTAAAATCTTAAATGTGTTTAGAAATTCCAGAAAAAAACCACTGTCATGAATGCCTCACCATAAGGTTGACGGAACCACCAATTTTCTTGTTCTCCATCTCATCTCCTTTCATACAGTCCCTTGGCATAAAAAATATGTTCTTTTCTCATTGCTCTGCAATTTCATAACATAAACTATTAGTGCTATTATGTGCAGCTTAATCTCAGCATACCTGTAATCCAGTAATCGCTCAACAAGTCTCGTGACCGACGTGACGAATGAGATCCCCGTCTCTCTCCAGGTCTCCTGCTCTATCTTCTCCAGCAGGCTGCAGCAGAAAATACAGGGAGATGTTGTTACTGAAGGTCATGAGTACAGGAAGTAAATAGATATGAATCACAGTGTCTCTTAGTCTTAGCTGCAAGGGCATGACAGCTCACCTTGGATAAGGACCAAACAGCTGGGTCCTGGGGTGTGACAGCCAAGCAACACATAGAAGTATTTTAGAGGGAAATAATATGAGAGCAGCATTATTATGAGTATCACTTCACACTCACTAAACACGGGTTTGATGCTTACAAAAGGCTGAAGAGCTCTCTGTGATTATCATCGCCTTTCCCATCTGACACCATGCTGTCTAGCTTATCCATCAACTCAGCTTCCACCTACACACACACACACACACACGCACACACACACACACACACACACACCCAAAGAGACACAGTTTCAGCCAAAATATGTGGGTATGTTATTTGACAAAAAGCTGTCCATTTGCCGTGGCACACAATCTGTAGCTCATTACATAATACTGTCATAATGACCTGTTTGAAGTTGCCGTTTTTCCTCTGCTCCCAATCCATCATGTCATGGAAAATCGGAATCATAATATTTCGAACCTCAGTCTGAGGCACCAGGGTGACGCCAAGGAAGGGACCCATCATGCCTGGGATGAAGTGGGGCTTGTTGTCACCTGGATTACAGATTTGCATAGATTGTTCTCGTTAATGTCTTTAAAATCTAATTGCAGTCACTGTGATACGTGTATGTGTGTGCGAGGCGGATGGTGTAAAGTTGGGTCATCTGACCTACCTAATTTTTGCCACATGCTGAAGAGCTCATAAGCCATCATCACTCTCATATCGCCATACCTACAAAGAAAAGAGCGGAGAGTGAAGTTTAGAAAGTTGGATAAATCATGAACCTGTGTCGGAAAGAATGCACGCAATGAATATCGGGTAGTTTCTTACTTGTCGAGGACTTTCTTTCTCTTTGCCGGGCCAAGCGCCTCCAGCTGCAGACTGGGCTGGTTGATGTAGAGTACGGTGAGGCTGAAAAAGGAGTTCCACACCTACCACACACCACGGACAAAAACAAAATTAAATAAATACTACGTTGAATCATTAACACAATTTTCAGAAATGGAATCATAGAAAAGCATAAAATATATTGTGGCTTCGTGGGGTACTGGGTTTGCTAAATGCTAGCCCCTACTGTTCAGACACACCTTGAAATCAAAATCTGCCTCTGAGAAGTTCTTGTGCAGCGCCGGAGACAGGAATTGTGTTGTCACTACGATGATGCTGCAGAAAGCAAACATTACACTGTCAGCTTACAAAACAAGGTAGCTGCCAAAAATAGATGAAAAGATTTGCAACACAAGCGTCACCTTCAGAGCAGGATTATCTGAAGAGAGTCTGATCTAATGGTTGGCTGTATTCCCTTACCATCTCTGGGACAAAGACTGCATGACAGAAATTGAAAAGCAGACTCACTGACTAGTTAGAAGCCTCATGACACTCCAGTCTCGGGGGAAGATAGTCAGTTTCATCAGATTGCGGAACACGCAGAAGATCTTCAACAGGAACTCCTGCCAAGGAATATATTAAGAAAGTGTATGCAGTCAAGGTATCCAGTAAGAAGGCCGCAGCAAAATGCTGTAATCATGTTCAGCTCTGTGACTCAGAGAGCTCCTCACCTTCAGTTCCTCCTTGCTATGGAAGTTGTTGAGTAGATGGTGAAAGTGGATCTCTGTCATCTGTCGGAGCAGAGAGAGAAGACAGGAAACGTACTCCCCCTGCAAGAAAGAGAATGACATACACGAGCGCACATATTTTAAATTGGATAATCTACTCAAAATATTCACAAAATTCCACCTGTTTGTTTTACATGTCAAAGAGGCGAATGGAAGCGTACCGTTATCTCGGCAGTGCACTGGGGACAGCGTTGTCCTCTGGATGTTTCCACAGAGTGAGACTTGCTCATGATGGACAGCAGAGTCTGCAGCAGCACATCCAGAAGGCTCTCCACCATCATCTCAACTTCCTCCTGAACAGAAGACTCCTGAGATACAGAGAGCAAGTAGAAGGAAGCAGAGAAACGCTGAGTTAAGAACAGATGCAAACATGCAGCTTAATGTGAATTGAGCCATAGTGTTTGAGCTAACAAGCTACAGCTGCATTACCAAGATCTAACATATTTCAAAAGGAAATAATATATTGTATTTACTAATTCAATTGAACTTTTTGTAACCACATTGAATTTTCAGTCATATATGTCTTGTATGCATATGTATCAAGTACCATGGAGCTAGTCTTAATTATGGAAAAGATGCTGCTTAGGATCCCAGAACAGATGAGCAGCTCCCTCTGCTGGCGCAGATGCAGGTGAATGTGATGCAGAACCACCGGCAGCAGAATACTACGAGACTCTGAGGGAAAAGAGAAAGAAAAAGAATGGAGTGAGGACAAAACTGAAAAGCACTGTGTGCACATTAGGCTTACATTTATGGCCGTTTTGTTGTCTTCAGAGAAAGAAAACACATTGCATAAACCTTTACATTCATCTCACCAGGGAAGAAGAAGAGGCGGCTCTCAACTGTACGAGCGATGGACTGCAGTTTGACTACATCCATAGACTGGCCAATGTCCACTGTGCTGGGCATACTCCCAAGGGTGCCCCTGACATATTCGGCTACCTCCTGAACAGTGAACATCTGCAGCAGCTCATCAAAGATATCAGGGAAACTGTTCAACAGCGCTGCCTGGGGGGAGAAACAAAGGACGCGGATAAGGAATTTGTAGTATATGAACGGTATAACATGTTTCAAAGAAGTTACACTTACATGTATAAAAACATCACAAAAAATACCATTTAAAATAAATATTGCTCTTTTCTGAGTGACACTGACACAAAACAAAATGGCCCAAATTCAGCCTGCTATTTGATCTTCTAAAATGATCTTTTATAGATCTTAATGTAAGGCCTACAATGTATCTCTTTCCACAGCCACAGTTTCTCACTATTCAGTCTCCAATAAAAAGTACAATAGCCAAATCTAAAGCACTGACTGCGTATCAGTTACTTATTGGCCACACAGCCTCTTCTGCATTGTGGAACTAACACAGGGGAGCGCTGTGACTTACTTAGATGGACGAGAGCCCCAGAGCATGACCACAGAAAGGCATGCAGCTGATCACACCTCTAAACTGTCCAAGAGCAAGCCAAGGATGGGGCAACAGTGGGGGCGAGGGATTGAAGCATCAGTGAACAGAATGCACAGGATGAAAGGTGAAATAGGTGACAAGAATGAAATGAGAAACAAGTTAACAAACAAAAATTAATAAATGAATCATGAATGCAAACTAAGAGGATGAATAAAAGAGAAAATAAAAACATTTTTAACCAAAGATAAAATAAGACTGCCGTGCAGGTGATATACTGTACGACTTCAGAGCAGTAGACAGTGAAAATGTTTGTCATGAGGTGTGAACTATCCGACCTGCGTGAACACCAGGTTCTCTGAGCTGCGGCTGTCCAGACTTAGGACGAAGCGGATCGACTGGAAAAGCTCTTGGATACTCGCTCTGAACTGCTCCTCCTCCATCCCGCAGGTGGCTCTCGAGTACAGGATACGAGACTGGACGATGAACTTGAACAGGTACTCTAGAGCCTGAGGGTGGTGTTGGCAGGATGCAGACGGAGACATAGAGTGAGTTAAGGTACACGTCATTACGTGTACACTATCAATCCCCTAACGGTGAATAAGCACTGAGCACTCCATGGGTTTGTGGTTGATTATCCAGAGAAAATCAATACATAAAAGAAATGTTTTCAATTTTCAGGTCTCGTAACAGAATATGTCTTCACATGATCTCATTGGAAAAAGAATTTCAAAAACCATGTGGAAATGTTTCATTCTGCACGTGTCAATATCTGCAGAGATTTTTGATAACTTCCTTTCTCTCAGCAGAGAACTATATATATATATATATATATGTCGATACTTTACCCTCATGGCTTCCTGGATGTGGTCCTGTCGGACCACCTCAGCCGAGCGGTCCATGTACCACTTCAGACATCGAATCAGCTCTCTGCAGACACATTGTTTGAAATTACAATGTAAAGTGCAACATTGTAGGTATCTAATTTCACATTTTTATGTGTGCTTTGAACACGTTCAGTGAAAAGAATTAAGTAAATGCTGTACTTGTAGGCCAAAGCGCCAGCAAAGTGGTTTTGGATGTAGGAGTCCATGACAGGTCTGAAGTGGTAGAAGCGGCTGTCCCTGAGCAGGTTAATGATGAACACCTAAACACATACACATACATAGTATTTCCTCTGCTTACAAGCAAGATAAATCATAGAGTATAATTGCGCTCCTTTAATTTTCCTACCAGTGACTGGAAAACCAGCGGCCCGTATTTATCAGTGTTGTCATCTAAAAGACAGAAAAGCGTATCCAGGACATCTCGCAAGAACTGTGAGGAGAAACAGGAAAAACACTCAGCACAACATCACATTAAAGGCCTTGCTGGTAGCTAAAATAGAAACAAAGGATAGCCCCTTCTTCATCCAAAGACATGGCAAAAAAAACCTTTTTTATTCTGAAATGATAAAGTGACTTCTAAACTGTATTATTTAAAGGTTTTTACACAGTAACCAATGTTTCACTTCAGTTATTTGTGAATCCTTAAAAGTTCAGTTCATCCCAATCTCAAAACTACATATGTTTTCTCTTACCTGTAGTGCTATTTATCCATCTAGATTGTTTTGGTGTGAATTGTTGAGTTTGTAGTAACTATTTTCTTTCTTCCAATAGCTCCTACATGAAACTGCTCACAACAAGGTCTGTGGATTACCTTTAGTAACCGGGTCATGATTTGTGGAAAGAAACTTTGCTGTTGAGCTTTTCAAATGTATTTTTTTGGCGCTTTGAGCACCACAAACCGATTGCCATATACTTCCATTATATTCAAGAAAGGCAAGCATCTCTATGGCCGATATCTCCAAAACTTGGCAACTCATGTGAAAAAAAATCTAGATGAATGAATAGCACTACAGGTTAGAGGAAATAAGTATTTTTGATTTTGGGGTGAACATGTATTTGGAATAAAAAAATCATTTGAACAATTTAGAGCTGCAAAAGTGTAGCAATAATAAGTCACAAGAAATATTTTATCTTAGAAAACTGAATGTCTTTTCTTTCTCATCCTAATACTGTAAGAGAGGAAATTGAATTGCCGCTGAAGCTAAATATTTTGTGTAGTGCGTAGTCAAGGACACCCAACACACCATACAGTTACACACAAGGCAAATTTCCTTTACATTCTTCACATCAATAGATAAATAATATGATGACAGTGACCTTGACAATCTCCTCTCCGCTAATCTGACGTAATCGACCGAGGATGTCCAACACCCTGTCTGGATGGGCCTTCCAGTTCAGAAGAGCCAGAAGGTCCACTGTAAACAGAATAAAATCAAACTGAGTTGAATCGACTTGAATAGGAATTAGAAAATATAGAAACACTGCCATGTAAGGTATTAGATTACCATTTTGTGTGAGTTTGGTGGAGCAGAGTATCGTAGAGACCCAGAAGGTTTCTTTGGGGCTTCTCTGGAAGGGCAGGTTGGCCGGCAGGTTGGGGCAGCTGTTGAAGTCCTCTTTACAGCAGGGCAGGCTCAGGTACAGGCCCTGGTTACTGAAGGTGGCATTTTCATCACACTAGAGGATGGTTACCAGAAGGGGAAGAGAAGTTTCTTCAAGGTTTGGAGACAGTTTAGAGTTAAGAAATGGAACAATGGCACTGCACCATCATCATCATGGGACAGAAAGTTGTTCTCGTGCTATCGCAGACCAATGGAAGAAGTTGACATAGCCCTTTAGCATATTAGCACAATATGGATATTACTTTGAGTAGCTTTCTGACTTCATAGCATACTAAAGCTATTTTGCTTGCTAATGTGACCACACAAAAATATTATTCTGAGGGTGCTTTACCTTAGCATGCTAATAAGTTACGTTCATCAATAAACATAATGCTAGCATGTTAAAACATGACGAACAAGGATATACTATTGTATATAGCCTAAAGTTTGAAGTCACAGGAGGTTTCTAAGATTGGTATACTGAAGCTAGTTAAATAACCAGGCTTGAAATACAGTACATTATCATCTTCATTATCATTTTATTAATTACATCCTTTCGAAGTTCCTGTGTCAATTATATCATACTTAAACAACTCTCTAACTGCAGTGGCCATCCTTGCATTTTGGGGCCTAAAAACAGGCGTCACAAGCCAGAAAAGGCTGACAATAGCCTATGGACAAAACACTCTTCATGGTACTGTTGGATCAGTCATCCAGGGATGCTCAACTATTACAAAGTAGCTATTGTACATGTTTTGATGAAAGAGAGCAGACAAAATGGATGGTGCACTTCATTACATGTTGTGAGAGTCAGAGCAGACCATGACCCACTGCTGAGAAAATACAATAAAGACATACAGAGAGCTGCCAGCAGCTGACTCCCAGCACAGGACGCCCCACCAAAGTGTCTCTTTCATCAGTTATACATTTTAAAAATGTTAATATATATATATACTATTATGACAATTATTATCACATTATACGTGGGTTTTTGCAGTTGATACAGAACACCAAAGATCTAAAATGTGTGTGTTAAACATGCACATACCTTGTACACATACAGCTCATGGCTCTCATCTGACAATGTGGTCCCATCTTCTCTCATCAGAGGGGTGAAGGCAAAACCAAACAGTTTTTTCTCTCCTTTGTCTTTAGCTGAAAGGAGGCATATCATAATGTCATGCCTGATCATATTGTATCTGCACAGCACAAACCATACTTGTATAACTCAAAGCGTGATCCAATCTGTCCTAAATAACTGAGGGATGACTGCCACTGGGCTGCATTACTGACTCACTGGAGCAGTGTCTGAACTCAAAGCGTAGGTGGGACCCCCTGAAACGATCTATGGGAATGGGCAGCTTGACCATCTCACTCCAGCGAGGGCCGTTGTTGTGGTACAGGACAAAAGAGCGATATTCGCTGGTGTTGGGCTCCCCGCTGCCCAAACTGATGCAGTCCTGAGAAGAAAAGGAGCATGGTAGAAGTTTGTCCATCATATCGATGGTATCATGATACAGTGATTTTGAAATAGCCTACTCTATTCATTGCCAGACAATCTGATGTAGACCTGTGTGTAACAGAAAAGGCAATAAAGTGTTTGTTCACAGTATTTGAATTTATTCAAGACATTGTGGCGTCTGTTTCAAAAAAGTCTTGCAAAGTGCACAGTGACAGAAAACATAACATTTCTGGACTTCTGGAAATAACAGAAATAAACAAATAATGAATGCGAAAAAATACACATTTCAGTTTTTAACAAAAAAGTAGCGTCTCTACTGCTTATTGCTATAAATTCATGTTCTTTTGCCCATTCCGGATTAAACAGGTCTGACGTTTCGGCATGTTAACGTGATGATGTGACGTAGTCTGTAGCCAGCACGTGGAGGCTAGTTTATGTTTTTAACCAATGATATATCAGATATTTATTTGACACCGCTTTCAGCCAATCATTATTTTGACCGGTGCTCTTACGGCATTAGACGCTATCCTGCTGCGCCCAATAGAGCTTCTAGAGTGGGTTTTTTTAGACCAATTCAACTCCAAAAAGGAGGACAAATTAGTGTCCGGCTTGAGGCTGCGCCGGATAGGGGGCTTGAAATCTGGACTGTCCAGCCAAAATCTGGACGTATGGCCACCCTAGGTAGATGGGTTTCAATGGCATATCAAATTAATGTGTGGATGTATGGGAGGAAGGTTACACACACTGTGACTCATATATTAATGATATGGTACATAATAACTCATGCACATATGTGTCATACTTTGAGTGTGTCCCCGTCGGCATAGAGTACATAGAGCGTGACTTCGATGTTCTTCTGGACGCTCTTACCGCCCCTCTCAAACTCCCCCCGCTCCAGGGTCAGATACAGGTCATTGCGTGTGTCACCTAAGACAATTACACAGGAGAAACTTTAATTAAAGGGTAACTCCACCAATTTTTCATAATCAAAGTCTATTTAAGGGTCTCGGGGAATACTACTGCATAGAAAACGTGCATTAAGCCTTTTGTGGCTCCTTGACTTTTGTGGCTGGTCAGTTGGGGACAAGTTTGAAAATTAAAAAATGTGGAGGTTTGGAGCATGGATGTAATAAAAGGACTGGATACCGGACTCAAAGATGGCACCCAGTTGCTTGATTGAAAATTGCTCATCGTGCGCATGAGCCAAAAATGTTTTTTAATCTTCCAGGTTTGCTTCTGCGTTGCTGCCCGCTTGTTTGTTTCCAGTACGAGATGTCCTGTCAACAATTTTACAGATGCCTCTTTTATAATGGTGGTCTATGGTAAATGGTCTTCCGACCACTCATTTATACACTAATTCAATTGCTCATCAGTTCAAAGAAACTAATTCATTCACACACACACCAAACGTGGGAGCAATTTGGGGTTCAGAATCTTGCCCATATGAGGAAAATACTTTTTGTGCCACAGGTAATTTTTCCATCACAATACCGCAAGTGTGTGTTGTTTGAGTGCACACAACAAAACAACAGCAGAGGAGACTAAATCCACTAAAATGCGTTCACAACATCTTGTTTGCACAGATAGTTCTACACTTTTATGAAATACAATAGAAAAACTGATCCATTTTGAATATCATTCCTATTGAATCGATCTTCAAAACAAGACGCAGTATAGTGTCGATTTTTTGGTATCAATCCACCCCCCCCTACTTAGAGTTTAGCGGCTGTGGAGAAAAAGAAGACAATATCTCTGATTTCGCTGCATCGATCTTGATTTTCTGTTCCTTTATTTGCTGTCCATCGTGAGTCCGACAATGTTAAGGGAATGCAATGAAGAGCGCTCCTTAAGCTTGAGACACTAGCTGAGACATCATGAGCAAAATCATTGCCCTACAGCACTGTCTAAGCCTCTCTAGCTTGAGGTACAATGTTACCCACAACAACAGGACAAAGACATCTCAGAAATTCCCAGACTATGATAACAAACATGTCTCTTGCCTTGGTGATGTTAATAAGTTATAATGTACACATCAGCCTCTGCTCCCCAGATGAACTGCGAGTGGTCAACATAAATTAAGCTGCTGTGCGGACTAAGAAGTGCACCACACGTCATTGTTCTTGTCAATGAGAAATGACCCTGCTGAGTTGTAATACACTGTAGCTCATGACTACCTCAGCACCTTTTGTGAGGTCAGTGTTTAATGGAATAAATATCAGTGGCAACCACAGAGGAAGCTATTGCAGTTATTTATAAAATCAGATTATAGTTATTTATATCCAAGTTATTTCCTTGGGGATGGATGAGTCACAAGGGGTGATACTGGGAGGTATTTCAGGCTAACTGAAGAGGAGAGGAGAGGAGAGGAGAGGAGAGGAGAGGAGAGGAGAGGAGAGGAGAGGATCATACATTCTCAGTAAACACAAAGCTGATGAAATATACCAAAATAAACACACAACTCTCCCTTTCTATCTCTCTTCGAGTTATCTTTGAAGACCTCTGCTTTTCATCATTTGCTCAGCACCTGACCTGAATGCCGATCTCACGCAAACAGGGAGCGACGGACCGGTAGTGAAAGAAGTAATCAGATGATTTACTTAGTAAATGTAAAGTAAAACAATACAAACATTTAAGAATACTCTATTACAAGAAAAAGTCCTGCATTCACAATCTTAGTAAAGTAAAAGAACAGAAGTACTAACAGCTATATGAACTTTAAGTAAAAAGTAAAAGTACTGACTGCAGAAAAATGGGTAATTTACTTATTTGGGGCTCAAACAGTTATTTAAATGGAACCATCTGAGAAGTTTAGAGGGGGGATGTCTCTTTGGTGGAACTTATACAAATCAGACATCTGAAATGTGACAAGAGACTACTAGTATTGTATAGTTTATTCAATGTTTTAAATGTAAAATCCTATTCTGAAAAGTAACTAGTATAGCTGTCATCCAATAAAAAGCACAATATTTTCCTCTAAAGTGTAGTGGTGTATAAGTATAAAGTAGTATCAAATTAAAATTGTACCTAAGTATAGTACATGATTAAATGTGCTTAGTTTTCACCAATGCAAAATGTAGACATGACTTTTTCCTCATCACCACAGCCCACTCTGCTCTCTCCTACATCTCTCCTACATCTTTCTAATGCTATTTTCTGCTGTTTTCTTCTATTCACTCTTTAACCCCCATCCCGAGCCCTCTCCTCCTTCATCTGCATTCTTTGTACCTTGATCTGTGACCTTCCCCTCATTCATTCCTCCAAGCCATCTGGCCTCTAGCCTCCACCTCCTCCATGAACCTCTCCGTCCCCATTACCGCCCACTGCTCTTTGCCTCCTTACCTGGCAGGATGACATCTGGGAAACACAGTTTGCGTGTGAGTGCCAGGGCCCTGTTGAACACAGCCTGGTTCTCCCGTCTGATCTGTTCCAGCTCACCCCGGGGGGGGGGGGGGGAAAGGGGGGGGGCGGGGGGGGGGGGGGGGGGGGGGGGGGGGGGGGAATATGTGTGTGTAAATGGGGGGGGAAGGGCAAATGAAGAGGTGTGGGGTTGTGGGAGGATATTGGAATTGAAGGAAAGAAAGCGGAGGGACGAAGAAGAAGGGAGATGGGAGAAGGGAGGGACAGAGGGGTATTTAAAGGACATTCGTCAGAATGTGGGGGAGGAGAAGACAGAAGAGTGGATGGAGAGACGTGATCAGTGCCAGGGAGAACAGAGGGAGGGACGAGAAATGGTGTCTTAGATTTACACAAAGAAGCACAGAAAAAATATGGGTACTGCACAAATCTATTGACAGATTTTTGTGTGGCATGAGTCATATATCAAACTGTGAGATCCTCAGGAAAAGAAAAGTAATAGTGAATGAGGAGAGTTCACGCATACAGTGCACAGCCATTTTGTAAATTCCACGCAGTAAGATTGTTAAATACCAAAGACACAAAGTGACCTGCATTACCTTTTCATAGACACTAACCCATTGATTGAGCTGATGTGTTTTCGCCTACAGGTGATTATTATCATAGTGACAGTTAGAGATGGGTAATATACTGTACAATCTTCTGTAATGTGAAGTAATTTTAATTGACATTGATAAACTTTAAGGTATAGTGTACTTTCGGGAACTTCAATTGTAAAACTATTTACAGATCAAATAATTCATAATTAATCCAATACATGCTTACTCGCTTTTAGAGCAAAAACTATAAGTTGATTCGAAAGGATTTGAGTCGATTAACAGAAAAATAATAAGCACACGATTTTGATAATTACTTAATTGTCATTTGACAAAGCCATTTTTTTAAACAAAAATAAAATTCTACAATTCTCTGGTTCCAGCTTCTCAAATGTTGGTATTGGTTTTCTTCTATGATATCAAACTGAATATCTTTGGGTTTTGGACAGTTGGCCAGACAAAACAAGAACTATTTTCCGACATTTTATAGACCAAAAGATTAATCAAGAAAATACTCGGCAGCCCGCTTCGCGTTCTTGTCGAGAGTGAAATGAGAGTATTGATGCCACTCAAAGGACTTATTTGTCCTTTAAATATGAAGCTACCACCAGAGGTAAGTTAGCTTAGCTTAGGACACTTACTATTTCTTGGCCAGGAGCACTAAAAAGTGTCATTTTTACACTTCTGTTTTTGTTCAAATTAAACAAACAAGATACTGCGTGTTAGTGAGCTTCAGAGGTGCTGGGGAACTATTTCTAATCTTTGTGCTAAGCTACCTGGCTTCTTATTTACCGTACAGACACGAGAGCAGCATCGATTTTTTCATCTAACTCTTGGCAAGAAAGCAAAAATGCCAAATGTTGAACGCTTCCTTTAAATATCTGAAAAAACAAGGTACTTGTATATGAAAATCTCTGACAGTTAATACATTTTTATAATTTTTTTTATTTGTATCAATTGCTGTTATCAACCTAACGGTACTGACAGTAATCAACACTGTATCATGAAAAAAAGAATGTCTAATTCACCTTCTGAATGTCTAATTCACGAGATCTTAAAAGGTTCTGTTTACAAAAACATTGGTATGATAGATTTTATAAGTCAAAAGCAATTATTCTGTTTATGTACATGTTCTTTATTTCACACTTGCCTTGGCAATGTAAATGTCTGTTTCCCAAGCCAATAAAGCCCCACTGAATTGAACTGAACTGCAATGGCAATGTGTCTTTCCATAAACAATGTCCTGTTTCTCAGAATAATCAAATGACCTTGCCGGCCAGAGGTTTACTTTACAGCTACTGTCTTCAAAGGAAATAATCCCTATAAAAACTGTAGAAAGCATGTTCCTTGACACTGACACTGTGTCTAGAAACACGCTTTTTCAATGCTTTGAGCAAATGAAATGCTGTTAATCTCCATAGTACTGGGATGAAGGCGGCAATCTCAAAATTTGGGCAAAATACAACCTAAACTGTGTGTATTTCTATATACCAAAACATCCTAATTGTATATCCTACTCTTGAGCCAATATATATCTATCAGCAGTCACATGACCTGTTGTCACCCCCCTCCCCCTTCTTCTTACTCACTGTGAGCTGCACTGGATAAAAACATTAGCAACAAACGTTGACTACCTTTGACCTTTTTTCTCTTTAAATTCTAACCAAAATAAGCAAAGGTGCAACCCTAACCCTGGGGAGACTAAACAGTTAACAGATCTGTAGGGACAACATATTTACCATAGTTGGTGCTGGGAGCTGAGTACTTGGTGTTGGACTTCCGGATGATGTTCTCGTGTATCTGGTACCACTCGTTCTCATTGTTACATCTGGAGAGAAAGACAGTTGGGTGGGGCTGTTAACAACGCACCCATTAGCGGGTCCAGATGGAGGGATCAGGATTGTGCGCATGGGGACTACATGAACAGCATGTGTCCCAGAGCCGATTTCCTCCTGGAGAAAAGGTAGCAGCAGGGGGAGATGCTATCAAGCAGCACATTAGCCCAAATGCACAGCTCACTAAGCAAACCTGACAGCCAGCTCTCTACCAGCCTTTTTCATTACTGCGGGCCCGTAGGCCCCTGGGATGGCATGGGGAAATGCACAGACTGGAGCGTTATAGGAGCCGACAGTTTGGAGGCAGCTCAGCACTGAATCACTGCTTGCTTTTTAAAGGGACGAGCTCTTCGTCTCAGCAGAGAAATCCAATAAAAACGACAGCTTTCTATTCAAGAAATCTTTATTTCACACTGAGTTGTATAGTTATCCTGAAAATACTACACAAGAAAGATGCCATACAACAGGATGCCAAAGTGTATGAATGACCTCTGACCCAGAGAGGACGCTGAGGAGGACAGTGCAGACACAAGGAGACGTTCTAGCTCTCGACTGACAAGAGACAATGCTGAGCATGGCGTTATTTTTCTTTGTCCTCTAACTTTGCTCAATTATCTAAGTGTCATCTCTCTTGGTCTCTTCCCTTCTCCTTCTGTGTCTCCCTCCTTGGCTGGGTTGGCCGGGGTACAGGAGTGGCTCTCTGTGGCAAAGCCTAACAGAAGCAGCCAGATTCACAACATGCCAAGTGCCCTATCTCAGGCCCGGGGTGAGCAGCTATTGATTTTCCAGAGGACACGTCATTATTATTCTGGTCTAAACGCACCAGGCGTCAACACTGAAGCACTAGGTTGTCATGCAAGACATTTGCAGAACATTCACACATTCCTGCCTCACTGCATAAACTCTTTAAAATATATTTCCAAAAGTACAGAAGCCATGCAACTACCAAGCAATTACACTGACAGGTACAGAGAAAGTGAAGTGCATACAGAACATTTTGTATGTTAATATTCTGTTTCACACTGTAAAATGCCACAGGAATTTTTCTTTGTGCTACTGTATTTATGATCAAGAAGAAGAAGAGGAAGAAGAGCTTCACGTGTATACTCACGTATAAACTTTGAGCACAAAGTCCTTCTCCTCTTTGAGGTCTGTGATGGTGTGGAAAACATCACTCATGGCAAGAACAGCACAGCCATAAGGCCGTCTGTACTGCACATGAGGTGGGCCTTTCTTTGAGTCGTTCAGTAGCATACGACCTGGAAACAAAAAGGAGAGGGTCGCGATAAGAAGAAACTCTGATAAATGAAAAATCTCTGTCATCAAACATGAAGAACACGTTTGTGCACACTATACTTTATTTACCAGTTCGTATGACGTGTGCAACGATGTACAGGTCTCTCTTCAAGTCTTTACTGCTCAGGTCCTAAAAAAAAATGGGAAGAAAAACGTTAGAGGAATCCTAAAAGAAATGAAATACAGAATATTTGTATTTATGTTAAGAAGGGAAAATATGTTACCGTGAAGAGAGCACACAGACGATCAACCTTCTCTGGATTCTTTGGTCCTCCATTTTTGTTCAGTTTCACCATGAACTTCTCACTGCAAAAGAAGCCAGTTCACAGTTTGTGAGGGTGTCTGTCAACCACAGAATGCCTCGGTCAGTCTGCTGGACAGGGATGCTGTGTAGAAATGTGTTTGTGTCTCTCTGCCCTTGCATGCCTACAGTACACATTGTAGGATCATTCAGGGCTGTGTGCACTGCGATTCCTCCGCATACCTGATCTGTTTGGCCTCGCGGGTGTCGTACAGAAAGAAGAACACGTCTGCATCCTCACTGATGCTGTTGTAAGTAAAGCTCTTCAGATTGATGAAGAGGTGGTGCGACACTGGGACGCGGCACCCGTCGCCATGGCGCTGTCTCGTGCTGTCACCCTGCGAACGAAGAAGAAAGTGACCGCTAAAAAGAAGGGTCCTCACTGCAAGCGAGGCCAAGTACCTGCCACTATGTATATAGATAAGCTTATTTAAAAGATCAATGGTGGGACTGTAAGGGCTGAATAATTCTTTGATATATGCTCTACAGTGTATTTCATCCTGTCACAATTATGTGGTATTTACAGTAGACTCAGAAGACATAGAGGTTGCTAATCTAAATACAGAAACGATGAATGAATGATGGGAAACTGCAGCTCTGGTGGGTGTGTATTTGTTGCTAGGAGCTGCAGGATGGGTGCATTCCTGTGGTGTATGAACTTGTGTATTTATGTGATGTATGAAAACTGTAACTATTATGAGCATAACAGCTTTCAGTGATTTTGTACGGTAAAGTACATTTTTGTCTCATTTCCAAATGAGTCTTGCAGGGTCCCCATTAAAGGAAGAGTGTTTTTTGGGAAATTTGCCTTCTTACCGAGAGTTAGATGTGAATATTGATATCTGCCTGTTAAATGTGAAGCTACCGCCAGCATCTGGTTAGTTTAGCTTAGACTGGAAACAGGAGGAAGCAGTTAGCATGTCTAACTAAATGTCTATTCCTTTAAGATACCTTCTCTCAGTAAATATGAGCTCAATTTAGCCTTTATGGGAGATCTACTAGGGTATAGGTGGAAGACTAAGTCAGAAATTACATATTAAAAATACTGCATCCCTACATAGAATCAAACTGGTGTTTCCACACAAATGAAATGTAACAATCTAAAGTGCCATACAGTACCATTTATGCATACATCTTGGGAAATATGTGGTCCCAGTGGGAATTAACCCTCACACTGGCAACGTTGGTGTGAGGCTCTTATGGAGCATGGCAGTGACACCTTGTAATTAAAATGTGTTAGCCTTACAAGCTCTTATTCGATCCTTACCCTATCACCAGGATTACAGGCAACCAATTGTAAAGAGTCTAAAGGTGATAGTGCCATAGTGTCATAGCCAGAATGCCCTGACTTCAGGATAGTCATTTGGTGCATAGTGTTTGGAAAAGAAATTTAAAATGAGAGATGAAGAGACTGGCACAGTACGAAAGGTTTTGATGATTTTGTAAACAAACATCTTTGAAAAGACTATACCTGGTTTGTGCTTTGCTGACCACAGTGTCTGCTGGATACATGCTAAAAAACAAGTTCAAAGGAAAGATGTCAGATCAGTCGGTCCATTTTTCACTCTTCACACACAGCACTGAACATATTTACCTTATAGATTCAGACACACACTACCTGAGCGATGCCTTGGTCGATGCTTCAAATTTGACCAGAGAAATTCACCTACGTTGCAGAGTGGCTATACTACTGCAGCGCTAAAAGAAGCACGCATGAGGCAAAATGTGAGTGTGTGGGAGAGGAGAGGACAAAGCCAGTATCGCCCACACACACCTCTCTGCTCAGCAGCCTAAAAGAACTCCTCTACTCCCCTACCTGAAGAGGTGCCAAGGCCTCGTGCCCTGCCAAAAACAAGCTCAATTTCATCGACAGAGTCAGGAGGTTTTTTGGCAAGGAATAGTCACGCTGTTGTTTCTGGACAGAGCATTTAGTGCACAAACATTCTGCCTGCAAAGCTGAGAAACATGGCAATGCGATAATGGGAGGCTGCGGGGCAGTTGGAGAGTGTTTTGATCAGCATATGGAGCTTCAACTACTGACCAGAAAGGATCTCCCTCCTAGATAACAGTCTCCAGCAGTAGATTTCATAACAGCTGTGCTGTAATCACATATTTCTAAAATTAGATCTGCTTCAGTAAGTCTCCTCTGTGAGTCTGTGTGTGTATAGGTTTTAAAGTCCCATTATCACTAAAATACATTTGAGGCATTATTTATTTATGGAAATATGTGTCTAGTCTGGTAGGTGGTTTAAAGCAACCAAGACTAAAACATGTTATTTATTTTAAAAAACTAACCATAAAAATTTAATTTGTATGTATTTTCCCATAGCCTCACCTGGGCCTGTCACTTTGCATTATGTCTGCATTGCTAGCTGGCAATCACGCTTGTGACAGTCACGTGCATGCAGGAAAAGGGACACACTCAATATGGCGGTAAGATAAGCATAAAGAACAGGTCACATGAGGCAGCTCCAACAGCTGAATCGTGCTCTCTCTTGTGAGTCACCTTCTTATGGATGATTTGGTAATCGGTACATTCACACATCCCTACACATCCAACAACACATTCTTATATGCAAAACCAGGCGGTGCAATGGAAAAAAAGAAACACAGCAAGTAAAATAAAAAAGCTCATAGTGTGTAAAGACAGCATCATTTGAATAATTGCAACAGAGAAATGCTTTGTATTCAATAATTCATAGGGTGACATTTTAAAGCATGCACTGGTTGAAGAATAATCCCCCCCAACATACCAGTTTGTATAGCTCTGATGTGCTGATCTGATCCGGATCCACCATTTCAAACTCCTTTCTGGGAACAAGGTCTAAGCCAAGGTGCCTAGTGAAAGAGGGATTAGGGGTGTATAACAAAAAAGACAAAATCAGCAGTTTAAAAAAAGAAAAGAAATTAAGTTCTGAGTCAAACAATGTCACATTAAAACTTTTAGTGAAATCGTATCAAACGTTAAAATCAAAATCTTCTGTTCTTTAAAGATAATAAAAATGTCCCTTACGTACAGTATTATAATAGTATTTCTGTTATGTGCTACTTCCTACTTTATAGCACTACATTTCAGAGGAAAATATTGTACTTTGAACTCTGTAGTTACTAGTTTAATAATTTAAGAAATAGTTTGACACTTTGGGAAATACGTTCATTTGATTTCTGGAGAGTTAGATGGTATAGACTGAATCCTCTAACTTCCTGGAGTCTCCGCTGGTTGCCTGGCAACTGCTCAGGGGTCAAGAAATAGTGGTAGTTAACAGTG
This sequence comes from Coreoperca whiteheadi, assembly GCA_011952105.1. Classification (NCBI taxonomy): domain Eukaryota; kingdom Metazoa; phylum Chordata; class Actinopteri; order Centrarchiformes; family Sinipercidae; genus Coreoperca; species Coreoperca whiteheadi. Next base: position 19,531,599 of record CM022479.1, read on the forward strand.
CATATTTCCCAAAATGGGGAACTTTTGCTTTAAAATTTGACATACAAAACATACTTTATCAAATACCATGTGTCATATCAAATATCAAATAACATGACCTGTTATATGTTGTTGTTTAGTAATTACTCAACAGTATTTAAAATTGTTAAATGTGGCTTCACCTCAACCAGCTACAACATACAGCTCATGCGTTAATGCATTTATTTATTTATTAATTTATTTGACAGGGACAATGCAGAAAAACATTTGTACAATTTCAAGCAGCCGATGCTCCACATATAGGCTTCTAGCCAAAGGCTAATTTGCAGCCCCAGTCCCTGGTTAGGCAACAATCACACAAACAACAAAAAAAAAGACAGTAATAAAAGAAAGTTAAGACTGTGTACGACCATCAATGTTCACAAACCTGCTTTTGTTTGAACCACTTTTTTAGATTTATCTGAAAGATGTTTAACTCTGTTTGCACTTTTAGTTCAACTGGCAAGCTGTTCCAACGCAGTGTACCTTGAACCGAAAATGTGGATTGTGCTAATGTAGTTTTCCTCTTCGGTACTGTGCACTTGTGATTAGTTGCACCTCTTGTAGTCATTCCCTCACAAAGATGTATTGTATATAATATATCACTCTAAAAGGGGCCATTCTGTATAATGAGTACTTTTCTTATTAGTATCATCATTATTATTAGACAGATCAAATGTTTTCCTCCGAAACCATGATTTGGAAAACAATTAGCTGTCAGATGATGTAATAGGGTACAGTTTTTACAATATAAGTGCAATATGGCCTTCAGAAATGTAGAGGTGTGAAAATATGTAACAAAAATGGAAGAACACAAGAAAAACGTCCGTACTTAACCACTTAAACTTCTGTTCATAAGAACTGTATTCTATATAAGTTTGCTCTGGGACTTCCAGCTACAATTTGATGTATCACTGATACTGAATTAAATATTCAAACAAAAGACTCAATTTCCCATGGCTGCAGTGATTAGTTTTGTGCATTATTTTATTCTAACAACTCTGTAAGACATTTTTGGCATCTTAGGAAACATTAGGGTCTTGTAATAGAATGAGGATTTATGGCTGTGAACAGTACTTGGGTTTGTACTAAAGAGATCCTGATGATGGTCACAAGTCGAAACGTGTTGGTCGAACATTAAAGTTGTTCTATATACTTCAAGTGTTGCTGGAGTTTTTGACCTCATTAAAGAGACCCACCAAAGAGTCTATGGGAATAAAGAGGTTAAGTACAGTGCAGAAGTAAATGTACTGTGTTGCCTTACACCTCTGGTTCATGCTGCTGTATATCATACTGTAATCCCTTCACTTAAACAAAATTGTGCAGCCTCAAATCATGGATTACTATCAGTGCTGCTGTGATCCTTGGCCATGAAATTAGATCACCACAGCTCTCAGGTCAGTGTGCACTACAGAGCGCTAGCCTAAACACGCATGGTGAACAAAATACAGGGTATTTCATGCTCCACTTCTAAGTTTCTTTTACAGTAACACATATCTTTCCAGCATGATACACACACTAATGTCAACCAATCCAGTGATGTAGTGCAACGTGAATGTCTGTGTGCTTTTTAGTGCAATGAATCTTATATTAAACTGACAGATGGCCCCTCCACATAAAGCTCTTCCTTAGCCGAACTGGAGCCCTCATATCTTTATCTATGTTATGGATGCCTGTCACAGCTCGGTTGGATGGAGTTTGAAACTGGCAACAGTAAGAATAAGGCTTTACGGTTCCTTCAGGGGGATGTTCATTGACTTTAAGCCGCTTGGGACTCACTCATCTGCTAAATGACCATGAAATTACATCATAGAGGATGCTATTATGCACCCACTCATCCAGTGTTGTAGATCTTTCCAGAGCCAAAGAAATATTGTATTCTTTGGTAGCCAACAGTTAAAAACAAATGTTTGTTGTAGTGCATCCCCACTCTCTTGATACAATGCACTCAGTACAAGAGTAACTCACTCATTGCCCCAGTCAAGCCGTACAGTGATGTGCCGCTTGATCTCACGAGTCTGGTCCTGGGCAAGGTGGCCCTGGATCAGCTGCCGACGCAGGTCGATGAGCTCATTCATCACATGACGCAGCTTATGGAACAGATCCACCTTGTGTTTCTATTGAAGCAGCCAAAAACACTTAGTTAGGGTATGTGATCTCATTCTACTGCAGCATTTATGAAAAGACTATTAATGAACCGCTTCCCAGGATTTACCTGATGTGATCTGTTTTATTAATTGTATAGTTTTGCTCTATAACTACAAAGCTGGACACTGAGAAAAACAAGAGTCTACAGACAGGTGGTTCTCTGATATCAGAATCTGGTGAGTTATTTTACATTCAGTTAAAGTATGATCAAGACAAAAATCCCCTTCTAAACACGCTCCAACCACTTCTGCCTGCCTGTGCAGGTAGCAGAAAAATATGTGTTGCTAGTGAGATTTAAAGCCCACTGGTTTTGTTAATGAAACAAAAATTATTAATTTCCCTTGCAAGTCTGCTTTGACCTCCTCACGGTAATTCCTTCACCATTTCTCGTAGACCAAGAACACTTTTAATTCAGGCATTTTCTGTTCTCCCTAATGGTATGACAAGTCCAGAATACCACCCAGGTTTGTTTACACAAATGCAAAGATTAAGAGCCGCCACAATGCCCATGTAAATTTAATGAGGATAAACACTGTATGTTCTCAAAGGCTGGTAGCTGCTGAAAAGCAAAGATTTTTGTCAGCGTTGATGAGCCCTTTCGGATGGCTATTCTGCAGGGCTAATTATGTAGATTATAACAAATACACAGTTATGCTTAGGCCATTGCTCCCTGAAGTAATACCATGAATTGTAATTGGCAACAATAAGGTGAAATGTATCAACATCTAGCCAAAGCTACATCCTGTTATTATGGATGCAACTGTGGCAACATGGCCCATATCACACAGGGGGTGAGCACCAAAACGAGCACTGCTAAATCAGCGCTTCACATTAGTCGAGCTTCAGAAGAAGTTACATCACCACACCAATGCCTTGGGCTCCTTAGTTGCTCAGAGCATGAGCAGTCCTCAGTGAGAGGTTATGTAAAAACTCGCTGCCAGCTCCGCAACGTATCCACTCAGCTCCCAACTCTAAACCCTACCAACCACTGCTGCCTACCCCCTCGACACGTAGCAGGATTAAGGATGCTTTAGGTCTCCAGTAATCACTTTTGCCCGGCAAGTAAAAGCTGACTGAAGGTGGTGAGCAGTGCTGGATATTAAAGATGATGCAGAAACTACGAGAGGCAGGCCAAGATCAATTCATGGCTGAATGACATAGCATGAAATTGTATACGACAGGTCTGTAGGCCATTATCTGCATCCAACCACCATTTCTGTTCCTACATAGATAGTATATGAAAATGTAGGTTGACAGTCAGAACGACATGCAATGGGGAAATATCTAAAGGAGCTGTCACTGAATGTTTGGGCTGTATCTCTATTCACTACTCTTGCTGGCTGACCTGGTTATACCAGGTGTTGAATTAGGCGTAGGGAAGAAAAACATACTGGAAAAGCCTATTCCATCAAACCCCCCTAGGAGGATGCAAATGAAACAACGATGGATGCAATTTCTTTTTACAAAAGCTGTTTTTCACCCAACTCCCTTGGAAATCTTGGCTGTGTTAGATCTAGTCTCCCATTTATTGCTTAGTGTTTTGTTTTGATATGAGTGAGATGTACTGTAATATAGTGCTACTGACCACATAGAGCTGCTTCCACAAGACACCCCATTCCTGCAGTGTGGAGGTGGTCTCTGTGATAATAGGGTCCTCGAGGGGCACCACCGTCTCGCACAGCCTAAAGGGAAAAAACATGTACATGAATGTGAGTACACACAAAGACACACACACACATAATGCATTACTTTGTAATTTATTACAGTAATGTGATTACTTTTTTCAGTAATGAGTGGTGTAAGGGATTAAAAATTGAAAATCAGTAATTACATTGCAGTTTCTAATCTCCTCACACCTCACCATTGCACTCAACCACACACTCGCTAAGTACATTATGTGGTTGTTTATTAGCCTACAACCATTATACAAGCTTTTACTGAGCTCTGTCTTAAAATGATCTTTTTTGCCCGACCCTGGTCATTTGTGCAGCTGTAGCGCTGCTAGGTAAAGGATGCGCCAAATTCTAAAAGCAATTGCCTGTTGATTCAATCTACCGTCAATTCTCAATTAAATCGAGCAACAAGCCTAACTGACATGTTTTGTCTTCTTCGCTGGCTTGCTAACGTTACCAGCTGGTAACATTTAGAAATCACCTTGTTTAGTTCACAGAGTCACTGGGGCTAACGCTAACCTAGCTGTGATGGTCAGTAAATACCTCCAAACCTGCTTGTTAATCAACAACAACATCTCGTTTTCTATTTCTACACGTTAAGTACAAAAATTGTAACATGTCGGTGTGGACATGTTATTTCTTTTGTTGTTTAAAAGTCAAAATTGGCGGAGCTGGGCTGACTACTGAAAATAAAGTAAGGAATAATGTAACAAATTACTTTTGCTTTTGAGTAATTACTAAAGTCATGTAATTAATTTTTTTAATGAGAAATGTGTAAATGATTACACTGATAAATATACACACAATCACAACCACATACATGCATGTAACTGCTTCAACCCAGCTTTTTAAAGAAGTAAGTGCTATGAAATGATAAAGAGGTAATATCATGAAGAGTAATGAGATTTTCTCTGGCTGCAGTTGGGAGCGGAAGTGCAAACCACAACACACATCTTTTTTCTGTGACCATAGGTTAGATCTCTTGTGACACTTTGCTCGCTAAGCTCTGGCCTATGCTGTAAAGAATTATCTTTAATACTGTATCATTGTTTTTGCAACAAGGGAAGCATCTCTATCCATTACACAATGAGTCAGGGTGACTGTCTGTGGCAGGGATGCTTCAGGAGAACTACAGATATGCAGTAGGTGTGTCACCTCATTAACTCCATGAGACAGCAAAGCAGATTTCCCAAAGTGCGACTCCTGGAGCGAGGAAGTATCAAAATTTCAATTTCCACACATTTAATTGTTTGAGCGCAAACGAGAGTCCTCCTGCTATGTGGTAGCTCAAACTGGAGGGTGGTGATGTAACAACAAACTCCCAGTGCACACTGATCCACAGATCCCAGCCTGCAGATTTAACATCCATGAGTTCAGGCTGATAAAGAGCTCCGCTGTCTGTTTTTGTGTTCGCCTTTATCCATGGCCAGCTATTGTGATGTGAACTGTAGATGACCGCTGTGTGTACACGTGTGCACACATGTCAGCAGTCGTGTGGTGGTAATTCTCTTGAAGACTGGATCGTCACAAAAATCGCCATGCTCTGACACTTATCAGTTGATGATTCTGTTTCACACTCCCTGTGTTATGAGTGAAGGAGAGCTCCTGACCAGTAAAGAATAAACAGAGTTGTTTTTTATTGTCATTGCTTATATCATCCTCCAATATATGTCCATACAGGTCTGGTAGGGATGGATCTGTTCAGAAAAACCACTGCTGATGTTGTATACAACACGTCTTCAGTATATTGAGCTGTACGCCCCTTCTTTATAAAATGCTATGTGCTGCACTTAACTTAACTGAATGTAACTTTTTTGACCACGTGTCTACTTAATAATAAACATATAATGGAACGCTTCCTATACATTTACAAGGTGTTCCTCCACTCTAATCTTAGTGTGGCTGTGGGCTGTGACTGACACTGGTCGTAAGGGTGGGCAAAAGGATTAAAATCTTCTGTCACATTAGTTTTATACTGTGATATTGAAGTATATCGTGATGTAGGACATTAGGCATTAAAACATGTAACACAAAAGCAAGTCTTTAAAGGCTTTAATTGATGGCAAAGACTGTTTTTGGTGTGCAACACTGCCTGGACTGGCCAATATAGTCACACATATTAAAGTGGTTGCTATATTGTCAAATTGCCCCACCCTGAAATGGTCGACCAACACAGTCTCAAGTCTGTCTTTGCGTGTATTTATATTAAGACTGTGAATGAGACATGCTTTGTTCCCTTATAGCTGTGATTGTCATGCGTTTTTGGATTCTAGGAAGTTTTGCCACTGCCCTGACAGTTTGTTCTTTATGTAACAAAAATTGTAAATTTAAAGAAATATATGTATAACTGCTATGGGCACCCCTGGCCAATGAGTATTGGTTACTGGAGCTGAATACATAAATCTTCCTAACATTTCCAAATGCATGCACAGCGGAGGTTAGTTTGAATACCTGTATCCTGTTATGTTTCCAAATATTTGTGGACCCTCTGCAGTATATTTATAAAGCTTTGCTGTTGATTTATGATTAGAGATGATTAGGAATTAAATGGGTCATATATGAGGCCAGCAGGTTTTAATGTTTTGTATGGTCACAGGGTTGTCTTTAGAGAATGGAAATCTAACTCCCCTCCTGGTTGGCTCACGTGGCTCAATGACATGGTTTCTTGTCTTTATTTGGAGAAGATGAGGTACTCCTCATCTCACTCATACTGTACATTTTTTAAGTAGTTTATGGTGATATATGTGCCCCCCTTGAGTATGGCTTAAAGCACAGTTCATTTGAATTACCTTTTAAATCATACTCTGAGAATTCCAGCTTAAATGGACATTGTGGACACCGGAGATGCAGCACATCTGGGCATGCATGGACAATTATTTGCTACTCTGGCAACCTTTTTTGTTTTGTTTTTTAATTGTATGTTGGTGGATATATTTGGGTGGTGTACGTACTTGTTCTAAAAGATCAAACTATAATTTAAAAGAAATATTGGATAAGTGCGTCCCTAATTATGGTGGTGCGCATGCTCAAATAAAACCACTTACCCTCTGTTGGTCACTGTGGATTTCTTCAAGTGGACATAGCTGACTGGGAAAATACCCTGTGGACAAAGGAAGGAGCAGAGATGTTACTGAATGTGACAGGATTACGTTCTTAATTCTCTTGCAAAATGTAACCAAAATGTACAGTATTGTGTTATGTTTGTGTTATTAGGTAGAATAACTTAAACTGTGTTGAGTGCTACACCTGTAAAAAAAGAGATTTTACAGTTCTGCTGGCGACACATTGCATGTGAAGGAAATGCAAGATCACACTTGCTTTAAATGTATTTTGACAATTTCTGCTTTGTGGTGTGCTAACATTTTCTGCCATGCAAAGAAAAAAAAGGATTCGAAGCCCAAACTGTTTGCACACACTACAGAGATGAGAGGCAGAGCAATGTGCAGGAGCCCTATTGAGGCTTGGCTTAGCAGGGGAAGGGCATGAGAGACTGAGTGGTGCCAACTGCCACCCTTGCAGTTCATCTTTCTTATTCTAATCTGCCAGATGTGAAGAATTGGCCATAGTGAGCACAACTAATTCTCTCAGCACAGAGAGAGTATGGGGGCGAATTAATGTGGGCAGCGGAGTACATAACAAAATGGAAGGGTGTTGGTAAGAACTGTAAATAGCTGATGAGAGTAGAGGACAGCATGTAGCCACTAACACCTACATTTACCAGGACTGGACAGCTTTTGTGCTTTCTTTAAAACATCCCATCAGAATCACATACCACTTCAGCTTCTGACCTTTCAGTTTAAAGCAGAGTGGACATGCGAAATAGCAAAAATGACCTTCTACTCTCATGTTCTATTAATATACTGTATCTGGTAATGGGGTTTCTGATGATACTACTGTTTGTATTGTGGATGTGCAAACTTTACATCTTAGTTCTCCGACTTTGTATAATTACTCTCTGACTCTGCTACAGGTTATCAAGGATGGAGTCTGTCATAAATGGTCTTTACTGAACAATCAATCCTGAAGGAAGCAGATGTGTCAGTCATATATAATAACCACTTACTGCAGTGCAGATTATTGATCTCTGCAGCAGTGATGGTGTTGTATTATTCTGAGTTATGCACCTATGGTCTCTTAATACTGAGCATTGTGCAGAGGATTTATCATAATGATGCATGAACAGACTCTGAACTGAGAATTGAGAGGTTTGGATTCAATTGCTCCGAACTGCCTTCCATTGTAACTTTCTTCCTGTCTTGTTGAAAGATATAGCACCACAAGAAGTGGGTGCTGCATCTGTCCTGCACAAGTCACTGAAGAATGCAATTTATTCAGTGTTATAGATTAGAACTAAATAGGCATTTTTATTTTTTAATAGCTTGTTTTGGTATAGTGACTGGTTTCCAGATTACTAATTGCACCATCTGCTGGCCGAAAGGAAAACAAAATTTGGTTTTTCCAAAGAATTCTGCACCCGGGGAAAACAGCAGTGGTACATACAGGATGAACTCGCAACTAGCATGAGTCCTGGGTCCATGATTCCCTGATAATCTGTATCAAGTGCCATACTACAATTTAAACTAAATGATAGGGCTGGTAAGTGCCTCATACCAAGGTTTGGATTATACTCATGTGATGCACATATAGTGTATCTCTTTTATTATATTTTATCCTTTCTTGTCATCATATTTGCTGTGTAGTTTGCTTTCATCATTTGTAAATAATATCTTGAAGATGGCACTACATTTGGTGCTTTTGTCCTCTGAAGCCAGAACAACTTGGTTAAAACGGTGTCTTTATGAAAGCCCCTCTGGAAATATGGGTCGGGAGATTTCTATTTTTGTCAAATCAAAGCTGTATTCAATAAGTTAATCAGTCATTAAGGTCTTTGTTGTCTAGACAAAGTTATTTCTGGGATGCACATCTCTCACATCACATTATCATTCATAAAAATGCATTGGTCTTTGATAAATGAGTTCATGTGGAGAACACTTTGTATTACAAGGCAACCAGTTTTACAGATGGTTAGGGTCTTCATTTGTTAGATAGAATCTAAGTTAACCTTGTATCAAATACTGGTTGTCCATCCATTTATCTAGTTAACAGTCTTTGAAAAATGCTGCATATAAATGTGCACATACACATTTAGAAATACAGTAACATTAGAGGTTTTATTTACAATCCAAATAGTTGTTTTGTCTTTTTGCCTTGTGCTTCACATATGAATCTAGTGATGCGTTTCATTCCCTCTGCAGAATACTGTATGTAGCCTGCGGGAATCAGCACAATGTCAAACCAGTCATTTGTGTATGTTGTTATAATTACCTTGATAGAAGGCTTCTTGGTGGAAAAGCCTCTGTACCAACCTGAAGGAAGAGCAAAGTGCACATCAGAAAACCTCACTACCTCACAATGAAACACATTATTGTATACGATATGTACCATTACACAATTTTGCTGTGCACGGTATGTGAAAACGACATTGGTTACTATTATAGTCAAGAGGCAGACATGACATGAATACATATATATATATATATATATATATTTTAAATCATGTTAACTACCGTGATAAAAGCAATGTTACAACATCAGAGAACAACATTGGCAATGACATTTCAAGTTTAGGTTGATTTGAGGTCTGCTAAAAAAAAAAACTTCACCTTAAGTTTCATGTACCATGTTACCAAGTAAACTAACTAAGCTAACTACTTATCAAACTAGCAGTTTGCTAGGCTACATCACAGAACCAGCATATTAGTGTTGGTACTGGTATTTATCAAAGTTTACAGGTTGTTTAGGGGTTTCATATTTTAGTGACGCAGTTCTTTCAAGGAAATTGCTCCCTATAATTAGTACCACCATTCATATTTCTTAACAGGAATCTTCCTAGGAATTTATTAGCAAATTATGGACCTATAAAAAGTGTTAATGTTATATTTCTCAACATAAAGGTCTAAATGTTGTTTCAAAGCCCTCTCCATGCTAATAGGAATAAAGTTCTGTTGAAAAAAACAACAGAATTCTTTACTTATTTGGCCTAAAAGTAGTCAAATTTAAATACTGAGTCTAAAAATACTTTTTAACTATAGTATGTAAATTCCCCCCAGGTAGCTAAAACCCCCCCAAAAAAAACTGATGAGGATATTGAGGCCCTGGGTGAAAATGACTACCACACAACAGTAGTGTCCACTTTACGTACCTGATATCTTTCTGCAGTACAGAACTGCTATTATTTACAACCAAACACAATAATTGTGTATCCATAGGAGATCTGATTGCTTTTACCTTCACTCTTCTCCAGAATCTGTACAGTTTCCCCAATCTCCAGGACCAGGGCCTGACATATTGGTGACCGGAAGTTGCAGATCACTATGCAGAAAAAGAAAGAAGACAAAAGTGCTGAAAAACTATTTGACCGTAAAGTAGTTTTATATAGGTGCTGACTGTCAAGGGATATTGGGGATAAAGATCTATGCTTGGTTTCGTCTTTGTGACCACCTGATTATGCAAGGTGCATCCCCTACACTGTTGTGTCTCCACCTGTTTTATACAGTCTATGGTCCTTACACCGCATGTGTTTTGGGGTTGTACCAGGGCTTTTTAATAAGCTGTTTAATACAAACATCTAAACGCAGTCTCACACAGGAACCACTGCTTAACAAACTGTAAACAAGCTCCCACCTGCAGTGGGTAGTCATTTTAATAAGGCAATTAATTCTTAAGCGGCCTGATTTTTGTGCAATGTTAAGTTAATTGAACTGTCTCCCAAAATAGAGCCCACACAAACTGCTAAGTAGTATGGCTAAAAGCTGCTTTATCATAAGTCGGTATTAGCATAAATCTTCCACGCCACCTCCTTTTGCAGCATCATGCAGTCTTGCATGACCGTATACAGAAACATCTTGTGACTCAAACCCTGATTAAGAACATGATTGTTCCTTATGAGACAGATTCCACAGTAAAGGCCTTCACAATAGGATGATGTCTGGAGCCTGTTTTTATCTGTGCAGCACTTGAATATGAGCCATGTAACATACAGTACACAAGCCTCAGTAAAGACAAACTTGTTTAATAATGACAGGGCTCCACTGATGATTTTAAAAACCTACAAATGGTGGCCCTTCAAGGAGAGTTTGGTGTGAATCATTATGCTAATGAACTAGCCAGGGGACCCAGTGAGGGGGAGGAAGAGAAGGAGGGGCTCGGGCTCGGCTCCGTTGCCTGTTTGAGGGTAACAAGTGCTCAGTTCCTGTGCTCGGGTAACTATGGCAACAGATCATCTACAAACTGGAGGGCTTTCTTCACTGTAACTGCTGCGGGGATCTGGGCATTTTTAAAATGACAAGCTTATGGATGCTGCATATTGGCTCTAGAGTTCAAGTCAAGCGTATTGGGCATGTATTAGAGGGAGAGAAATGGATAGACTTAAAGAGTCTCCTTGTCACCTTTTTCAGTCTGCCTCCGGCCCTTTTCCTGCCAGGGCTAAGTATCTCCTATTTGAGAGTCCTATTCTTTAATGGCCTCTTTTTCATTTGAATTGCAAAACCTGCACTCACACCATTTGAAAACTCTTTAGCGGAGGCCACGCCAGAACAAGATGAGATTGCCAAGGTTGAGAGAGATGGGCGAATCACACAGGCTCATATTTTCATAGTCCTACTTCACAAAAATTCGAAGCTGTGTAAACACTCTTTCATTGTGCCTAAAAGATGCATAGCATTAGCATATCCTCAAAACATAACCAACAAAATTAATCTTTAGACATCAACATGTTGAACGTAGGATGTTGGAAGGACTGACGGAACAGGCAGTGGAAAATGTTGGCAACGGCCAACATTTCTACTCAGCAACAGTATATCAGCCCAGACTGTCTCTCTATTTAGTTGCATTCAAGTCCACATGGCAGCCTATGGCCACTATTGTGTAACCAGTAACTCGCTGGTAGGAATTATGAGCATTGAGAACAGGAGGGGGCTCCTGCTGTCCACGACTTTCCTCTAACCTCACCACACGTCCATTGTTCCATGTATGACATAATATACTATATGTCTGCTCATCCATAACATGACTCAAACATCACCTAGATTAATTTATTGATTAACTATCAAAATTATGAAATTTTGGGATTTGCCTCTTAAAAGGCAGTCACATACTTTTACAACTCATCCACTGGGGCAAGTTTTGCCTGCACAGAAAAAAAATGCCATATTTTAATCTTCCAGCTGGTGTCAGATAATAAAACATTTCCACTATCCTATTTTTAAGAATGTTTTATTTGTTTGGGGTTTTGTAGGTTTAATCAAATACTTGTTTCAGAACATTTCAGTATGAAGTAAAAGTGAAAACTAAATATAAAGACCACACTTTAGTCCAAACGCCGTAGTGGACCGACTCAGTTTGGGGCACAATACACACAGTACAATACTTGAATTCATAAAATGTGTGAGAAGCTCCAGCTCTTACAATAGAGATAGGAAGTTCCACAAAGTGGGGAATTGGATTCCTTGAGTAATCTGGTTGTGACTTTCAGTTGCAGTTAAAGAAAAGTGAAAATCTAGATGGCAGCGAATTATTTTCATAAATAATTATCAACATTAGCAAATGAATAAAGACTATAAACAAGCTCATGCAAATTGTTGAATAATTCTTCCAAAAACGAACAGAAACAGTGATTTTTCCAAAAAATAATTTGAGTTTAAGATAGATATTTAATTTGGTTTATTATTTATTTTATCAGTGTACACTTCCAACAAAAAATTTTAAACAAAATATAAGCTACAATATGAAACAACATATGACACATTCTTATATTACCTTCCCCCTTCTCAAAACAAGTAACATAAATGGTCTACCACATATGGTCTGCCAGGGTTTTTAACAACCTTTTGTGTATCTGTGTACTCATCAAGCTTTATTATTCATTTGTTTGGTCTGTACACATTTTCTTAAACTGAATAATAGTTGAGAATTATTTAAGATTTAGTATGTGCATACTGAGTTTTTAAATCCTGTGAACATCATCAGCTGCTCTTAACACAAACTATTTGCACATTTTCAGGCAACAATCTCGTTTTTGGCTCTAATCATTAACTACTATGGTTTTAAAAAGAAACAACTACATATTTATTACATGATACTTATATATTATATGACTGTCGATAAACTGTCATATCATATCAAACGTTTCTTGTGCCGATGTATTCCACAGAAATCTACCAAAAGTTTTTATGACATGAAAACAGTCTCTTAAGAATCCAGTTTTCTTGTGTTGGCATGAAGTGAGAACAGAAGCTGGTGTTGAGTTTCCATAACAGCACCTAATAACCAAAAAAAATGTGGCGATGCAGAGCTCTCTACAGTGTTAAAAGAGACAGTTGTAGCACCACTAACATTTTCAAATATGTCCGAGAAAGCCAGTCTAAGGTACTTAAGACAATGTGTGTTGGAGGGTGACCTTTGACCTGTTTCTCTTGCCTACCCTTCACTTTCCTCTTTTCTGTCATTCTCTGAAATATGCTGAGTTGAAAGGACAAATATTAAGACAGATATTTCTGTAATATAATTAGCGTGTGCATTTTTATGGTCAAGCCAAATCCATTATGTGGGATATAATTTGTTAAAAAATATATTGTTCTTTTACAACAAATAAAGTGAGACTAGTATCACCTTTCAGTGTAAATATTATTACATGCTGCCATGTTGTGAAATATGTTTTTCCTCTACATGAAATATTGTTAAACATAAAATACAAGATGCATGGCCTGATGACCTTTACAGTCACCAAACTGTACAATGACCCACAGGGGACAAATATTCTGCAGAGAAAGGAAAGGAAAGAGAAAGAATGTCATCAAAAACCTGCCAGCAAACACTAAATGCTAATGGCTGGACTGTACTGAGAAATTATTTATTAAAGAGGGACAATGTGCTCATCTAAACTGCAGCACTGAAATAAACTTACTTTCTGAGTTTTCTATAGTCCTTTTAGTTCCAGTCTCAATTATGACTGGTACAACTGAAGCTGAACTGCTTAAACCATTCCTGTAATGCAATGTGAGTATGCAGACCATGAAAGTCCTCCTTTCCTGCCTTGAGTAGTCCTGTCCCAGATCCAGCTAAGTAAAAAATTACACAACACTCTTTGGGCTTCGCCCACTGAGTCATGTTGTTCAGCACGACTTGAATGCACACTCACTTACTCAGACACACTACTGCGCTATAAGACTTGCTAACCTAGGGATTTCTGCCACAGAGGCAAAAGAGCATTTTACCATATCCGATCCCAAATCAGTGTCACAGAAATCTAGGCAGCCACCCAGCTGCAGGGGTCTGTGTAGCTGCGAGATGATGACCTTATCAGGAACCACTTTCAAATGACTGTGTACATGACTATCACACATGTAACAATAGGTATATTTATTGTGCTGATGTGCATGTCAGCTAACGTACAGGAATCTACAGTACTAATGAACTTCCAGTGCCTGTGATGAATCCCAGATGTGCTCACAAAAATGAGGCTGAGCAACTTTCCACTCCGGATAAGATTAAGGGTTAAGATCATGGCTAAAACCACACTGAAATGCTACTTTGGGCTACATTAATCTCTCTAATCCCACTCTCTCAGCTGAACATTAGCTCTATCTTTTGTTCCGTCATGATCACGTTTGATCCTAGAGCTGTCCATTTCAGATAATGGTGGCCTAGTCTGCTTGATTATTTCCTGTACTGCTACAGTAGTTTTTGTGCCTGAGCCACGTCCATGTGACTACAGATAAAGCCAGCTGATTCATTTCACTCTCTCTCATGTGGGCAGGTACTGACTTATTGTCAGAACTCTTTCCAGTAAAAGGATAAAGAAATCCTCTCCATAATGCTGCTTATATGAGACAGATTCATCAGTGACTCATTTGACAAATAAGAGACTTGTAGAACCAAACCGTTTCAACAAGACTGAATTGAGGATTGCTTGGTGAATTAATGGTTATAATTTTGATAATATATTAGTAACTTATCAAATGAAATTCATAATGTTTACAATTAACAACTTCACAATTAGCTTATTTTACTTCTTTTATTGCATAATTATTTACTTTGTGATACTTTTTACATTTTACATAATAATCATCAGTTGCAGTTCCAGAGTGGAAAGAGCTGGATAGCACTGCTGTACATTCAATCCTGGCCTTTGGTGCAACTCTACAAGTGATTTACAAAACTAAGATTATTTCCTGCATAAACACAACCAAGAACAAAATAATGAATAGGCAGTGATTCTAAGAAGGGCATTAACGTTTCATGAGGTGGTCTCCAACTGTTTGGCTGTTTAGAGGAGCTTATTGATATTACACAGGAGAAAAGAAAGGCCTGCTCAGTTTCAAATCGGTGTATGGTAATAATGGTGAGAGGCAATTTACCGGCAATGACAAAATAAGCAAACACAATGGGGAACAATGACAAATGGTGCCACTAATAATACAGATGAGGCAGGAGAAGAAATGACAACAGGTTATGTATGGGGCTGTGCTGCCGGTTAACCGGCGGGTCAGCAGCGTGGGCTTCATCTACAATGATGTATTGAACCTAGAGTGTCAACATGAGGCAAAGGGGGAAACTGACTAGAGTAGTTTGGGCTGCCTTCACAAGGTACAGTATGTACTGTGTAGGCGCACAGCGGCTCTGCTTCCCCGCATTTCAGCACCGTGGACAGCGCCAGGTCACTCCGCGCCGACTGATGCGGAGGCTGCGCCGAACTGTTGCTGCCCCACACAAAACTGACTCTTTTACTGCCTTCCTGCGTGTATATTGTTGTGTTTGCCTCTTCTAGTTGTTAGACTGTACACGGCTCGCTTTGACATTTTGCTTTTGTTTTCACCAAAGGCTAACCTGAAGAAATGGAGAAATGCTGCTCTTGCATTGGACACGTCCACCTCTCTCTCCGGGTCAAAGTGCACACATGCAGGGAGGCAAAGTACCGTGTGTACAGTGCAGCCCCTGTCGTTGCAGCAGCAGCAGCAGCAGCAGCAGCAGCAGTTTTCTGTCCACAGGTAGACCCTAGCTCCACTCCAGCCTACACCTGTTGGAGGGACGCAGTCACGATGCCCCCTCGTGGTTTCAACACGAATCGCGTTTTTTTTTTCTTTCCTCTCTCCCCCCTCCAGATATAGTCATAAGAAGAAAAGGCTAAAATGCTACATTGACGCATTTTATTTTATTTTTTTTACAAAACCACAAAACTAAGAGTAGGAGCCTGATTTAAAGCACCGCCTGCGGTTGTGTACAGACTGCGATATCATCTTTAAGGTGGTGGGTTGTAGGCTGTATCATCCCACGCAATTTCCCTTTCTATGCAGTCGCTGGCCTTGTATAACAGCCATTATAAGTGTATGTGTTTTTCATTGGGTGTAATGGGCATAAGAGAAAAATGGGCTGTGTAGCCTATGCGGGTGTCGATAAACAAAACTGGGTGTTTCATATGCAAAACAAATGCCATCACAATGCTGTATGATTTGAGTCAATTCAAAAGCTAGGAACCAAACGTCGTAAATTAAAAAATAAAAGGTGCAGTTGACTCACCAACTCCGATTTTCTCCTCTTCTGTAGGTATCCACATAATTGGTTATTTTCCCTCCGGTAGGGCAAGCCACATTATGTCGATATCGTAAGATGATGCCGCTAAAAGAACGAGAGCTGAAGGCTACAAATGATTCTGACTGCTCATACATGGGACTACATGTCTCGGCCGGAGTCGGTATCCTGACGTTTGTGTGTGCAGAGGGGGAGGAAGGACCATCAAAGCCTCAATATCTCCGCTCTATTATGTCCCGGCGTGTGTCGCCAGTCTGATGCAGTCTCCGTGTCCACCTAATGTAACGCACACACAAGCAAATACACACGCGCGCACACACACGCGCGCTCGTACGCACACGGTGAGCGGGTTTTTTGGTCTCCACAAAATGTGCTATTGCCGCCGCATTTCAAGTGGAACGAAGAGCATTTCTTTTCCTCGAAGCATATTTATTTAATTTCTTTGTTTTTCTCCCCCCCCTCCCTCCAGCCAATCGCGCTCAAGTCCAGCTGATCCACAACAGGCTGCTCAGCCAGCGTGAACGGGCTGGATCGGTCGGTAAGTAGTAGGTATTAGGTCGCGATGTTATTCAGCGGTCCGAACTGTCGAGCTGATACAAGAAAATACTGAGAAAACTGCAATATACCATAAGCTGCGCCATCTTCATGGTCAGTCACATGACTCGTTTTGTCAACACTGATGTGTCAAGCATTTGCAAATACATGCACCCACCTCGCCCCCCCCCCCCCTCTCTCTGCATGGCAGTTGCATCCATCACAAACACAAAGTGCATTTTCTCCTGCTACGATGCTGGCTGGCAGTCTGTCTTTTTTTGATTGAATGTGTTGCTTTGGAGGGCTGCTGGCCATAAAGTAGGTCCCGGTGTTACGGATCGGGCCAGACCATGTGGGGAAGCACCTCCTGGTTGAGTCATTTCAAAGAAACCGACCCACTACCGGCGATGCTTTGTCATAGTGCGGTCATGCACCCACACAGATGAGATGCAACTAAGTCCTAACGGCCAATCTTCGCCCTTGAATTTGATTGATAGGTTTGGCAAACTGGATTTCCCATAAGAAATACACCACACAACCACTGGCTGATTTATAGATGCTAGTCACATAAAATAAATGATGGAATCTCAAATTTAGTGTTATTAACTCACCCCTGACTTATGCTTGATCACAGCTTCATGTTGTAGATGAATGTAAACCAGATTTGTTGTATGACTTGGGACTTCACTGTGGACTTGATAAAAAAACAAAACTATTTTCTTCTTGCATATTCTGAGTATAATCTGTAGATGTAACTAAATTCATATCAAGTGGTGAGTTCAGTCCCTAGAAATTGTAATTTTTCACTTTTTCAATTATATTCTCTGTAAATTGGATTTCTCAAGGTTTCGATGCTCTTTCAAAGCCTCCATATATAGGAATAAAACTCTGGTGGGGAAATAGCAATAAATTATTTAAATTAATCTTTTGATGGCCTAAAAAAAGTCCAACTTAAATGTATTGAGTCAAGAAAATATTGTAACGGACCTATAAAATAACCAACATTTGTTCATTTTTTTATTAATGAAACTAAATTACCTCCAGGTTTCTAAAACTATAATTAAACATAAACCTCAGACTGCACATTGGAATGTATGTATATGTGATGCAATGAATTTAGTTCAGACCTGTGCACCAACGAGTGGATAGACTTTATGGCACACCAGTTTATCATAAAGTGAGTCACTGCTGTTAAAATAGTCTGTGGGGTAATGATGAACACTGTGCACATTACTTTGCTGTGAAGCTTCAAACCTGTGGAGTTAACGGTCTACGCAAATCCACCAGTATGACCTTTTAATTATTTTTGTATGGCTGAAGGGCAGATGACTTTAAGCCACAGTACAGAATAGAACATGCTCAATAAACGCAGCCTTACACTTGTGAACATTTCAGGAACACTTAATGCTTTGCCTTGAAGATGTTCCTCTGCCGAGCTGCCTCGGCAAGACCTTCATGTTAACATGTAAACATCAGCATATGGGAACTGTGGGAAGACAACACACATTTAAGAGTTGATGTTTTAAACCACATGAATATACAGTATTCGTCCCAAAAATCGGTCATACTGTTTCTCACCCACTGCTCAATGCATGTCTGGTCATTTCAGTGCACCAAGCTGTCTTGTCCTATAGACAAGGCAATCATGAGTAGAAAAATAGAGTGATTTGGCGAATATTGAGCGTCCAGTGAGTTTGATATAGTGTGGGAGGGAGGGCAGTATTCAGCAGGGTAATTTCTCGCCATCATAGCGACGCTGTGACTGACTCCCATCTGTCTATTACTTCAAGTGGAACACTGTGGGCGGTGTTCCAATCACATACATAAAGCCGGAGGAGTGTGGGGCGTTTTATAAACTAAATATGCATCCCAGCTAATAAATATTTGAGGGAGAAAAATAAAACAGAACAAATTCTAAGCTTCCATTATACTTGAAGTGACACTACAGCATGAAAATAGTAAAACACCTGCAACATTTTAAGTGATAAAAGATTTCAAAAATGCATCATGCAATTATCATTTTCCAAACAACATTTTACTTGTCCAGCTTGGGAAGAGCAGTGGCTACATTTAGCGCCGACACAGCAGCACTGTGAGGATAAAACGCATGTACACTGCAAACAGGGATTGCCTAATACAGTGAGAGCTTCTATCGGTTTCAACACTCCCAAAGCCAGCAGACAATAAGAGACAGCCGAGGAGGTAATAAGAAACGTGTCCTACCAACTCATCCATCATCTGCCTTCACACAAACACTCTTATTTCTTTACCCTCCTCAGGATCATACATTTCATGCACTCTGTGCTCCCTGTACAAATAACCTCTGTCTGTACACATGGACACACACGTGCCCATGTAGACACACATAATTTTTAAGACTTATTTTATCCTTCTTAATGTGGTTCTGGTGACTATTTTAATGTGTCCTCTATAATTAACTGTGGGGGAGGCTACCGGAAAATGTAGTGGCAAATCCCTGTATGCACAATTCAACGATGAAGAGAACTGAGTAATGTCACTATGGAAAATGTAAGGCATATAAACACTTTAAGGGCAATAAAGATGGGATTATTCCCATGCAACAAATGTAAAGCATAACTAATATTATGACTAATACATATATCTTAATTTAGCTGCAGCTCATTCTTAATGCAAATGCACACTTTCCCTTGCAGGTTGTCTATTAGCTCTATTTCCTGCATAGTGTCTGTCACTTAAAAGCAGCCTGGAAAACTAAAGTGAAAATCTCACTGGATATCAGAGTAATTTAGTAAAACTAACTTTACTGATAAGTAGATTACGATTTTTGCCTTACTGTTGAGCCACATTGATGATAGAAATAACATATTACCATAACCTTTATTTAATGAGGTATATCTTTTTCGCAAGAGAGACCTGAGTACAGCAGGAGAAATAGAATAGAGATGAGACACACAACAAAACACAGCCAGTCACACCTAAGCACATCCAAATAGCAAGGCCCAAAATGTAAAAGTTTAAATTCATCCAATTGGACCAGACTTTTCAAATCCTTTGTAATTTGTTCCATTTATATGGAGCCAAGTACTGGAAGGCAGTTCCAGTTCAGTATTTACTTGTGTGGTATCAAGAGTTAGCCAGTCCTATGATCTGGTCTGAGGAACAGTAGTTTTCAATTTTAGAAGCGATGTGACTACTTAGTGATACTGAGGCAGCTTTAGTAGGATACATTTACAAACAATAGTATAAGTGTGTAGTAACCCTTCCTGTTGCTAGTGAGGTGGAATGAGCAGCATGAAAGTACAGGATATCTCCATAGTCGAGCACAGACATGATGGTGGACAGCATGACGGTTTTCTTATCAAGAGAAAAAACAAACTTTAATCTGATATAAGAAACCCATTTTTATCTTCAAATTATGTGCCAGCTGTTCCACATGAGGTTGAAAAGTAAGACTGCTATCTAACCAAATTCCCAGCTACTTATAAGATTGAACAACTTCAATTTCATTACAAAATTTGAGGTTATGCAGAGATGTGTGAAGAACGTTAAATAAATCTAGAGGGTATCATCTGCATAAAAATGGATATTATAAGTCTATGTTGTTAATTGTTCCTGTTAAGAGCCACAAAGGTTTTAGACTCCTCTGCTAATAACAGCTTATTAAATGTCTACCACCTGCAAGCCTCATTCACACTTCATTAAGAATGCACAAAAAACTATTTTTGCGTGTTTATTTATAGTAAAAATACTTTAGATACATACAAGCTGTACATAAACCGTCTCAAGAAAGTCAACGTAAAAGTCTCCTTATGGAAAAGAAAACAGGCAAAAATGAAAAGATACAAGGCAAAAACAAGAGAAAAATCATGAAATGTTTGCACTGTTTCAAAAAGTGTGCAAGTACAAGGCATTTGTTTTCACAATGTGGAGAGTTTGAAGCTTATCGTCACTCCATCAGAGGAAACTTCAATTTGAAATGAAAATATTTCGCAGAATTTTATCACTTTCTTTTATTTCCAATGTTTCTAAGCTCTCTTTCAAGATTTTAAATTAAAAAATTAGCAAGACCAATTTGATTCCAAGGGATGTGGTTTACTATGTTATCAGTCCTGAACCAAAGTAACTGTGACAAATCCTCAGTTTTCCAATGTAAGTCAGAGTTTCACTGTACGATTGGACTTGTGATGCTATCAACGGCAAAAAGCCCTGTAATCTTTTTAAGAAACATCCAAATCCTTGCGTGGCTCAATAAAGGGGTGTAAAATAACACAATGGTAGAGAGCTGTACAAGCCACTATATGTCTGTCATGTGCTGAAAGTGAGCAGGTGTGTCAATAGTTTTGTTACAGTGTCCACACTATTTGTGGTTTCTTCAGCAATTACAGAGCACAACCCTGATTTAATTTCTCTACTTATATAATGAAATCAGGAGGTGATGTTCATGAATGGCACCGCTGTGTGTGGCGTTTTGGTCATTGGTTTATGGTGAAAGTAAAACTTGAAGGTGGGTTCGACGCTTGATGAACCATTGGCAACATGTTTGTGCATTACATTAGCTGCCTAATTCAATACTTTAGTACTTTTTGGTGATTATTCCAGGTGGTCTGGCAAAATACAAGCTTGAGAGAGCGTTGTATCCTGTGCCACAAAAATGCAGATGCACAGCCCTGCAATGTAAGCCTTTTCCTCTACAAACACTAATCTGTGACCAAACAGAGGCTTACAAAGTAAGTGAATCAATACCAAATGAAGAGGCAGAGCCGTAAATGTGATAAAATATAAACCTTTTCACTGCATCTACACACTGACATTTCGCTCATCAAGCCACTTTTGTTTTATAAAACTATATCATATACAATCATTTTTGACCACCAGTAAGTAAATTTGTGTCGTTCCCCCCCCCCCCCATCTCTGTGCGATTGTTCTTCCTTGGTCCTGTCACTCTGTGCAGCCCCTACTGTTTCAAACTGGCAGTGCTCCAAGTTATCTCCCACCTTAACTGCTGATAATATCCTCTTTTCTTGCCTCCTGTTCTACAGCTCAAATGTCTATGAGGCAGAAGCCTTGACATGTTGTCCGGTTTCTCTGTCCCAGATGCCAATGGGTCCTCACTCGTTCAGGGATAAGATGATGTCATCCTCAAGGTCAGAGTTGTCGGAGCTGTCTGTTTGTGCGATAGACAAATACAGATTTAGAAATGTGGGCATACAGAGACTTGGTGCTACATAGGTCAGTGGGTGAGGAGTAAAACTGCCAAAAAGGCAAAAACAAAGCAGCTCTGGCAAAATGTGAAAGAACACTACATCCATTTTTTCCTCTCAAATTCATGCGTCCTCTGTCATTCTTGCAACGTCTGGAATGAAACAAGACAGCAGTTTTTAAATTCTAGTGGGAAAGACAACATTTCTTCACCGTGACCAGACAAGCATGAAAACACAGAAACTGGACCAAACATCTGCCTCGTTACGTGAGACTGCAGATCAGGGCCCCATTTTTAAAATGTAGCTTAACTTATCCAGGCTAACACAAGGATCCTGTTAATTCTCGCCCAGCTAAGTGGGTTCTTTAAGCGCAGACAGTGGACTGAACATTCTATTCAATAACAGTGCACACTGATTTTGAAATAATGGCAACATAAGTACAAACAGAAGAGTAGTAGAAACCATGATCAGTATTCAAATAATTGTCTGGGTGCTGATTATATGATTGCACTTACATAAGGTAGGACATTAACGGACATAAGTCTCATTTTATGTGTTGTTGCTTTATTGTTTGTATGCATTGTGCTCTTCAAATTTTTTCCAGTTTCCACACTTCAGCTATAGATCAACAAACAACTCTGCATGGCCAAGTCTCAGGAAGTAATGTTTGGTACGCAAAATAGTTAACTTTTGGTTCATAAACCTATTCCAGTTTTAAATTAATTGATTGTTTCAATTCATGTGAAAACAGTCTGTACAATTAATATATTTTACTGTTTAAATGACAAAACCCCATCATAATGTCATGTTTGTTCGTGTCTTTTTTTAGGGGTTGGCTCTTTATTTAAGGTTTACTTACTTATATATACATAAAAATCTCGGTTCCTCTACCAGTTTGAGGGTTCTGCGTAGCATCTTAGGTGTTCCTAGGACTACACTCTTCTGGGCTGAGACTTCAGAGACTTCCAGCCCATACTCATGGCAGATGTTCCACTACACTATGCGAGCCACGTGGTTATGGCGTTCCCTTGACGCTGTACCTGCCTGCATCTTACACCCTGCTGTTATGTGCTGAACTGTCTCAGGGGCGTCTTTGCACAGTCAGCACCTGGGGTCCTGTATGGTGCGGTAGACCCAAGCCTCTATGGATCTTGAGCTGAGTGCCTGTTCTTGTGCTGCCATGATTAGTTCTTCTGTACTATACTTTAGTCCAGCTGACCGGTCGTCCCCCTTGCCGTAGCAAGGGGGACAAGTAGTTTGTTTTCCCTTTATCAATCTCTAGTTGTGATAGTAGTGTTAGAACACTGAGCCAGGTCAGTGTAGATGTTGGGTTTCAAAGCATCTATATCAGACAATTAAACTAGACTTCATAAGGTCCTGTAGACACCTTCACATAGTTCACTTGATGCACTACTCACCATTGTCCCCATCCAGATCAACATCGTCATTATCAGAGTCATCGTCGTCATTGTCGTCCTCATCGTCGTCATCCCCAACGTCGACATCCTCCTCGAGAAGGCGTGCCACCTCTTCATCAGAGGGAGAAAATTCATCATTCCCATCATCCTCCCCTTCATCGTCTTCATCCTCTCCACCGTTCTCATTCTCTAGCTCGGCAATAAGGGGATCTGTATCAACATCATCGTCTGAATCCTCGTCGTCATCATCATCTTCCTCCTGATCGTCATCCTCCTGGTGCACAGATGACAAAAAAAAAAAAAGAAGGTAAATTACAGTTTTTACCCTCTGCCTAAAAAGGAACCAAATAGGCACTGCAATATCCAAATGAAAATGACAAAGTTAGAACCTGATCCTCCTCATCCTCCTCCTCTTCCTCTGCCAGTCTCTGCCGGCCAACTTCATACAGCCTGCACACTGTGTCAGTGTTTACAGAGTCTTGGTTCTACAGGACAGGAAGGAGAAAAAGGAAATTTAATTTTTTCATTAATTTAAAAGATACATAAATTAACACAGTGTTTAGCATAATCACTTTACCTCAATTACAGCTAGGTAGCAGTCTTTGGTGTCAGTGCAAAGGTCAAATATATTCCTCTTGACATCAATAGTGGCTGAGGAGAGAGCAAAGAACATGCGTCAGAAGTCAATCTCGGAAAATGTTCCAATAAATATTACAGTAATTAAACATGATTACCAACTACTACAGTGTATAATATATACTCACGAGTAGAACAACTAAAGGGTCTCCAGGCAAAGCCCCTTAATTATCATCAAAGACCTACCAATTGGTTTGTAGTCTGTGGCATTAAAGGTCCTGAATGATGAACCAAATGGACTTTTCATCTGCATCTCCATCATGTCGTCTTCATCATCAGCCTGCAACATTGCTGCAAAGGCAAAGAGCCACAGTGAGTGAGAGAGGAAATAAAAACTGTGCACAGCAAGTGGTTTGGGCTCCTGAGAGGTTCACTTGGTCGTATGGGCAGAGCCATTACGGCACGCCCATGGCTCTTCCTGTGAGGTGCCATGAACCAGCTGGTTCTGTCTGTTGCCAGTCCAACACTGAGCCTTCTGCCCATATGGCTCCGAGTGACTGTGGTATCTCACACACACACACACACTGTTCACACCTCTCTTTAAATACACACTAGCTCACTTTGTTTCACAATTACCAGCCTTTCACTCAAACACATCTTTCACACACTTCCACTGACTGTGGAGTGAGGTGTAGGCTTGATGTCAAATGCTCTACATTACCCATCATGCAGCGGCTTCTGTATTTACCTCCATAGATGACGGTGCCATTGTTGTTGAAGACTATTCTGCACTGGTCCAGAGCAGGAACTGTGTGGAGGAGGTGGAAGGTCCGCAGATCCCACTTAAACTCCAACTAAGGACCATGACATTCTTTTTTTCCATTTATATCAACTAAATCTGCTACGAATGTAATTACACAGCGATTAAAGCCATCCCCAAGGTAGTAAAATCAATTTTCAGTGCAATAAATATTTAATGTTAAGTAGTGAAATAAAAGCTCAATAGTCGTGCCATCATTGGAGCGACTACAAATTTAAACACTGATATAATCGGGTTTTTGTCCTGGTCAGATTTATTAAACGTTCATCTGTATAATCATTACTGAAGTCCAATGTTAAACAAGCATGCAATGATGCAACCACCTTTTAAACTACGGTGGCTGAGAAAGTCACGAAAAATGCAAACGGCCCTATCTAGAGCCAGTATTTGGTTTGTCAATACTGGGCCACTGTACAAATCGGGCAGTGCAACATGGCACCCTCTGTGGAAGGGGACCTGCTCCCTATGTAGATAAAAACAGCTTTTTCAAAAGGTAATGATAACACAACAAATCTTATTTCCAGGTGATTTGCACTGATCAAAATGCACTCAGAAATATTATATTCCATTTCTGCCAATAGCTCCTACTAAATGTTACACACTGGACCTTTAAATGCTGCCACATTTTTTTCTACCATATGGTGATGTAAACACACCGATCAAAATAACCATACTCATTTTCTTTCCTTAAATAACAATAATTTTGGTAGCCAAAAGCTGCATATTGAAGGCCTTCAACATAAAAAGTGTCATTTTTGAATGTACATATTTTTAACCACCTATTCTACAAAAATGTATGCACTCATTGTACTGTCTCACACTTTGTAAAAAGGCCATAAATTACATTTTTAGCTATGCTAGGGGCATGGCTCTAAGTCTATCACAGACTGAAATATCAACAACTACCGGATGGATGAGCATGAAATTAGGTTTGCACATTCATGTCACTCAGGATGAATTGTAATAACTTTGGCGATCCCTTAACTGTTCATCTAGCACCATCATCAGTTTGAAATTTCAACTTGGTTTATGACCACATACTTGCAAAACTAATGACTTTCCCAATCAGCCTCAGCTCTACTTTGTGCTAATTAGCTAATGGTAGCATGCTAACACACTAAACTAAGATGGTGAACATTATACATGCTAAACATGTTAACATTGTCATTGTGAGGACGTTAGCATGTCGGCGTCACCATTTAGCTCAAAGTACGCCATGCCTAAGTACAGCCTCAGGGAGCCGCTTGCAAGGCTGTAGACTATTAGTCTTCTTTGAAGAGATTAGGGATGAGTTTGAGTTTCACTTTACTCACCGGTAAATAGGTGTCTTGCCATCAACAGAAAAATCAAAACCTAACTCCTACTGTACTCTTATCAAACCAAGTAATGAAGTCTCAAGGATACAATTTCTGTGTTTATGATGACCTCCAGGCTGTTGGGATGGAACACACCGCTGATGTTCATGTTGAACTTGTCAAACTTGTGGATGGCCTGAGCCGTGCGCACATCCCACAGCACTCCGTCATTCAGTACAAGGTCATCTGTCGGGTTGAAGGTGGCACAGTTCCTCTTGTAGTTGTTGGCCAGGTCTGGGTTGTTTAGAGTCAGAGTTACCTGACCCGTTTGGATGTCATAAATCTGGCAAAGAGAAGAGATGAACGTAAGCATTCACCATTGATGAGTAATGGTTTTCTGCATTTATCATTTCATATTATGTTCCAAATGTCCTGACATACATACCCGTGCTATATGTTCCTTAGTCCCAATAACACGATCTTGTGAAAGCTTACTGAACTCCACGTAATGGTTACCCAGAAAGGAATGCCTGAAGACAACAAGAGCAACATTTAATCAAAAACATGGAGCCAGTGTGAGCACAAAAGCTGAGCTGTTTAAAACTTATAATTGTTTAAAGACATTGTAGAACAAATCTGAATCCATCAGCTGAGTCCCAGTATTGCCTTAAGTTAAACTGTGCAGATGAATGAAACCAAGTGCTTGTGTCCCATGAACTGAAGACTGCAGCATAATTAAACAGCATGTCATCTCCTTTCGGCAGCTCCCTCTTTTGACACCATAAAGCTGCTGTATCATTGGGCAGAGAAGACCACATACATGGAGGCAGAGGGATCACAGACAGGCTCAACTGAACTGATCGATTGTCAGACAACAGTCATGTCGCACATGCTTTCTGGCAATTTCGCACTCCAAATGTTTCAATATTTCAGATTTTTATTGAAGAGAATGCATTTTGTATGTAGCTGGTAAAAATACGAGTTCAGTCTCTTGTGCAAACATCACTTACTTCATGATGAACACTGACTTCATGCCCCACAGTGCAGACAGAGGGTAACTCCAAGAGGCTGACGTTAAGAGTAGAGAGCCATCCTAAATATACAAAGTATGATGGTTAAAGATCCCCTCCATACATGTTTTAATGCATATAAACATACTCTGCTTGAATAATAATTTGTATGGTATGGTTTTTACACAAAAATGTGCAATTACCTAATTAGAAATTCTTAAAATGATATCTTGTGTATATTGGACCACGATTTGGACTTCCAAACTAGTCACAAAATCCTGCTTGTACGCACACGTCTTAACATCCAAGTAAAGTAACAATTTGCAAGACACATTTTCGAGTAGAGGGGGAGTTTAAATATCTTACATGTAAGAGTACAAGTAAGATTACATTCAGCAATAACAGCAAGGCAAAGCACAAAATTGTTGATACACTAGTAGCTTTCTCTACAGACCCGTGAGGGCTCCAGGTGAGTGATGGCTGAACTGTGACAGCTGTAGCTGGCTTCCTCCTGGCCTGTGAACACATTGTAGAGTTTGAGCTGCCCTGTACACGTCCCGAGCATCAGGAACCGTTCACGAGCCGAGAAGGCACAACACATGAATCCACTCTCATCCTCGTCTGCCTCCCTGAACACAGAGATGGGACGGAACCTGGGAAAATAAAAAAGGTTGAGAAATTGTGATTGTGGCGGTTGGTCAAGTATTCCCCAGTTTGTGTTCATGGAAGGAAACATGAATTTAACAAAGCTACCGACCTGCTGAAGATGAGATGTCTGTCAAAGCAGCCGCCATCTACTCCTCCGTATTTAGGATATATAACCCTCCGTGTGTGTCGCGATGTAAAGTTGATGGGTGCTTGGCGTCTCTGTTTGGGCTCGGGGCATTGATGGGGGGTGAAGAGAGAGAAAGGCGGGCATGTTGCCACAGGGTTTTTACAGCGTGCATGCTGTTCTCTCAGGTACTCTGTGATGATGCT
Source organism: Coreoperca whiteheadi (assembly GCA_011952105.1). NCBI lineage: Eukaryota > Metazoa > Chordata > Actinopteri > Centrarchiformes > Sinipercidae > Coreoperca > Coreoperca whiteheadi. The sequence goes on from CM022479.1 coordinate 19,559,840, forward strand.
GTCTAATGCAGGGGGGGAGGGCAGGTGCCTGTCAAACTGCTTCTTCATGGCTGGACTCTGGCTGAAGGCCCCATGGTCAGACTTTTGCCTCAGGACCCGAGGTTTCTTGCAGCTCACCGTACCGCACCCCGCTTGCCGTTCACGAGAAAAAACAATTCGTCCAATCAGTGGGGAGCCATTGCTACAGTGGTGGACAGACGTTGAGGGGAAAACAGTAGAAGAAGACCCTGTGGGTTGTGAAGTAGATGGACGGGTTTGTTGATTGCTGGATCCTGGGGTTGATGAATGAGAGGGATGGTTTGCGAGTCTTGACCCAACACCGTTGGCCAGCCTTGGGGTGCGGGGTAGAGTAGCAACAGGGGAGGCAGGCAGGGGAGGCGCAATAGGAGGGAATGCGGACGTTGAATGTGAAGAATGAGACAGACATGTCATTGGGAGATCTGCCTCCTTGGTGAGTGTGGTGGCTGTGTCATGAAGGCCTTTGGCCACGAGGTGGTTCCTAATAAGCAGGAGCAGCTCTTTCTCAGGAAAGGAGATCCTGGACTGAGCGACCACACTGGCCCTCTGCAGCCACGCCAGGGACACGTCCATACCAATCAGCAATGGTTTCCCAGAGATCCTTTCTATCAGCTCAGCTGCGAACTTACAAAACTTGACATGTTCGCTTCGTTTGTCCTGGAGGACAGGCTCCTTCATGAGCTGCTGGATGTGTCCGCTGCTGAACAAAGGCAGCTTGCTGATGATCTGTCTGACGGAGCTCGAGCGAGACAGACCCACCAGAGCCTTACAGGCCAGAGCTCGGATCTGATCCGCATCTGTAATGGGCATCTTCACCGTCAGCAGGGACAGCAGCACCTACAGGACAGATGCAGAAAATAAGTTAAAACAACAGCTGACAGAACCGAGAAGTGTTTGAATGTTTTTTCTAGGAAGCCTCCCAACTGAGTGAACTGACCTGGTATTTTTTAAGTATGACAGGAGGTGGACAAATTCTCACATTGCTAAGGAAAGGTGCTTCAGTGGTTCCTATGCTATCTAATTTACCCTAGGAAACACAGAACCCTTTGGCTTTGATGATAAAACATGCTGATTTAAAATGATTTACAGAACCACCAAAACACTTAAAACATGCGACAAACTTTAAAACATGTATATGTGTTTACATCACCTAGTCCAAGTGTAGTTCTCTTGCACAATGGTTGTCTTCTTAATCCAAGTTTTACAGCCTGACATATACATGCCAAAGCAACGTATGTTTCTTGCTGCCTGTGAATTAGCATGTCATAATGTCTGGCCAGTTTTCCTTCTGCAATGTCCCAACTGCATATTGAAGTGTCTTGAAGTGACAGACTGAAGCCCAAAGCTTCTGCTGTGCAGGTCTGCGCCTTGCATGGCAGCTCCACCATGTCAGTGTATGGACGTGTGCATTTGTGGGCGAATGTAATAAAAGTGTTTAGAAAAGTTTGCACTGTTAAACCCAAGATAAAGGTACTAAATAAATTCAATCAATTTACCACTCCAGCACCTGTGTCCCGATGCACAAATATGTCTCAAGATTTCGGCCACTGCCACAACTTTAAACACCCTGTCATACAGAACGACTAGAAAACCTTTTGACCTTCTGTCAGTGTACAGCCTTCAAAAATAAAGATCACAAAAATCGCATAAGTTCTCTACCTTGATGCCATTGTTGGACTGCACCACATTCCACATCTTAGTGAGCACACTCTCGCTTGCTTTGGTCTGCTGAGGCAGGCGGCGACGGGGGGTGCCTGCGATGAACTTGCCAATGCTGGACATGCGTTTGTCTGGAGCACAGACGCAGTTGATGACAACCTGCAAAGCGGACTTCTGTATCTCGGCATCATTTACAAACACCTCTCCCTCTGCCACTGCCAGGACTATACTCATTCCTGAGAGGAAAAAAACAAACAAACAATTAAATGAAAAACCTTGCAGAGAAATAATACTTGGAGTTGTGCCATCTCTCAGCAGAGCTGGGCCCAGGTTTTATGAAATAAACAAAAATGAAAATACAAAGCTACTGTATGTTATTAAATCCTGTGGAGAGTAATAATAATTTGAATTATACTGCACTAGATTTCCAAAAAGCAAGTTAAAAATTTCATGCAAGAAATCTTAGAATGGGCAACAGAAACCAGTGCACTATGGACACATTTACAACAGCTAACACAACATATTGTAACCTATGCTGCTTGAATGTGTTAGTGACAATTGGCTGTATACAAGTAGCTTTACATTGTTGCTTCATGTAAACACTTAGGAGTAAACGTATTCTACGGTGACTTTTTAAGTGTCTGAACACCTACCAACAGTGGAAACAGTTGATCCCCCCTCATCGAGCACAGCAACAGCCTCAGACAACAACAGCTGGGTCTTTGGAACAACTGTGAGGATGCTCAGGATGTCAAGGGCATAACGCACTGTATCACTCCTACCGGCAAAGAAAAATAATCACTAGATCACAAAATCACAAGTCACTTCGTGAACTGCTCTTTTAGTAAAAAAAAAATAATAAAAATTGTAATAAAGGTAATACATGAAGGAAGAAGAAATTAGAATGACTGTCTAAATACCTGCCATAGTAGGTCCTCCAGTCGCAGGCAATGGAAATGAGCTGCAGGAGAAGCTGGACACAAGACAGCTTGTGAAAGACCTCCGCTGGTTCCCAGTACAGTCGGAGCGGACCGTACTCTATCAGAAACTCCATCATTTCCACCACCTGCTCATGGCTGTAGCTGACCGCCTGGGAATGAGACAAGAACACAAGTGATCACTACAGGAACACAAACTCCGGCATTTCATTTAGAACTAGAAGAGGGCACTCAGTAGAGTACAGATCTCTGCCAGGCCTGGTATCGCCAAATGGCGTATGAATAACACGCCAATGTCTTAAGTCATTTTGTGTGTTGTCACAATGTCTTTTTTGTTTTTCGCGTGTCATTTCACACCATTTAGTCTCTACTGACTTATATTGTGCGGAGACGTCGTGTCATTTTATGCGCGAACATCAAAGAGATAAAAAATATCAGGTGATGTAGTATACAGAGCGGCAAAGTCCGCACACGGACAAAGTCAGGGTAGATGGATGGGTCAAACCAACACAGGACTGACAGAAGGACAGAAGACCCCTGGCGATGGATGAGTAAAAAGCCAATAAGAGTAGTTTATCACTGTGACTAGTATTTAAAATATTTTTTATAATCATATGATTGGCTTAATGAGGTAACTTAAACATAGTGTTAACCGTTCCTGCTGCAGCTTTCAGACCGTGGCCGGGAAGCACAGAGAAGACTTTGTTTTCCCCCGGGGCTGAAGTTGACGCTAACCTAACCCAACTAAACATAACATCTGTATAATACATTTAAAATGTTTACATTAATAGATAAATTGTTCAATAATGTCAATCTCACTTATCCTTTGTCCTCTGCGTACCTTATAGTAGGGTTGGGAGTGAATGGGGGCACCGCCCTCTGTGCGCTGCAGGGACTGCTTCACCTGCTCCACCTTGATTGCCAGATGGGCCTCAAAGTACCTGCGCAGGGCCATGCAGGTGTGCTTGGCCGTCTGCCTGCTGGAGAAAATCTCATCATCACTCAACAGCGCTCCCTGGTCCTCAGGGTTCAGGATCTCCAGTGTGCTAATCTGGAAACAGATCATTTCATATCACACATTAGTACACAATCGGCATCTGTTATGTTGTGATATAGTATTGACTGCTTAGTTGATCAGTTCAATCAGATCAATATATCGTATTTCCTATGAATGATACAGATGTTTTAGTTGACATGGTTACAGTGATGATCACATGTGGTTTGTCCTACCAGATTGACGAGGCGTCGGAGCCCATCCTGCTTGTCGAAGAGCTCGAGGACGGCACGGAAAGAAAAGGAGATGGAGAAGAACATGGTAGCGTGGCAGCAGCCGGACGCATGTGAGCATTCCAGCAGCCACAGCGTGTAACCAACCACATCCGACAGGATGGAGTGGGGCAACATGCACACCTGGAGAGAAGACACACCTATGAATACCAATGTGCACTGCTACTAGAGCTATGTAATACAGATAAAATCTAGTAACGTTTTTCATCAAATACCATAATATTAACGTCATTTCTATAGTACTTTTCATGCAGAGACCAAGGGTTTCTTGTATATAGTACACCACATTTACATATTTTTGAGAAAGAGGATTTACAAATTTACAAATTAGGAGCGAAATCTGTTGAAGATTTGGTGTTCATTTAACTTACATTGAACAGACGGGTAAGTTTATAATTGTATCACTAAATTGTAAAGCAGCCTTCAGGTTTCCAGATCATTTCTGATATCACGATGCAATATAATGACACACTGCCAAGCTCTGACGGCTACTAACAGTTAATACATTACCATATTTCCTTTGTAACATAAAGTACACGTAAAGCTGCAAGAAAAATGATGAAAATTTTCCAGATTTCATTGTGTATTTGCATGATGCGCCTCTGTTTTATACCCTTTCCATGGCGTCCTGGTTATAGGCAAGGTAGTAGAGGCACAGAGACACTCCAGTAGCAGCCATAGATGGCCTGGGGATTTCCAGCAACTTCTGAACTCCTCCATGAGCTACAAACTCTGCAGCGAACTTCTTGTGCAGCAGCAGAGAAGCTAGGTACTGCGAGAAGAGAGACCGGTAGAGAAATGAGTCTAAAGAGCCTGACCTTGTGTTTCAGCACTATGGAGGGCTGATGACAGGAGATAACGTTTACCTTGAGAGCCTCAAAGGTGAGCTGCACATCATTGGTCTGCTTTAGATCCATGTAATGCATGAGCAGCTCGCGAGCTCCCATCTGCATGAACACCGCCAGCAGCTGCAGGTAGGAGGAGGAATGGGCATTGAGAACACATAAATCATGTTCATTTGCTTTACTATGGTACCCTGTAAATGGCTAGTTGCTGGAACCAATGTTAAACATAAAAAGATTGTTAATATTTAACAATTCACCCGTATAAACTGAAAATTCATGCGGTGACCCTTCAAAACCACTTTTTCCATAGTATCAGTACTGAACAGAATCATTTCTTTAATCATAATTACGGAAGACTGACATCTGCTGGAGAGTCTGTGACAAGACAAGGGAAATGCATAGCTTGTATGAAGTGATAAAGAAAGCACTATGTAGACTGATGGTAATGGACAAACCTCCTGATACTCTCCCAGAGGTGTGAGGTACTGCAGGATGAGCCTCTGCTCGATCTCTGGGGTAAGAGGGTACAAATGATAGTTGTTGCCAATCACCCAGGGGCTCATCTCAGACCAGCTGCTGTTGGAAAGCTCACTGAAGTTCCTCTCTGGCTCTGGCAAAGAGAAATTTAGCTTCTGTTTTGAGGTCCTGCCGCTCTCCCTCTCCGCCTTCCTTCTTAGGTAACTGCTGCCATCAGACATGCCCTGGTGAGTCAGCGAACCTGGGGCAGACATGGGCTTCATCATGGTTTTAACAGCCGAGTTGGCGCGGCTGCTGGTCTTATGCGGGGAGTTGAGACGGAACGAAAGCTCGTTTTCAGGCTCGATGGTTGAGACGGGAATTTCGCCGTCCTCTTCTGGCCCCGTCCCCTCCCTTTCAGCTCCGTTTCTGCCCACTGTGAAGGGCTTCTCTTCAAAGCCTCCGTCAATAGTCTCCTCATCCAAAGGTAGCAAAGGCTGACTCAAAGTCTTCCTGGGGCTGGGTCGTTTGATTTCCCTTTTGTTCTCAGCATCCTTATCCTGAAGCTCACGCAGCCGATGCAGCATCAAAGGCACCTGTCAAAGTAAAACATGAAAAACAAGTTGATGGAAAGTTGCTACTTCACACCACCTACTGATGATGACCAAATTTCTCTGATGCTTTGTGAGATGACACAGTTTTATCAGTTGTTGTAATACTTTGTCTATCACTACCTATGTAACATTATTAATTAAAATATACGTGACATTTGAGACAGCAGAATCCCCTACTGACCAAAACAGAGTTCTCCTCCCTGTAGTTGGCTGCAATGTCCTGGTTCTCCATAGCGCCGGCCAACAAGCCCGTGGCATAGATTCTGAGGGGCTGTTCGGCCTCCTGAGCCCACTTAAACAGCCTTTCAACTATGCCCTCCTGAGAAGAACAAACACAGGGGAATGCTGAAATACGTGTAGAAACAAGAATATGAACTCATTTTTTATCCACTGTATTTTCCCCAACTTGTTCTCTTTTTTTTGGTCAAATGAGAATGTATGATTTATGATGGCTTCCATCACAATCCCTCAATTGTAGTTCTAAATAAACTTTTAAAAGGCCTTGTAACTTTAAACATTATGTCTACAAGTCAACGGTCACAGAGCGATGGTCAAAGCTAGCTTGCAGGCTGGACTGTGACTCCACAGACAAAAACAAAAACCAGATTTATGTCACTGGTTAAACTTTAACTAGATTAAATCTGGTTAGATTAACCAGAATTAATCTGGTTCAAATGTCGACATCAGTTGTCCCTGGTTATCTAAATTTCATGGGGTTGTTGTTCAGTACCACTGACTCAGTGCTAACTTGGCTTTCAAATCCTACTTTATGAACCTTTAACTTCTTCCCCTATTCCAACTGCTTTAAAAGCAAAGGCAGAGCAAGTCAAAATGAGAACTCTTCCCTTTTTATGCAGCTTCCTCTTTGTTGTTGTGACCATTGACTTAAATATTTATGTCAGCACACTAAACACAAATGTATAATGTCACCAGCAGACGGCGCATAAACCTGCATTACTTAATTTACCTTTAACCGCTAAACACAGCATGTTAATATGCATCTGGAAAACTACAAAAACATCACAGGGCATCATAACAGCTGAAATAGATGAAACACATTGTTTGAACAAGATCCTATCATGAACTCAGAAATAACTCACCTTTTCCTGAAAGACCACAGCTGTCTCCAATCCAGGCATGATGTTCTGAAGCAGGCGACACGCTACTGCATTGAGGGAAAATTCTCGGCTGGTCATCACATAGCTATTCACCAGCTACAAAAGGGGAGGGGGGAAAATTAATTGCCTTCCGACTCAGATGTTAAAAATTGCCCCTGATTTTGTGCCAGTCTCCATTCAGTCTATCCATTCTTACTGTGTTCATAAAGTCATCATTCTTGAACAGGATCTTAAGCAGGTGCCCTAACACGCATTCTGGATCAGCTCTCCCTAGTGGCCAAGAGGGAAATGTCAAAAACATAGATGCTATTTAGATCTTCAGTAATCTTGCCATTATGTGTTCTGTTTTTTTTCGTTTTTTCATACCAGGATGTCGATCATCAAAGGGGTCTGGGTCCGCTTTGTGGTACTCCTCTGTCTCTTTCTCAACAAGCTCTGAAATTCTGAAAGTCATAGCACATCAACACTTTTACCATCTTTAAGTTCCGACCACCCATCTTATGGAACCAACTTATCATACAGACAGAAGCACAAGCATAGCCACTTACTTGGTGATGATGTTAACCAGCTCCTGTGTGCTGCCTTGTTGCTCCCTCTCCCACTGTTCCAGTAGAGCAGTCAGCTCTGCCTTGGAGTCCACACTGGCAGATGCCGACGCCATAGCGCAGCCTGTCAGGATGGCATGCACTTCGTAACACATACAATTCAGCCCACACTTACCTGCCACTCTAGAGGGCTAAAACAAAGTACGCTGATGTTATGTGGTGACTTAAAATCATAAAAAGTAAACAAAAACCACCACCGAGACACAAAACATTGACAAGCCGGACTGCTGTTCAGTCAGATTACATATTCCGCTAAGGTCTGGAGAACAAAGAGCAGAGAGGCAGCGGACTCGCTCCGTCGCTCCACACATGTCACATAACGGTGTGTGCAGGTGCAGACGCCCTCCAGGGACTGCAACTGTCAAACACGCAGAACTATTACTTTCCAAGTTAGCATTTCATATCTTTGCATATACTCCCGACCTTAGCGGAACCACAATTCAAGCTCTTTGCATGTTTTCCTGCCTTCACTTATAGCCGATACTTACTGTACCAAGCTGCAGCAAACTCGAGGCACTGCCTGTTGCGATAGTTGGCTAGCTTGACCGTGGCTAAACGAGGAAGCTGGTCTACTTAGCTCTCTGGCAACACTCTTATAGTGGTCACTTCTGAGTTCCAGTGCAATAGTTTGCATTAAGCCTGAGCTGTCCAGACACGCACAGCCTATTGTGTCGGATTCAAATCACACCCGAACCAACGAAGCCTGTCTGTGCAAGCAACCTAGCACTACGGTCCTAGCTAGCCGCATCACAGGTAACGTGAACCTGGCTACTTAGCTAGCATGCTAACTTACCTCGTTGTTCCGCTCAGTATTTCTTCGGTTTTACCAAATTTACCAAGACTCGTACCCACCGATATCAGACCAAACGTGATTGCTCCAATGTGAATATCTACGTATCTATCACCGTTTCACAGCCAAAGCTTAATTTGTCTTATTTCAGCTTTGTGTTCACGGTTTATTATCATTATGGCGAACACGTTCCTCACGTCATTTCACAGGCGACAGTCCACTTTTAATGACGAAACGCTTCAACAGCAAAACATTGAGAGATACCGTTTATTTGTTTAATGTTTACGTATTTTCGGTTAACGATACGGTTTGTTAATAAAATGTAAAACAGAGGTAAACACATATTTGCCCTAGAAGATCATCCACATTTTACAAAAGATTTACATTCATATAAAAAAAAACAACTTGTTTGTTGCCATGAGCAAACAGGTAAGTTTCAAATACAAGTTATTAACGTGAACAAAAATAACTGTTGTAGAAAAATAATATTCAGTATACAAATAGTTGGTTTTGCTGATGATTACAAAAATCAATGCTACCATATAAGAGCAGGTTCAGATTTCAAAGGGTATATAATAGGATTATGATTTATATTGTGTCAGTAAGCAATTCTTTTCTGAGGTGCATGCATAAAAAATGAATAAATAAAAATGACTTGTCATGAGTTATCTTGTAGTAGTTAGATCAAGTTAAACTGACTTTCTGTGTAGCCTCGAAGGTTGCGTATTCAGGAGGCTGCATCGGTTCTACTGACTTGTGGGGAGTTCATAGGTTAAATGCCTCTGTTTCTCTTTATTGAATATCAAACTTAGACAAGGTCATGACTGCCCACATGTCAGCGAACTCCCTATTAATCAGTAGAACTGACTTGTAAGTAAGACTGACTACCTAAGATATCCAATGATTGGAAAGAAAAAACCTTCATACGCAGAGCCATTGCAATTACATGACAGTACAGCAACAGGTAGCAGGATAGTTCTCTGCATTAACTTTGAACTCATTCCCGTAAACAAAGTAAATGTGTGATTTCCCTTTCCACGAGTAGGTCACCTTGGTGACAGGGATCAGCTCTATGGTTTGACGCTGCCGACAAAGAAAGCAAATATGATCATGTTACACAAACACAAAATTAGACTTTGATCACAAGTACTATCTAGTCCATTGACAAAATTATTTTCTATCAAAATAATAGGCTATAAACAAAGTAGATGCAATGTTACCTGCTGTAGAATGCGGGACATCTGTAAGTACTTGCCCTGGTGTTCACTGACAAAGCGCTGTGCAGCATGCACCACTGTAGGGTCTGGGAAGCCAATCACTGGGTATACCTGCACAGGGTAATCAGATAAATGTGAATAAGTGCTGACTCACCATCACTGTTTAAATGATGTTAATTTATTGCTTGACGGAGGAGGGAAATTTACACACAAACAATTATGACCTCTGAATATATGGTCAGTATCAGGCCCCGATGTCTACACACTACACGTGCTGCAGAGTGAAAGGAGCACGTAAGTAGCAGCAGCAGCGTCAGTCCCCCATGAGTGTCACACAGGATGCGTTCAGCCACAGTGCCTCTGTGTGGTCGCGCACATTTTGGCAATGCAGAGAACCCAAAACACAATAACTGTAGTCACGCGCATAAAACTGACGAAAATAGACCTGAAGCCTGCCTCGTAAAGCACAAGGGTAAGGCAAGCGTTATGTGAGCTGTGTAGACCATTGAAGTGTTTAGAACATGGCTGAAATGCATCCTGTGTTGACATGTGATGTGAAACCACCGTTGAATACGTCAGGCAAAAATGTTCTCACCAAAATCTAAGCAATCTGCATGTTCTATGTATTTACAAAACATATTCGCCCCCTACTTATATCTGGTGGCCCCTGAGAAAGTGAGAAAAGTTATTTTACCATGTACTGAGAGTCCCTGAAAAGCTCCTTGCCAGACACCTTGCTAAGGTTGTCCAACTGCAGTCCACTTAACTGTTCCACAACATAGCTGTCAGAGTTGTTGGTCCTGAAAGCATGTACATAAAAAAGAAGAGGTCCAGTTTAATTTTACAACTGTTGTCAAATATTGATGACCTTCATATTAAGAAAGACTATTCATTGCTTTAGTTAAGTCAGACATTCTTGACAGATAAATAATGTTGAGGAGGCAGGACCATTTCACAGTGAGTTTGATGTAGACCAGAAGCTGCTGTTTTCCACGACATGTTTCACATTGCTTCGATCCGTGCCCGTGACAGCTGCTGCAACTGTAAACAGAGTACAATTACATCTAGTCATTTAGCAGACGCTTTTATTTACACGTGAGGAAGACAATGGAAGCAATTATAACAACACAAGGTAACAAAAAGCATAAGTGCCCCAGAAACTAGTCTGTTAAAGCCCAGCACAGTATACAAAGCTACGGATAGGAAGGGGTGTTTATTGTTTTCTGTTGTTTTTTTTATGAAAAGAGATAGAAAGGAAGAAGAAGTTAGTGATTGTCAGTTAGACAGAAGAGATGCGTTTTCAGGTGCTTTTTAAAAGGTGGTTACAGAATCTGCTGATCTTGTAAGGGTTGAGAACTATCAATTTCTTTTTGGAGAAGCCCAAACTGGACTGCACTTACTGTCACTTTTACTTCATTAGAAATCTATGAGATGCAACGGGTAACACTTACTTTTCCCACCCTCTGCCTCTGCAGTGGTGGCATCTATCATTTCCCTGGCGGAAACCAGACCCATTGCAGACCCAACAACGTTTCTAACAGGGGGAAAGAAATGAAATCATATGATCAGATGATCTTGCTAAAAGTCTATAAGTAACCCTTTCAATGAGGTCTGCGGAAATTACTTACATTACCAGCACCGACACAGTCTTTGCAAGGTCTTCGCCCCATTCCCACACAAACGGGGCAGCTCTGTATGTGAAATGTTTCTCATCAGGAAAAATCTCTAAAAGCAATTACAGGAGCTTTTTCTCCTCCAAGCGTGTGTTGTGTAATTTACCTTTATAGATGATGTGTAGGGAACCTTGATAATCTGTTTGTCATCCATAAAAAATTTGGGAGATTTAGCAGGAATGTCCCAAGGCCCTGGAGGCGATTGGGAAAAGGCATCCACTGGCTGGCCTAAGCCAAATGAAATAACATATTCGATTATTAGTGAGCAATGGAGATGTGCAGAGCTGTGGCAACTACAGAGGAATAAAGCTGATGAGTCATACAATGAAGTTGTGGGAAAGAGTAGTGGAAGCTAGGCTAAGGGCAGAGGTGAGCATTTGTGAGCAGCAATATGGTTTCATGCCTAGAAAGAGCACAACAGATGCAGTGTTTGCTTTGAGGATGCTGATGGAGAAGTACAGAGAAGGTCACAGGGAGTTGCATTGTC
>CM022479.1:19571932-19609757 GCA_011952105.1 Coreoperca whiteheadi
GAAAGGAAAAGAAGAAGTGAGCAGTATATAGCTGACAGAGGATTAAACTCATGCAACTGATGCACAAGGCAATAGTGCTGTACCATTATATGGTTCGTGACTCCACTCTGTAGATCTTGATTCAGTAAAGGTTTCCAGGCGGTACTAAAACACGCCAGGGGTGGAGAAAACAAAAGATTCATTTTCTTGCTCTATCCGGTTATATTAAATTATCTACAGCCACTTACTTTGGTTATTCATGTAATGAACATCGACAACTATTATTCAAGCAAATACTTCTATTGATTTTCATGCCTTTCAAGCAGGTTTTACTTGAATAGACTTCCTCTTACCCTGTACGTATTGAATGCCTCCATACTGGTGATCACACCATCCCTTGCTGGTGCTGAACTGTAGCAGCACTTGCTAGAGGCAAACAGGACAAACGCCTCCCGGGCAGTATTTTCAGATATAGATGGGATACTGCCAGAAGTGGGGGAAGATACAGTGTGTCACGTAGTCTAATCTTTTAAGGGTTAGTGATAGTTGTCACAGCGCATTAAGAGCTTGGATTGCTTTAATCTTAAAACACAGTGGAAAATTGTTTTGCAAAACCTTTAACAGTCATGTTGAAAGAAAGGAAATATTCTGAGCCTTACTTCCAATGTGGTAGTTCAGGTCCACGTTCAGGCTGAGGAACTGGGTAAGCAGGCATTGGAGCGGGCAGCAATCCACCTGCAGCAGATATTGTATGGTTTTTTTAGTACAATTTCACTGCTTTATCCTTAGAGCAATCATTCCTAGGTGTTTTTTTTTTTTTGTTTTTTTTTACATACAGTATACACTCAGTGGCCCTTTTATTAGATACACATGCAATATCCAATACAACAGCTCAGCCATAAGAGAGCAGCGAGAAAGAAAAAAAACACAACAAACAAAAGAGAGGCACCGCATCACATCCACACCTGGTCAGGCCAAATCACATATAGTTTAAAAAGCCAATAGCTGATGGAAAAAGAGACCTCATGCAGCTGTTTGTGTCACCTCTAGGGAGGTTAAACCTCTGCTTTTATGGAAGCTAATTAAACTCACTATAAAGAGGGTGTTGGGAGTCCAGCAAGATGAGCTGAGCTTTCTGTGTGGCTCTGACTTGGCATAAGTAGCATAGATCATTTAAATTGACACCAGTGACCTTACACCACACATTCCCACTTCTTCTCAGCCAGTTCTTGTTTTTCCACACTGAGATTACCAAACCAACTGATCATAGCACTTGACTCAACAGAAGTATAGAACACTTTCAACAGAGACGTGTCAGCGTTAAACTTTTTATACATAAAATCAGTGTTGGCATCAAAGGTAAATTTATCATCCAGGATGGTTCCCAAGTATTTGTACTGTTGGACTGCAGTCACAGGCTCCCCTTTACTGATATAAGGAGAAGGAACAGTAGGGCTCCTGCGAAAATCAACCTCTTTGGTCTTAAACACGTTCAGTTGCGGAAAGACTTTTCACACAAATGTTCCTACCACTGGGCCATGACTCTGTTTCTCATTGTGCAAAAGGCTAACTATTACTGAGTCATCCACAAACATAAGACCATTCCTTTATATTACTGTAAGTCTGACAGTCATTTGTATACAAGAAGAGACCCTGTGGAAGATGAGAGCAACAAACAATATTAAAATCCAAGTTTAAATTTGAAAGCAGCCTATGTGCATTTCGCTAAATATACTTTTAAAAGCTAAAGAGAAATGAATGAAGAGCAATCTTGCATGTTTTTTGTTCCCTTTCAGATGCATCAAAACAAGATTTAACAAGGTTGCAATAGGATATTTCACAAAGCTGTTGTACTGGATTGCATTAGATTGTCCAGGTGTACCTAATAAAGTGGCCAAGGAGTGAATATGACATTACTGTGAGAGATGTTTTGTCACAGGGGCTGTCAGTGGGGTGAATAGAACTACTGAAGGAGTATGCTGTACCTCCTCCTCCTGCCACTGTTCCTTCATAGCCAGGCATGCTGTCAAACATGCTGGCCGGAGGTGCGCTGGGGCCCTGGGAGTCAGCTCCAGGTGGGGTGAACATTGCTAAAACAGACCAGAAGAACCAGTTTAACATGTATACAGATGTAAACCTTTAAATGTTATAAAGCTTATCACGTTTTCGGCATTACACAAACTACTATCCTATAAAAAACTGTTAGAAACTCTATTGTGCATCAACTTTTTTCCTCCAGAAAAGAACCTGAATTATTGAGTTTCCAAGTTATAACTACAAATTCCTACGTGACAACACCACCAGTTTGGTGAGTGAGTGAGTGACTTGCCTTCTCTCTCTCAGCGTTATTATCCATTCTGAGATGTTTCACGGCTACACTAAAGACTCACAGGCAGGGCTTGATCCTTTAACAAACATCTCATCTCATCTCATCTCTCATTACACCTCCATGAATCTTACCAGGCCCCCCCTCTGCTGCTGGTACATAACCGGGATTGGCAACTCCATAGCTGCGGTTCTGGCTGCAAGTAACGGGAAACGAAAGTTAGGCTAGTGAGGCGGAAAACTGTGCGCTACATTTAGTTTGGAGAAAACACACAACATTACGACGCTCACCTCAATATAGGCTGATTCTCCATTTCAAGGCGCTGGAGCGCAACTTACGTTAAACGACAAAATACGAACAGTCCCAGGTCTTCAAATGTGATCTGGTCATGCACAGGAACCAATCGTCATGTGACATAAAGCAGATCATTTACCTTTTATCACACCACACCCTCGTCGCCAGCATGTCAGTCAGCTAGACTATCGACTCCTCTTCTGACAGTTAAACAGGAACAACACTTGGTTCTTGTTTCTGCTTGAGAGCTCACACTGTGATTAATGTGTATTTTATGATAATGCGCTCGCTCAGCTGAGAGAAGAACAAAAAGTCCCCCCCCACACACCCTAAAAAGAAACTGTTCAGGAAGTGCGCAGAAATTCCTTTCATAAGCAGTAAACAGACTATGTGCGTGCAGCTGGAAACAAGATGTAATAACAATCCGTGAGCAACAGCAAACAATACGACATACTGCGTCACCAATAATACGTTCTGAGGAAGAATTTGAGAAGCAATTGTAAATTGCAGTGAACCACGGGCGCCTCACTGTGCCGCGCTCTGATAAAATACAATACCCATGAGCCTTTGCAGCACTCGCGGAAGTCCTTTTCTTTCCTTCCGCCGTCGCTGAAGTCCCTTTCGGATTCACATCGGCGGGTGAGTCGATACAATCTGTGTTAATCCGCGCGATTTGGGGCGTTATTTGACTATCCTGCTATGGTTAATTAATCATAGACATCTACTATATATATGTTGGCTAAAATTAACCTTTTTAAAATAATTTTATACCGTCTTTAATGTGTCGTTCTGGAGAAAGATGCTGCTACTGAATGGGCAGGCTGGTTGCTAGCGCTCTCCCTGTGAAATGGGGTTGTAGTGTTTGGCAAAGGCCCGCTGGACGGTGTGGCTTACAGATGAGCATGTTCAAGTAACAAGTAGCAGTTGCCAAAATTAGACATGTGAAATTAAAATTTTGTTTGAAGCTATACACGGAATGCATAAAGTAGAGGAACTTGGCTGGCTAAACATGGACTGTACCGTGGAAGCTAACGAGCTAACGTTAGCTGACGTTGCTCAACACGTTTACGTTCAGGCTCACTAAAAGGAAAAGTTGATGTATGTAACGTTACTTGATTCATTAGTCGCAGGCTCAGTGATCGTCAGGGCTGTGAGAGCCGACGTTGATGTCTATAAATGTAGCACTGGGTTAGTTAGTTGCAGGAACTTAAACACTTGGCTTAACGTGTAAGTTTCTGCCGATGCTTCATAGATAGGTCTTTATTGTCACAAGTACAACAAAATTTAAGTGTGCTCTGCAGTTCTTCATGCGCTTTCTCACCTTCCATTAGTAAATTATGCAAATAAATTCCTAGTATCATGTAGCAGGTTATGGTGTAATGCTGCAATTCTGACACTTGCATAATCGTGCTTAATTGGTGGCACCCTTTTGTTTTTTTTGTCTGTCCTCAGTCACCATGGCAGCCCTCAGGCCCCTCACAAAGCCCAAGATTGTCAAAAAGCGAACCAAGAAGTTCATTCGCCATCAGTCTGACAGATATGTGAAGATTGCGGTAAGATTGTTCAGCTTCGTCAGCCCCCCTGCTTTTACTCTCAAGGCTGGACCTATAAGCGAATAATCCTTGAATATCTCTTTCATGTCTCCAACAGAAAAACTGGCGTAAGCCCAGAGGTATTGACAACAGGGTCCGCAGGCGGTTCAAGGGTCAGATGCTAATGCCCAACATCGGTTATGGTAGCAACAAGAAGACCAAGTACATGCTGCCCACTGGCTTCAAGAAGTTCCTGGTGCACAACGTCAAGGAGCTCGAGGTCCTGATGATGAGTAACAAGTAAGTTGTGCGTGCGCCTACTGTCAAATGTAGATTCTCCCTACATACCAAAGTTATTGTTGGTATCAGGCTTGTGCAAGGTTTGATTAACCAACTGTGAATAACTGGGACGTTGCTTCTGTTAGGAGGTGATTATATCATTGGGTTTTCCAATTTGAACATGTTTAGTTCCTTGAGCACTTTTTTTAATACAAATTCCATTCATCTCCAGTATAATTGAGGTGGTGGCAGAGATCTAAAAAACCTCAGCAAATAAGACTAACTACATGTGTGTACACCCTGAGGGCAAAGTGGGTTAACTGACCCTTGGAATGGCCACAAGACTTGAACATGTATATTCGGTCATAACTACGTGACACAAGTCAATTTGTTAGTTGTTGTTTTTTTTATAAAGAGTAACATTAGTAGTTGCTGGCAGTGATGAGCAGAAACCTCCTCTTAACATGTCAAAAGGCTTTCTTCAGAAGGTTACAAGCTATTATGACAATGTTGTTGTAATAGTCCTGCACTTGACATTTGATTTTAGAATAATCACAATTGTGTGACAAATATATTGGCTCAAATCAGGAAGTCCAGCATTGTTTAGTTTCCCAACAGCCTGATGCTGACAATCCTGGCAAACCGTTCTCAGAGTTTATCAACTCACTTTGTATAGCCAGAAAGTTTAGCTCTAAATGTCAAAGGAGACGGGTTTATAACAGCCAATCACTCAGGTAGAAAGGCTTGTGGCTGTCTATACATTTAGCATGACAGGTATAGTTTCACTCTGAAGCTGTGAAAAAGCGAGATTAATCTTTACGTCTAGGAATCTCCCTTTGATAGCCCTTCTTGCTTTCTGAGCTCTGTAAACTGTAGAAAACCAATGGTCTCGTGTTAATCACGTCACTCATGGGTTTCTGAAGGGATAGAAGCTCACGGTTAATATAGATTTTCATGTTGTTGATTTATTTTAAACCTTTAATTCTGCAGTTACGTCATCCTGTTAATTTCAGGGAAGGGGTGAGATTCTTTTGCTTCTTGTCATGGATTGATCCCCGATATTGCTTCCTTAATCTCCAAGAGTTTAGTCTGTCTGAATTTAGAACTACAGAATAGCAACTCGCCAGTGTCCAGCCAATTGCCGAGAGGGGTTTGAATTGATCTGCTGTTTGGCGATTTGTAATTAACTGTATGTTGAATTAATCCAGCAGCAGGTTAGGATCTATATAGTCAGTGCACGGATAGGTAATTTGATTCAAAATGTATATAACTTAAGGCCTGTGCAGTGTGAGCTAACTTATCGAGCTCACTCAGCAGCTACACTCTCCCACCTGTTGATCGCCACAGAAGCAGGTCAACTATGGATTGTCAACCATGTTTAAACCCGTGAGATCTTCAGGAAACAATTTGGGAAGTCACAAAGACACGCTTTAAAAGTGAAATAAACTATTGATCTGTAATCTCTTGAGGAAAACATTTTATTGTATGTTATTTTTCCCATCCACTTTTTTGGAGCCAGCAGCCAGTTACTATTTGAGCCCATAAATCCATGGAAATGCCAGTCTGGTCAATAGCAATATGTTTCACTGTTTGGATGCAATGTAACCAGCAAAATCTAATCAGCCCAACTTAAAAGCCAGAGTTAAGCTGAAATTTAGCAGTTGCTTTGTGAACATTCTTCAATCATTATTAAACTAACTGAGTCCAGTTGACTCCAGATATGGTGACGTTGATTTTGAGACCAGTGCACTTTTTCTTCAAAGTGATTCCTGTTGTATCAATAGTTCAGAGAACATGTTAATCAGAATCGGGTTAATTGCCAAGTAGGATTTGCTTTGGTGGTTTTGTTGTATAACAATTAAAAATGAATTGATGGTAGTCTTTTTCCCACATTTTTAATTGATCTTTTGGATGAGTGGGTAAGTTTAACACACTGTTAAAGTGATACATTTAAATTACTTCAATTGTAGGTGGCATCGTGTTACTTCGGAAGCAAAAAGTCAAACACTATGGATGGCCTCAAACATTTTCCATCTCAGAAAATGTTTCTGTAGTTTCAGTAACATTTAGACGCAACTTTATAATTCCTCCTCCTCCGTATTTATCATTGGTTTCGTCATTGGGGTAGGTGTTTGACCACCCTTTACTATCATGTTTTAGAAACACTGTAAATTTCAGTCTGGCTGCGTTTACCCTGGGCAGAAAAATTTTATTGTAAATTTACAGCCAAAAACATTGGTGTTGTTTCTGCAAACCAGGAGTGTTACTGCCATAGCAACAGGAAATTATATAAGAAATTGGGCTACATGAGACCAAAGCTGCTGTAACAGTCGCCTTGTAAACTTGTTACATGGCTTTATTGTATTAGAGGTGTGGCTTTATTTTGAATTTTTATTTTGAACATTAGGTTATTCCAGCACTAATAGAAACCTCAACACAATTTATAGCCCTTAACCTAACGCTCTTCCCTCTACCTCTGTAGGACTCACTGTGCTGAGATTGCCCACAACGTCTCCTCCAAGAACAGGAAGCTGATCGTGGAGAGGGCAGCTCAGCTGGCCATCAAGATCACCAACCCCAACGCCAGGCTCAGGAGCGAGGAGAACGAATAAACTGGTTATTCACAATAAATGTTTAAAAAATGTTTATCTGGCTTGTGGATATTTTTTCTACACTTCATTGCTGGTTAGCATTTAGTTCTTAAATGTGATCTTCATTTCCATGTCCATAAAGTTTTCAACTTGAAATCATTTAATGGAGGAGACAGGCTCATCTCGTAGTTCTAATTTTAGTGGGTTGTTTGTTTGCTGAGGCAATTGAGACAAACTTGAAACTGTTGGTTAGTTGTCCAAGGACCCAGTAACTGAGCAAACATAGTTTTTCACTCAACGCAGTGATTTTATTGTTTTGCCTAATGTCTGTATGTCTGAAGTAAATGTTGAGTAACAATGGCACTCCAGTAATGTTAGTTTTTTTTTGGGGGGGGGGGGTTTGTTTGCTCATTTAAACTAGTGTCACTGGTAGAGTGAAATTTAATTTCTATATGAGAAATTTGTAATAACAGGCGTCGGATTTAGCGAGGAGTTATTCATTTGGGGCACACACACGAGTTGGCGTCTGAATTGATGGCTACAGAGCCGGTTGTATTCTCCCGTGGGGAAATGGGTTATTCCTCATGTCTTCCAGAGGACTGGATGCTTTAACTGAACAAAAGGAGCAAGGCACCCGAAGAAGAGTGGTGGTGACCCATATTATGAACAGAGGAGGCTACATGACTTTGTATAAATGGCGTTCATTCAGAATGTGATCCGGTGTAGTATTAGGAGTACAAACTTTTGCAGTTTTTAAGGCTTCTTGCTGTCAACATCATGGACTTAGTTCAGGGTTGTTGTGTTTTTTCACCAAAAGTATTCCAGGTTGCTTGGGCAAATACGCAGCATTGAAAAATAATAACTTAGGAATGGAAATGTAGTTATTTTAAAGCACGTTGTCAAAGTATAAATCAAAGCCAAGCTTAACTTTGCTCTATTTTACGCGACTACAAGGATTAAAATGTACTTAACCAATCAGCTGTCACCAGTTTAATGAGATTTGCCTTATTCTGCAATGAGTCAGTGGGAGTGCATGAAAGCTCAGTTTGAACACGACAAAATAAACTGTTGTCAGTGTAACGTTTAATTTTGAAGATTTAAAGGAATTAAAGGGGTACTCCAGCAATTTGGTATTGTGCTTCCATTAAATTGGGACAGATTGATGGAGCAGAGGCCAAGATATACAGACCTCTAGTCCCTAGCATCAAACTCCAAAAACACTGGATCCTACACTTCCCATAATGCAACTTAATGTCTGATCAGACCTGACTAATAAATGTTGTCCATGTGTTCCCTCGAGTCAATTTTGAAACATTTATCTGATCAAAAGGAACACCATACTTGCGACCCATGCGTGATCATGGGAGAGGACTACATTTAAGTGACGGCCATTTAGTACATTTACTCAAGTGCTGTACTCAAATACAATTTTGGGGTATTTGTATTTCTATTCTACATTATACTTTATACTTCTACTCCACCACATTTTTCTAACAGCTATAATTACTTTGCAGATTGAGATTTTACATAAAAAACATGGTCCATGTCTAAAATATAAATATAAATAGATGCATAAATATAGATTCAAATATCCAACATCACATAAAGTAGGTGATTGATTAGCTCCACCTTGACTCAATTAAAATGCCACTAATGTGTTATTGGATCAATAATGATGATAATATTCCAATATTTATAACTGAAAGGGACCCAATGAGTATTTTTAAGTGCATTTTGCTGACAATGCTTTTTTACCTATACTGGAGTAAAACCTTTAAAGCAGGACAATTACTTGTGAAAGTCCAAAAGTAGAGTTGGCAGAGTATCGCTTCTTTTACTTAAGTAAAATATTGGAGGACTTCTTCCATCACTGATCATTTAAATGGGTCCCTGGCAGTTCTTTCTGTTAGCTTTCTGTTAAAGATGTGACATCAGGGTTAGATGGAGGCACATGATTCGCTGTGGCGACCCCTGAAAGGGAACAGCTGAAAGGAAAAGAAGAAGATCTCAGGCCTAAACCAAGATAACCCTGATGACATCACTAATGCGCCGTCAGGGTTATTGTCTCAGACTGAAAGCTCCCTTCAGAGCCACAGAGGACATTATACAACTGTTTTCACAGGCTGTAAAATTGATTGAGTGCTCCTTTAAATAACACACTGTATGTGGTTAGAAGAGAGTAAGCCAAGAATGGATTCATATACTACTTTAAGACCACGTGCCTAACCTTGAAAAATGTGAGGCAGCCAGCTCATAGTCTCCTCCCAGGTTTAGGACTATGGCAAGGAGTCAGTTTGGCATTATGTATAAGCATGTTTAGGCACATCTGCTGGTGACAAATTGGTGTAATATCAATAGATTAAACAGAATGGTATCAAAGGATATTGCCTTGAAATGGCCAGCTCAGATTGTATATTGTTTTGTGATGTTCAGAGCCGGCTCCCTGCAGAGAAAGTTTCCATTGCATTCTGGCAGGCAAGCTGTGCCCCACAGCCCTGAGCCCTCTGCCATCTGTTCCTGTAAAACTGACATTGCCAGAGATGCAAAAACATAACGTTTATTTAGCCAGTCAGCTTGTGGCTGTTTGGAACTGAAGGAAGTGAGTTACCA
Source organism: Coreoperca whiteheadi (assembly GCA_011952105.1). Lineage (NCBI taxonomy): Eukaryota > Metazoa > Chordata > Actinopteri > Centrarchiformes > Sinipercidae > Coreoperca > Coreoperca whiteheadi. Next base: position 19,581,544 of record CM022479.1, read on the forward strand.
ATGCTGGTTGGGGGGAAACGGGCACACTGTTGGACCTGAATCTTTCCTCGTTTAAAAACCAGCACCTGTTTCTGGAGTGGCTTGGAAAAGACTCACCTGAGAGGACTGGAAGTTCTCCAGAGAGGGAGGAGAACATGAAAACAGCAGGGCAGGCAGAACGTGCAATGTCTAAGAGATGGTGAGAGTGTCAGGAAGAGGACAGAATTCATTTTTTCCTTGCCACTGGTCAGAAAATGAACATGTCAGCGCGGGTAGTGTTTGGAAAGGGGCACCTCACTCCCAAGCAGCTCTCCTTTGCTTTCCCTCAGACAGATTCCCTGAGGAAAGGCAGCCGGTCTACAGGGGGAAAGAGGAGGATGTTCTCTTTTTCTCTCAGATGTCGACTGGGCATCATCAGAGGGAGAACCAAAGGTAAAGCCGACAGGAAAGCTACTGTATGTTATTTGTGGGGAAATAGTAACATATTTAGTTGATGTCTTTAGTGAGAGAGGACATGAAGTTAATCGGTGTGAGTGAAGAGGATGCAGAGGACAAGGTTAGATGGAGGCGCATGATTCGCTGTGGCGACCCCTGAAAGGGAGCAGCCGAAAGGAAAAGAAGAAGATTTAGTTGATGTCTTTAATATTGTAGAACAAGACATGTGAGACTTTAGTTCTTTGCCAAGTTATGCAGTTTTAGAAAAGTTTAGTTGTCAACACAAAATTACTTGACTTTAACAACTTTATCTGTAATTAATTCCCCCAACTGTCGTCACATTACATACAGTTAAACTGTTTGCATGTGTGCAGCAGGCCTCTTAAACCAAGCATTTGCTTGAATCAAATCTGGGCTTTTGACCGACCTTAAAGGTGAACACTAAAGCATGCCTATGTGTGACACATGCTTGTCCCCTGGCTCTTTTTTGTCACACATTGATGTGTGCTGGCTGTCAAGTGAATGAGTCATTTCGCTTTTCAGACTTTCACTTGCAACTCCGTGTGATCACCATAAGATGGCAGTGTGGTCAGTTTGATTGAGAAGCAGGTTCAAGATTCAGGCACTCCCGCACAGAATACCCACTTTGTCTATGTATAATTGAAATGTAGGCTATGGTACGAAGGGTTATTTTTACAATAATGTAGATGTAACACTGGAAAAATGTGCAAACCAGCACTAAATAGTAAATATAGTCACAGGTCAATATCTTCTTGAGTTTCTTAAATATTTAGCACCTTTACAGTCTTTTTAAATTCTACTTTGTTTCTTTTCTGGTTGAGCATGCCTACCTCTGTTTGTATGCCAAGGTCAATGCAAAAATTCTGCTCTCTTAATCTAAGCATTACATTATCACTCACTCTACATCAATAATGGGGATATCTGGCCTACAGGAAGCACAAAAGAGAACAATTTTTATTATAACCCAACGTTTGCCGCGCCCACGCACTGCTCCGTCTCCCGCTTCTCTTTATTCTTCTGGAAATTAATTAGTCTCGCTCTGAAAGACTACGCTCGTTCACATTATAAATGGGGCATTAAGGACAAAAGTCTCGGAGGAAATTATTAACACCAACGAGTATTGTGTCCACTGGAACAGCTGACTAATTAGGCTCCATGCAACAGCGGGTAGAAACATGGAAATGTTTGTTAAACACACACACACACACACACACACTTTACACATCTCCAAAATAAGCAGTTGTAAAATAGAGGGTATAATTTCACATTGGGAATTTATGAATGTTGTGCATTTATGTGTTTTGCTGGTGTACGTTGGGTTTTTTTTTTTTCATTTAATTTCCCTGCCTCCAAAGTCTCAGCGATGACAACCAATTTGTCCGCGGTGACCAAAACAAATGAGGCAGAAGAGGCTCGGAGGGGGCTGCCAGTGAGGCTGGGGGAGGGCGTTTGTTGTTGTTAGTGGCTGCAGTGGGGGTCAGCAAGTGGCAGGCGTCGAGGCTTGTGTGCATGACAAATGGTCAGACAGGTGTGGCGACGGGTCAGTCGGCAGACCCGTTAGTCCCTCTGTGTTTGGGTGGCGGGACCTCAGCGGGCCCGGGATTAGCAGAGGGTCCTTTCACCCTCCTGAGGGGGAAACACGAGATGCCGGGCTTTAGAGGAAATGGCGTTTAATTTCTACACAATCACTCAGATTCTAAATGTTCCTTTTCTTCGCTTCCCGTTTGCACATCATTCGTTTATTTTCACATGATCACATTATGATGAGAAGCAGAATCCGTCATCACAGCCTTGTGCACTACAACTGCAAATGTATGAATAACATTTCAACTGCTTGACATACCCTCACACAGGCAGCTGTTCTGCACAGGAATTTTGCATATGCATTTTCCATTATGTGCATATGTGTGTGTGTGTGTGAGAGAGAGAGAGAGAGAGAGACTAGCACTGTGTAGATACAGGCTCTGTAAAATGGGTGCAGTCTCTATGTGAGAAAAACGTGACACTGTGGCTCAGTCTGACAATGAATGTGCAGGTGGTGTTAAATTGTACTGAGAGTTGAGTGTGTGGGGTGTGTGCAGTTTTGTCATGTCTAATCTCAGTGTGTGTATGTGGGTGGGTTTGAGGATGTGAATATGAGGGGTGTTTGACTTGGTGGGAAATGGATAAAGTGTGAGTGTGTGTGTGTGTGTGTGTGTGTGTGTGTGTGCGCGCGCACGCTGGGGGAGGGAGGGACTATCTGTGTGCCTGCCTCACTGAACCCCTCTGGCAGAGGGAGAGAGAGGGCGCAAACACACTCACTCCAGCTCTGTACGAGAGAGAAGGGTTGTGTGTGAGCTCATGTGAGTGTATGAACAGGGGGATGATAAACCCTCTGGAAAAGGACGGATGATTAGTAAGAATAGCTCAAAAATGGAACCACGGCAGGATGGCAAGAAAAGGACATGAACCATTGCCCTCCCGCCGTTGGATTTTATTGAAAAACAGAGCTTGGTAGATTTATACTTTTTGAGGACTGAGAGGAATCATTTAACTGACATCTTTTTGTCAACAAGTTTAAATAGTGAAGGGAACTAGAGACTATCTGAGGATCAGAATTTTGCCCTCTGGAGCTCAATTCCTCGCTGGGTTTTACAAACAGGGTTAAGGAAATGTTGGACTTATTGCAAAGGCATGAAGGAACCAAGATGGTGTTTCTGTTTTATCTAAGCGGCTGAGACTCTGTCTCTTGGGTCGCCTACTTTTTACCTCAGGTGGAACCTCCGCTCTCTGCCCACTACTACAGATCAGCAAGGTTACTTCCCGAGGGTGGCTTCGCTGACTAAACTACAGCCATGCTGTGTGGTCTGAGGAGAGACACCAAGAACAGCATTGGTAAGAGCACCACACTTTGATCTTTGCAGAGTCAAGGGGGTCAGCTCGTGAGTTGTAGTGGAGGATTTGTGGCAGGAGGGGGTTCACTTTACTAACCTGTAAAGAGCGGCTTATGTCTTAAATGTGTCGTTCACCCCAATGTTCCTTCTAATTATAAATCTGTAATCCATACATCCTGAATGTACATTCATTTGAATGTAGAATCATTACAATGCATGTATTATGGTTGTGATGGGTTGAAAGAGATTTAAATGTCAGTGGACTTGACCACCAGCTCTGCATACCATCCTGCCAAGTGTAATTGGGGCAGATATAGCAACGTAAACTGGGTCTGGCAGGGCCCAGTTTATAAATAAAGTTTTACATCTGAAAATAGCATTATGATTTCATTGTCATTGTCAGTGACAGCGCCATATTTAACCTACATTCTGATTGGTTATGAGAGGGATGGCTTACAGTGCCCTGAATTAAATCAGGAGTTAATTAACTCACCACATATTTATGCAGGAGCACAGAATTTTATTTTAGTCCGTGCAATGCTCCGAGGTCCTTTAGATGCAGCTCTTCTGGCAGACCACATCCTTGAGCCAATAACTGACGTCCTCTTCAAAGTCAGCAGAGCAGAGAGTTTTTTTTTTTTTTGGGGGGGGGGAAGGGAGGGTGGGGGTTAAGTTTTTTTACAATGGTTGTTTCGTTGTTGAGGCTGTTTATTAATCAGCTCGATCCTGATCCTAATTATGTCCGTTAGAGTAAATGATAGTTGTGTTAAGCTGGAGGAGGATGGCTGGGGGAGGGTTTGATGCTACCGTAGCGTTTAGTCACATGCAAAACGTTGGGTCTGCGTTACTCAGAGCTAATGTTGCCTTTTGACTGCAATGACAGCTGCTGGACTGTCAGGGGCCCTCAGGAGCCCGCATGGTTACGAGGCTATTGCCCAGACTAATGTGTTTGTGATGTGTCACTCACTTTGTGTATGTGTGTTTGAGCCTCACAGCTACTGGACAGGATATTTGTGCAAGGATGTGTGTAAATTAGTGTGAAATACCATATTATGCATATGTATGTTCTATACATCGCCATGATATGGAAAGTCCAGTAAAGATATTTCTGTAGTTAAGGTCTGAGTCATGCAGCTGTGTGCACAAGAAAGCTGGATGTTCTTATTTCCACGTATACAGGGCCTGCCCAAAGATCTCAGGTCAGAAAAGGTTTGACAAAGGATCCATGCCTCTCAGCTGTCTATGGGCTACATCTATAGTAGGGCAGATGTGGGAACTTGATGTGGACGGAGAGAAGGCAGTGGGTTTGATGCCCTCCGAGCACTTGCTTCCCCCAGTTCAGTCTTTACAAATCAGCACATATAAAATTTGATCTACTGTCAGGCCTGCAGACAAAATCGAGACAACTGCCCCCCCCCAAATTCACAAATTTTTGATAACATTTCACTGTGTGATTTTACCTTATATGATTACATGTGACAAATAAACTTGATTGATTGATTGATTGATGTATAGTGCAACATGACTGAAGTTTATATCAATAGATTTTTTCACTCTTATAGCTCATCTTACTTCTATTTGGTAGACAATCATAGCCTAAATATTGGGGGATGCAAACCGGAAGTGGGATGTTGCCATATTTCAGTGCGTTACCTGTGGGCTTAATTTGATCTCCATTTTCTTAGCCCATATTTGAATTTACATTTTGCCAAATTGGCCCCATTATAAGTATGCGGAATCAGCTATTAGCAGTTCCTATTTGCATGCATATGCGGTCAACTATCACTGGACTACTTTGATACTGAAGAAAACTTAAAAACGTCATGATTCTCAGGTAAGTTCTGGAGTTATAAAGAGCATCTTTTAAAATGCTTTTTAAGCGGATTTATGGACGTTTACATTCCGTTGTACATTGGAAAACATGTGTATCATGCCTGTGTGTTCAGATTTGACTGAGTTGTGGCTCAGAGAAGGTGTACCTTAATTGCCTCTATGACCTGTTTGTCCGTTCTTCTGACAACACCAGCATGCACCTGTCCCTTTCACCTCACGCAGTATCTTTATCTCTCCCGCACCTCCTTGCAGTTTGAAAACCTCTGGTTTATAAATTACACAGTTTCTGAATATGGGGTGCTACAAAAAAAAGGTTTTAACCAGTCTCTATACTGCGCAGTATCAAAGCAGTCACTGGAGAATTTAGCTTGTGATGACTTAAGTGTGATGCCTGTAGTAAGGCTACTAACACATGGCCCCTCCAGAGGCCTTGGTACAGCTCCTCTTTAACTTTGTAATATGATGTTCATTCACTGTGGCAGAAAGCTGAAAAGGTAATCCGCAGTGGACAGGATTAGAGAAGTGCCAAGTCAAGTTTTCTCATCACTGTGACTGCTGACGTGCTTGTATGGCAGCATTCAGGTTCAGATGGCCGAGGCAGTGGCTCTGCTAATCTGAGGCCACCCCTGTGCTGTGTCAGAAATGGGTCCCACTGTGGGTTAAAAAAAAAATAAACCGTTTCTCAGCAGAGCAGATTGAACATTTCCTGCCTTTCTGTAGCAGCTGCTGTAAATGACATGAAAATGATGATTTTTCTCTCCATGCCCGAACAGTCCATTAACCGCATGCTGTTCCTTCAGGAAAATTCCCATGCTTTAGTGGTCACATACATCAAGCCCGCCGCAAATGTATTATTGTGTTAAATTAATGGTTTGCAAGGGTCTCTGCTGCAGACAGAGAGGAGCTATTTTAAACCCATGACCCTTTTTTAGGATTGTCTGGAAACAAAGTGCAGTGACCTTCCAGGGTCCTGAGTTGAGGCTGATCACTCTGTTTCAGTTGGCTAATGCCTGATGGATGGATGTGGCTGTTGGCTATGTGCTGTTTCCCTCCCAGAGCCCTCACGTTACCCAGGGTGCAGTTCAAAGCATTAAAGTGTGTGAAGCTGTCGTGAGGTGCAATGGATGCTCGTGTTCATTAAGCCTTCTGCTGCAGATGTGCGTAAATCCTTTTTGTCAACCAAGCACAACATTTTTTACCATGTTGCAAATTCTCCAAAAACTTAAAGATACAAAACAAACAACGCTTCAATATGTAGGGAAACCTACATATCACCACAGTCCCTGATAACAGCACCTCCATATCTCCCTGTTGTCTCCTCAGATGAAGGACCATACTCAAAGGGGAGCAAGGAGTCAGGGGCAACTGACCAATCACATTCGTCCCAGAGGCGCAGCTTTTCAGGTACAATACAGTCAAACCTGACTTTACATCATTTTGTTTTCTATCTCTTCACCTGCGTCTGCAAAAAGAAGAGTCATGCTGTTTTCACTGAGATTTTCTTCTGGGTGCATGTAGAGAAATGTGTCTTCTGTGTTTTGCTTGATGCTGCACTGTTTTGAATGCTTAGATAAGGTGGAAAAAAAAAAGCTTGTGTGGCATACCTGTCATTTGCACTAAATCACACTTAGTAGACTTCACTAAGAACGATTTAACAGCACAGCACAATGTGGACCACAAGACAGAATGAGTCCTCTGATGACACTATATAGCCACATATCCATCAGAGTTAAGGTCAAACTCATTTTCATTAACTTAAGAATAGAATTGGATTTCAATTTATGACTTTATGAGTCTGCGATCATTTTCAATGAGTGTCTTTTTTGTAATAATGCAGTGAATGCAATGCATTTCTTGCCATTGTCAGTATAGTGTGGTATTAATAAAACTGACTCCATCCTCCTCCTCCCCCTCCTGATAAACCTGTCACAAAGATTCACTCACTTTGAGAGATTCCAAGGAACAAGGAGAAGACAGGACAGTGAGAAAATAAAGTATGTGGTCATGTGTCAGAGAGCATTTCTGTGAGAGATTCAGGAAAGAAGAAGAAGAAAAGTCTTTCGTTGCCTCTCAGACAGGGTGATTCTGTCAAGCAGACGCTAATGCTGACTGTGGATCTGTGCCTGTGTCTGTATCTTTCAGCAGAGGAGTACCGAGGAGTGACCACGGTGGACCTGATGAAAAGGGAAGGCAGCAGCCTTGGCCTCACCATCTCTGGAGGGTCTGATAAGGATGGCAAGCCCAGAGTGTCAAACCTACGGCCAGGTGGGCTAGCTGCCAGGTGAGATCTCTGCTCTGTGATGCGGTTCAAACCTGGCATCCTCACCAAGCTGTCCGGACCTGTTATTCTGCTCCCACAAACGTGCACATGTTGCAAAGTTATACCAGCTTGCCCTGCAGGACTGTAGGGGATGTGTTAGATCAGCTTCATGTCGTCCCACAGAGTAATACCCTAACAGGGCTTAGGCCTATTTGTAAATAAAGTGTGTCCACAAATTTAAATTTAGATGTAATGTTTTTCATTTTTTATTGTCATTTCATGCATGGTGGTAATTATTCAATATAAGTCTGTTTTTGCTGTTCAAAGATTGCTTAATTAAGATTTGATTAAGCACATTTTCCCCAGCATCAACGACATTAACCTAATTTTCTCCAACATCAACCACATGAAAGCAAAATGTACTGGAGGATTCACGTTTCACGATGATTAAGCAGCGGTTGACTGAAGTGTAACACACACACACACGCGCACACGCTCGCAGATGTGTAAGAATGACACAGCCCCACTGAAAATGTCTTGGCCAAACATCGCTTGTCAAATCCAAGGAGGTTTTAGACAGACACTGTGCTAATTCTTCCAAGCAGCTTGTCTTCCCACAGCTGAGTTCATTCTTGTATGGAAGTGCTACCTAATTTACTGGGTGGAGGGACACTCAGGCAGACAGGAGAGAGACTGGCAGTGACATTGTGTGATGAGACTGGACCAGATGACAGGCCGGTCGGCTCTGCTGGTTAAGACGTCTCTCTCTGTCCACTGTCATTGCTGATTGACAGTAGCCCAAAGGTGAGAGGGACGAGCAGGCCAGAGCATCTATTTAATTAATTTGCTCTCCAATGAGCAGAGTGTTGACTCAGAATGTCACATGTGAGACACGATGTACAATCATCTCTGTCGGTATCTGCAGAGGAGACGCTTTCAGCCATCCCCCTCCAGCATCCGGTCACTGTTGGCTCTGTATGTTAATGATTACTATGACTACTTGTGTAAATGTTCACATTAGACAGCGCTTGTTCTGTTTTTCTTGTTCTTGTTATCGCTTCAGTTTTCATTTCTGCCTCTTTCATACAATCTGCCAGAACAGCCAGAATATTCATTTCAAATTAGACAGTTGCGTCTCATCTTGATCATGACAGGATCAACTTGTTTGGAGGCCAACATTTAATGTTGGGCCTAACTGTAACAAACAGGTTGCTTACTGGACAGATGAGAGTAAACGCTGTGAGCCGTAAAACCAAAACTATGAGCTGAAAGTTTCTAAAGAGCGCCGTAAAACTGAGGGAGACTGCAGAGTTGTTGATGATTCTCTGTGGGTCCATCACTACGAGCCACATCTCTCACATTACAGATGTTTTAACGTGTTAAAAAGATAATAAGACATCAACACAAGATGAGATATTGTGGTGCAAATTTGTAACAATCTGGAGCTTTTTCGGCCCTGGTGATGGGGGCCCCCTTGGGCAGTTGGATCCTGATGGTCTGTCCATGACTTTCCACAGGAGTGACCAGCTGAATGTAGGAGACTACATCAAGTCAGTGAATGGCATCAACCTGTCAAAGCTTCGCCATGATGAGATTATCAGCCTGCTGAAGAACATCGGCGAGCGAGTTGTGCTGGAGGTGGAGTACGAGTTGCCTCCATTCGGTGGGTGAAGTTCTGCCAGATGAATGTTCTGCCTGATAGTCCAAGAAATGCTCAGACATTTAGAGAAAGGGCGGTCATTAAAACAAATGCTTTGTATTTTCAAAAGTGGATGTGACACACAGAGTATGCCGTTGGACAGTGCTATCTGCCAGTGAAATTAAAGTGATAAGCCAATTATAAGTTGCGCACAGCATCTGCATTTCATAATCAGCAGTGACATATGTTAATAAGAATTGGTATATGCTGCTGAGAAGTGGTATATGACAGTGGAACATGAGTGACATATCGCTTATAAGTGCCATAAGCCGTAGAACGGCAGTGGCATACCAAAACCCAACAGTGACCTACCACTCAGAACAGGCAGATGCCAATGGAACTAGAGTGATCTCAGTGGAGGGTGTCCCCTTGGAGCAAGTTAACGAAACTAGGCTGTTGGGTATCACTTTGAACCACCATCTCTCTTGATCTCACCGCATTTATAATATTGTTTTAAAAAAACTGGGAAAGGCATAAGCATAAGCAGGATGGTTTTATGTGTTCTTCAGGTGCTTTAGTTTCCTCTCACACCAAAACACATGTATTTTGGGTATAAAACGTCATCTCCCAGTAAGCACCGATTTGATGATTTGCTGCTCAAAAGATTTCTAGTTAAAACTGAGCTAAATTTGGTTGAAATGTTTTTAAAGTTTTTCAGACATCCAGGTTACATAAAACTGTTTTTGTAGCATTTATATATTTGTGAAGGAGACCAGCTTCACAATTACTTATTTTCATTAAACAACAGATGTCTAAAAATTGTCAACCAAGTTTAGTCCCCATTTAACCTCAACATCGAGACATCTTTCGACCTGCAAATCACCGAATCAATACTTATGGGGATTCTTTGATCAAGGCTCTGGCCTCAGAAACAGAGTCGGTCCCCCGGGGGTGCACTGTGGCTGCTGACCCCTCTTAAATTATTAGTATGGGTCAAATACAGAGAATTAATTTCCCCACTGAGATTAATTAAACATGTTCATTCTCATGATTCAGCATTTACAACACTCGGATGCCACTATAATCAAACTTTTGTGAACGTTTTATAGATTGCTAATACTTCAATTTATAAGTAGCTTTAGAGTGTTATAATAATTGTTTTCTGTCCTTTCCTCTCTACTCTTAGTCCAGACCCCGTCAGGAGTCATAACCAAAACCATAGATGTGTGCTTACACAAGGAGGGAAACAGCTTTGGGTTTGTCATGAGAGGTAGGTGGATGGGATGTTTTTTGTGTAAGTCCTTCAGTAAAAATGATTAGACTTAGCTTTTTTGCATGGATTTATATTCGGTGTTTTGTTTCTTTAGGGGGCTTCCACGAGGACTGGCGCAGGTCTCGTCCTCTGGTGGTTACATACGTCAGGCCCGGAGGTCCCGCTGACAGGTGAGGACATGGATAGATGAGTTAGAGTTTGTGTGTATACAAGTGTAGCTTTTTGTATGTCTTGTATACATTTTATGACTTGATCCTGCATGAATGAGCCCTTTCAATTTATTGTATGTGTGGATGCATGCATGGTTCTATATTGTGTGTATTTGGATGTATGGCCCAATGGATAGCCTTTGTGTTTTAATAATTGCCTTATCTTTGTGTCCTTTCAATGAAAATATGTATCTATTACCCATATAGAATTCTTAAGAATTATGCTTCTTAATGATTTGAAATCGATGTTTTTTTGAAGTGCACGTTATTTATTTTGCACCAGTCTGTGCTCAGGCCGCTGCATGAAATTGTGGCTATGACACATATTGTGTATGTTATCTTCAAAGCAGAAAGGGCACAGCTCATCCTGAAGCTAATGCAACATTGCACTTTTCCCCATGAAAACTGAGAGCACCAAAACACTGGAGCAAACGGAATTCGCCATCAAAGACTTTATGGCCGTTTATCTCATTTATCCTTCATCTCACCTGGGAGGGAACACTCATGTGGAACTGTTTTTATGATTTACCGTGACTGGTGCTTCAATGCTTGTGTGAGCATCTTATGTTTTTGTTTTTTTCTCTCTATCTCCTTCTGTGTTTCTCCAGAGAAGGCACCTTGAAGGCCGGAGACCGAGTATTGAGCATAGACGGGATGCCTTTAAACAGAGAGAAGCACGCCGACGCTCTGACCATGCTGATGCAGAGCGGCCAGGAAGCTCTGTTCCTGATTGAGTATGACGTCTCTGTCATGGGTGAGCACACACACACACACACACACACACACAGGCAATATGTGGAGGCATGGTAGGGCAGCGTTGCTCTGAGGGTAAATAATGTGGCTGTTTGGCCGCGTGAATTTGAGTGAGTGTCGGTGCTGGAGACGCCACCATGGGAGTCACACAGGCCCAAGAGCACACTTCAACAGGGAAAGAGTAGATGGGTGATATTCTCTGTTTTATCATAATGTGTAGGGCTCGCTCCTCTTCTGAATTATGGCAGAGTCATAACATTACTTGATTATATTTTTCAGGAAACTTTCAGGGACAGTCTTGGATTTGTTAACAATTTGATGATTCTTTAACACGACCTTAATAAAACAAGGTTGGACATTTTATGGTATGTCCCTTTATCCCTGATGATACTACATATTTCAAGATGACAAACTTTCAAAGCAGTGTATTAAAATGGCACTCCAGTGATTTAGTATTGGACTTCTATAAAGTTGGGGTATTCACAAGAGACAGGTTACAAAAAGAATGGTGAAAATCAAAGGAGCAGAGGCCAACATATGCCCACTCCAAAAATACTGGATCCTACGTTTCCCATAATGCAATTTGCTACAGTCTTTTTGTATGAACTTTCCAGCCTGGTAAACTCTCTTGTCTTTCAAACCCCACACCTCCAGCCCAGGATAAGACAACCCTGATGACATCACTATGACATCATCAGGGTTCTTTTCTGAGAAGACATTATACAACTGGTTTCACTGCCTGAGTAGTACTCCTTGTCACTACTAAACTGACTTTTTTTAAATCGATGGCATGCCCCTTTGAGTGAAGTGTTGATGGAATGTAGTAGAGTAAACAGTATCATTATAACATTAACATTATTTTAAGCAGTGTTTAGAATGTTTCTTCGTTTCATTTTGACACCAGGATTCTAATGTTGGGAAAAGGTATAACCACCAACACAGGTCATTCTGACTGTGAGTGCGCAGAGCGAATCAAATCTATCTTGACTTTAAAATATCCTCACCACTGGGTCAAAAAGTAGTCAAATATGCCTCCATTTGGTCACGGTGACTAATGCTCGATAAGATCACAAACTCTGCACTGCTCTGTGCAAAATAGGGCAGATCACCAAGGACAGTTGACACACATTATCTTTCTGCATGTGGGAGTTTAGGATCTAGACCTCCTGCCTGCTGACTGAACCAGTCTTAGAACTGAAAAAAACAAACATAATAATTTTTTGTTTCAGCTGGCTTACAATGTAAATGTGATCGCAGTGCACTCATCTACCCCTTTGGGGTCTTTTCATTGTTGGTTGAGATTGTATAAGACATTTATTGTGTTTTTTGCTTTAGATACATCCAGTGAACTTGTTGGCCTCTATTATATCTGTGTGTATTATCTGTTTCAGAGGCAGTGCAGCAAGCCTCAGGCCCTCTGCTGGTGGAGATAGTGAAAGGTCCCTCCGCCAGCCTGGGGATCAGCCTCAACACAACATTATACAGGAGTAAACAAGTTATTATTATAGACAAGATAAAGGCAGCCAGCGTGGTGGAAAGGTGAAACCAACCCCTTACATTATACTGCTCAACAGACACTTGATCATACAAACGTTTGACACAATCTGCCTCTGTCTTACTCTCTTAGGTGTGGAGCGCTGCATGCAGGTGACATCCTTCTGTCTATAGACGGGACCGGCACAGAGCACTGCTCTCTGATGGAGGCCACGCAGCTACTTTCCAGCACTTCTGATGTTGTAAAACTGGAGATTCTCCCAGCCAGTCAGAGCAGACTCTCTGTCAGGCCACAAGACACAGGTATGACAAATCTCTGTAAGAAATTGCAACAGAAAAACAAATCAGAGAGATGTGAGAATCAGCAGTGAAATGAGAAACACTTTGGGACAAAACAAGTGACAAGTGTGACTGTAGATCCCTGATCACTGCAATAACAAATATTTTCATTGTTGATTGTATTGTTGATTTTTAATTAATAAATGCCTATAAAATGTTATAAAAATGGTTGAAAATACCCATTACAAGTTTCCAGAGCCCAAGGTGACATTTTTGAAAATGTTCAACTGACTATTAAAACCCCGAAGTTATTCACTTTATAATACTATGCAACAGAGAAAAGCAGCAAGGAAGATGTAATCAGATCATGTTTGGCATTTTAAACAATTGATTTATTATCACATACATTTTCTGTGGATTGACTTTGAAAAGATTCAAAGGTGTGACCCTTTGGAGGGGCCTAACCCCTAGGATGGGAACCTCTGGACAAAACTACCTACCTATATATAAAGTAATTTAGACTACAAAAATGCTGCTTACACATTGTTGCATCAGTATTAACAATCTAATAATGTCATATATAATAAAAAGAATAGTATTTTTACTTAAGTAATGGAGTATTTTTACATTGTTGTTGTGGTAGTTTTACTTAAGAAAGGATCTGAATACTTATTCCATCATTGTATGTAATATAACTTTTAAAATGTGTTTCTATTGGCCCAGTGTGTAGGTGGGCTTTGTAATTTTTCAGTATATAAAAAATGTAAAATCTACATATGTCACAATTTTATGGCAAACAAATAAATAGTAATATAATTTCAAAGTTTGTACACGCTCCAGTGCAAACAAGCAAATGTACAGGGCAATGCAAAGGATTCACAGAGGCTAATCATTTCTGCACTGCATAATTTAAATCTTGTGAGGTAGTTCTGTGTGTACATTGTGGAGAACATACAGTAGACAGGCTGGAGTTCCAGCACGTTGTCCTCACCATATGTGTTGTGACTGCTCTGAGCTATTTTACCTACAGCCGTAAAGAGCCTGGCTGCCTCCCAGCTGCCTTCTTCCATGTGCTGTGAATCAGCCCGTGTGTTTGTGTGTGTGTGTTTATGTGTATGTGTGTGTGTGTGTGTGTGTGTGTGTGTGTGTGTGCACTGCCGCCCACAATCCCTCTGCCTTTGGGAACACACTCGGTCTCTTATGCATACCAACAAGCCACACACACACACACACACACACACACACACACACACACACACACACACACATTCTCTGTCAGAGATCATGTTTGTGCCACGTTCTGCAGACTTATTTCTAGGTCAGCAGCTGCAGGTGCTCCTTAACATGTGAGCATGGGAAAAATCATACAACATGACAAAGGAGAAAAAGCTGTAGTTTGGTCTTCCGTTGCTGAATCCTTTCTTCTGAAATTCTTCTTTGTCCTTTTTTTTGTCTGGTCCAGTCTGCAGTGCTTCACTTTTGTCTTTTATCTTTATTTACTGATGTATTTTTGATCAGTGTCTTAAAGTTATACAGGGTTAAATCCTCTGAAGAAGACACTGGCTAAATGAATACTTTTGTAGACTACTAAGTGCAATACTTGAACTTCATTGGCTCCTGTTTACCATCAAAATGTCTCAATTCAAAGTTCAGCACAGGTATCACTTCTATATGAAATTGCAGGCTTGTGTCTTCTGAAATTTCTATTTAATAATGATTCACTTCTTGAATAAAGTTCCATGACGTTGAGATAAAACGATATATTTACACACACTCCCCCACCCCCAATGGGATAAAGCATGATTATAAGATGCAATTTGTCTAATCTCCTCTGGGGATTTAATAAGACTGATATGGCCACTAAGAGATTAGGAGTTAATGTTTCTTTCCACCAGCATAGATCGAAAACACCATTTCTTGGAGAGCTTCCCCTAGGTGAGCTTAGCATAAGCTGCCCGAGCCAAAGCTTTACAGGTTTGACTGAGTTCGATAGAAACTTGTTCTCTCCGAAAAGGGCCGGAGGTTCTCCTGCATGTATTCTGATTCTATACGGATGGATTTAACCAGGTTCCTTGAATATGGCAAACGTCGCAGGCGCTACTGCAGTCATCCATGTTACCAGCAAATCCTCCATCCATGTGAGCAAGTTGTCAGAGATTAGACCCCTGCAAATGAAGCAGCAAGGATTACTGTCACATGTTCCTCTTGGTGACAATTTTAGCTGCATGAATCTGTAAAGTAAAGTTAATTATTGAGGTGTGTGTCATACAGGAGGTCAGTTGTTTGCTGAATGTGTTATACAGACTTTGACATGAGGGATAAGATGCCGTTCAGAATGAACAACCATCTGTGCTCTCCATTTCGCTCAAAGCGGGCTGCAAAACCATGTGAATACTCTCACACAGGATTAAATTAAAACACATGTACACAAAAGTGTCTGCCAGTCAGATGCAGAAACAGACACCCTGCATCATCAGCAATCAAGCTTTCAGCTGTGCCCAATCAAAGCCAAGCCACATGCCTCCTAACAGCCAGTATCACTTCCTGCTGAACACAACAACATCATGGCCAGCGGTCAACTTACTGTTTTTGCTCCTTTGGACTCTTTTGAAAATGAAATTATAAAAATGATCTCCAGTTTGCACTTAGCGTTTTGGAAGCTTGCTAGTAAAAGTAAGATAATTTTTTTTTAGATCCTTCACCACTTCCCATTCAGCTCGGTGTGTCCAACTGATTCTCAGATGCTCATCAACATACATCAAACCACAGGATTTAATCGAGTGTACCATGACAAAAGTATCAATTACTCTGCACTGAATTATCCTCCAGGCACTGTGTGGCACAAATTTAGGAATGAAAGCGGATTTCATGGGTAGAATTTAGGAAAATACACAACAGAGAAGTGGATCTGGTTTACTTAATGGATGTGTTTGCCTCCGTACTGCTGCAGTAAAAGTGCAGAAGAGCAACCATCATCACTGGGACCAAAGCAGCAACTACTGCCATCCCCCACATGCCAGCCACGGCAAGACATGGAGCAGCCCGAGCCACCCACATAACCAGCAGGACCACAGCAAATGTAAGTTATCACTTGTGACAGCACTGCTGCTGGCGAGACACCATAGCAGGAGCCTTTTCTTCAGCACGTTTGTTAAATCTTTTCCAAGAGGTTTAATCTAGCCCTGTTACATTTCTTTCTTTTGTCGCATGCTCCCACAAGCGTTTCCTATGGACGTGAATAAAATGTCATGGTTGATGTGGTTTGCTCTAACTGTACCAGCCATTTGATACATGTAGTGCTATGTCTCCTTTCAGCTCTGGTGAGTGGTGGCTTCTCCCCTTCCTCCACAGCCACCTCAGGCTTCAGCAGCCAGGGCAGCAACACACTGCCCTGCCCCATCCCTCCCAACAGCCCCCGCAGCTCGACTGGCAAGAGGAGGAACAGGAAGAAGGACCACAAGAGCTCACGTATGACAAACCGCCTGCCTCTTCCCTTCTTTTCACCTCTTTTAAAGGGTCGATTTGACCAAATCACAAAAAAACATTTAAACCTGGTGTGTAGTAGTGTAGTGCAGATAGTTTTGGTTTTATCTCCTGGGGTGTGAGGCATACACTCAGTTGCCACTTTGTTAGGTACACCTAATAAGTAGTTTCTGGTGCTATTGAGATTTTTGTGTTATACTGACTATTATTTTGTCGGCCCAATTTACATCAATTAGGATAGGCTAAATAACAGAGAAACCGCTCTGTATGCAGTACAGTTCAACAGCACCACAAACTGCAGCCTCCAAAATGACCATAGAGTTTAAACAACTCCTCTCAAACTGTTTAATTATAACCTTTCATGAAGGTAGCAGGACTGTTGTAGTAGACTCCATTAGGTTTAGGGAGGTGTACCTAGTAAACTGCCAACTGAGTTTGAAAGTGACATTTGTGGGTTTAGTAGAAGGCTCAACAACTATTGGATGGATTGCCATGAAATTTGGCACAAATGGGTCACCCTCATTATGAATCATAGTCACTTAACACCTTAACTTTCCATCTAGCGGCATCATTAGGTAAAAATTTCAATGTGTCAAATGCTTTAGTATCACTGCCTTTGTACCGGAAACTCAATTTTGTTCTGCGCATATGCGAAAATACGGCTACTTCCTGTCACTGCTATCTTTTTAAGGCGTTGTTGATGTATGGAGACGTGTCTTCTCCTTCTGACTTAGTCTATTTATAACAATTAATTATTTTTTCATGTTAGCATTGTCGGTGTGTTAGCATGTTAGCATGCTGATTGTAGAATTTAGCTGAAAGCACCACTGTGCCAAAGTACAGGCTCTCAAAGCTGCTAGCATGGCTGTAGACAATGAAATTACATTCACATCCATTGTAATGGAGTGGAGGCAGACATCCCAAAACCCAGATAAATAAAACCAAAAGCTATCTCTATGGCTAGATACCACTAGAGGTTAAGTGAGAAATGTTATTTATTTTTTTATTTAGGTGAACTGACCCTTTAATCATGTTTTACAGTGCTGTTTAAACACCTTTCCCTCCTGTTTTCGCCCCCTCAGTGATTTGACTGATGATAAAAATGACCTAAACTCTGAAAAGTGACTCATTCCATTTCCATTCTCATGTCATCTCTGTGGGTGTGTGTCTCTTCCCCTTACCCTCCTCCTTTATTCTTTTTTTTGTCTCCCACAATCCCTCTCTTGCTCCATTTATCTGCCACTTCTCCACTAATATCTCTCTCTGATGTGTCCCCTCCCTCCCTGTCCCTCAGTATCTCTGGCATCCAGTTCTGTTGGACCAGGGGGGCAGGTTTTTCATGTGGAAACAAGCGATGTCATCCTGAGGGGGGATCCGCTCACAGGTTTTGGGATCCAGCTGCAGGGGGGTGTCTTTGCCACAGAAACCCTGTCTGCTCCCCCAAGCATCCGCTTTATTGAGCCTGACAGCCCAGCTGAGAGGTAACGCGCTGGGACACCTAACGAGTAAACAAATATCATATAGGCAGTCACCTTGAACTAGAAGGCTCCAGCGCTAATCATTCAGCCACATGTGAAAAAAGGCTAATTTTAGCCTGGTGTCCCAATGAGTATTTCGATTGACAACAGGCGAATTAGAGCTGCATTATCTAATGCAGTTGTTCCCAAATTGGGGTTTGGGAAACACAGAAGGGGTCACAAGATGATTAAAAGCAGAAACACATTCAATCTGATATGCAAAGTTATGCTTATTGTTTCAGACTTTCATCTAATCATTGCTTTTTATTAGCAACATGGTTATAGGGATAGCAATGTCAGTCAGTTGGTCCATCAGTTTGGTCCAGACTGATCAATAACTATTATTATTATTATATTGCTATGACATTTTGTACAAACATGTCCAGAGGATGAATCCTAATGATTGAAGTGATCCCCTGACTTTTCCTCTAATGTCATCATGAGGTTGAAATTTATGGTAAAATGTCCCAACAACTATTGGATTGGGTGGATTGTCATGAAATTTGGTCCACACATTTATGTCCTTCATGTACACCTCAGGATGAATTGTAATAAAATTGTGTACTCTCAAAACCAATGACATTCCCATCAGCCTCAGCTTTGAGTGTACTGCTAATTTGCCAGTGTTATCATGCTGCCATATTAAACTTGTAGTAAACATGATGCTAAATATTAGCATGTTACCATTGTCATTGTGAGCATGTTAGCAAGCTGTTAGCACTGCTGTGCCAAAATGTTGCCTGGCAGATGTGCTAGCATGACTGTAGACTCTTCGTCGTTTTGTTTTCTCCGTCTTTTAAAAGTTATTCAAATAAATTAAGGCGTAAACCAGTCTGATGAACTGTTTTGTTTTAAGGAGGGACAAGCCAAAAAGGTCTTAATGCTTGTCAACAATTTCCCTGGTATTGGTTTATTTCCAGAGGGAGGTTAAAGCCCAAAATGTCATGAGGTCAGCAATTCCTGAGTGTGTTTCTGACCACTTTAGAGGCTCACTCGTCCCCAGTAGTCGATTTATCACACATAATCCCTGAGGTACTGATGCAGCCAGTGTTTGTTTTTTAATGATGAAAAGCCCCCTATATATATTGGTATGTAGTATTGTATTGATCAAGACTACATGTTGCAGTCTAATTAACACACAACTCCGATCAGGCCAGTGTGTTGTATCTGTCCTTGTCTTGCGAGATTAATGATGGTGTCTGCGCCGGCAGTGCAGGGCCATCTCCCCTGGGTCTTGTAACACGATTAGTCCAGCAGCAGTTGGACAGGACTGACTCAGTACAGCATCCGACTGTGATGTTGGTGTCTCAGCCTCCACACAAGGTTAATGAGCAGCAGTGGTTAGTGAATTAATATCAGCTGACAGTGCTTCGGTCTTTACCCTTGCAATTAGGGGTCTGATTAAATGTGTGAATTTGTTTTTTTTATTTTTTTCCCTTTCTGTGTGTGTGTGTGTTTGCTTGTTGAGGTGCTGTTTCGAAGTTCAAGTAAGGTTAGTGTTAAGTGCGTGTTTATCAAGCCTAGAGGCTATCTAATTTTATAGATGGCATTTTAAACAACATCCAGCCTATGTGACATGTAGTGTCACATGGGCTGAATGTGTCACACGTCAGAATCAGTTCACTGAAAGCAGAAATCCAGAGCCTTGCTGATTCCAGTGTGGGTATATTGAAACCATTAGTAGATTCATCGATTAGTTAAACGACAGGAAGTTAGTCAACATATCAATAATTAGAATGCTCATTAATTGCAGCCCTAGCTAAAATATGATTGAAGTTTATCATCCTGTTACTTTTACACCAATTACGTTTATACAACATTTATGGTTTCAACATGTATTTCCTTTTTTTAAAATTACTAACTGTTAGTCTTTCACAGTTTAGTCAATTTACACATGTATTTTAAAGAAGGCAGTACGAATATCAAATATTGTTTTTAAACATTGTGCAGGACAGGCTGGAAGCCAAAAGTGGCTTATGAAAATGCCCCCCCCCCATATAGGCTAAATATCAATTGTCAAACAAAGATTGCGTAACACGGGACCTTTTATTTCCACTGAAAGGCTTTTTGTGTGTTTTTTTTTTTGTTTTTTTTTTCTGTGTGAAGGTGTGGGCTGCTGCAAGTTGGAGACAGGCTGTTGTCCATTAATGGGATCCCAACGGAAGATGGCACTTTGGAGGAAGCCCATCAGCTGCTCAGAGACTCCGCCCTGGCCAATAAGGTCACAGTGGAGATTGAGTTTGACGTTGCAGGTATCATATCTGGTGAAGATCATATTTTATTGTGCAATCTTATATATTTATGTCTCCCTGCTTACATTCCTCTTTACTTTACAATCCCAATTAGAGTCAGTGGTTCCCAGCAGTGGCACCTTCCACGTTAAACTACCCAAGAGGAGAGGAGTCGAGCTGGGTATCACCATCAGTGGTGAGTTTGTTACAGCAGAGGGCAGTGTTGCTTAATGATACTTCACAGACGGCACACTGTAGTTCTCCTTTGAATCAATGTTCTGTGATCCATAAAACTCAAGGTTGCAAAACGACGAGGGCACATACCTCATTACCTCTGAATAATATTGGCCTGTACCAGCATTCATCATTACCCTTTCTGCTCTAACTAGCTCTGAAAGAACACAAACAGGAAGCCGAATATGATTAGTGCAACAAAAAGAAAAACGAAGCTGAGTGATTCAAATTGTTTGGAGTTAACAGCGTTTTATCCCCATATCATACATCCTAAAATAAAATGTCTTCTTTTACCAGCAAGTAAGAAACCCGGCAAGCCCCTCATCATCTCTGACATCAGAAAAGGAAGCATAGCACACAGGTATGTTTTATCATCACAATATTATTGCTGAACATTTTATTGCTCCAGCTTTCACAGTCATATCAATTTTGTGTAAATACGAAAAAACGGCCCGTGGCTTTCAGTTCTGCTAGAGTGCAGGGAGAGGGACATTATTTCTCAACACTTTACAGGTCGGGGTGAACTAGGTTTTCGAGGCTTATGGGGGATTTTTCATAAACAAAATACAATGATTTTGTGAATCCACTGTGTAATACAAGCCTAATTGGATTGAGCTATCAAAACTGGATCAGTAGGGCAGAGCAGCTACATTTCAGAAGGGCTCAGTGTTGATGAGGGTGAGGTTACGGTCACCCCCAAGGATCCCACTGAGACACCAGGCTAATAGGATTCTCATACTGAGTCAAGAGGAGCAGCTCCCTGGTCCCTGTTAATAGTTTTGATCCTCTTGTTCTTGTGTCTGGTAGAACAGGCACTCTGGAGCCTGGAGACAGGCTGCTGGCCATCGACAGCGTGCGTCTAGAGAACTGCACCATGGAGGATGCCATGCATGTCCTGCAGCAGGCCGAGGACATGGTCAAACTCCGAATCCAGAAGGATGAGGACAACATTGGTATGATAATCACTTAAAACACCAAACAATACATCCTGCTGTCCCTTGATGTTTTAAATGTCTTAAAGCTGCTAGCAGATACTTATTTCTCCTTTTTTTTTTAAATCACCAATGTTTTTTATTTTAAATAACTGTTCTATGCTTAAGGAAGTCAAATTATCAAATTATTATTATTAGTCAAGTTTTCCTCTAAAAAATATTAGAGGAAGGTCCAAAAAAATGAAACTTTGTGTTTTTTATTCTTTACAACCCCAATAATCATCTCAAGAACCTTCAGATATATAACTTGGGAACCACTGGACTAGGGCCGCACATAACATTATATTATTTGCTTAATCAATTTTGGTTTTCTTGAATAATCAATCAATTAATTATTCAGTCCATATAAATGTCAGAAAATAATAACAAATGTCTGCCACAAGTTCCCAGAGGCCAAGTTGACATATTCAACTGTTTTGTTTTGTCACCTAACAGTCAAAACTCCAAATATACCTTCAGAACATTTTACTTTTCATTTTATTTATATAGCACCAATTCATTACAGAAGTTATCTCATTGCACTTTTCCTATAGAGAAGATCTAGACCGTACTCTTTATAATATTATTTACAGAGACCCAACAATTCCCACCAAGAGCAAGCACTTAACTTATAATACTTATGTGCTTTTGCTTAAATAAAGGCTGTGAATACTTCTTAAACCGCTATATATGTCTTAAAATATTCAAAAGCAGTACAGAGAGAATTACCTCCTGTATTTCACATTTTATTCTCAGAGGTATATACAGTAGCTCCTATTTGTCGATTTGCACAAAGTTTTACATATTTTATCATAAGTGTTCTATTTCCACAGAATGTATTACTTCGATATAATCTTGAGTGTTATACATGGTATCCTTTTTCCCCCATGTGCTGTAGATGAGTTGGAGATGTCAGGCTCTATAATCTACACAGTTGAGCTGAAGAGATATAACGGACCATTGGGCATCACGATTTCTGGCACAGAGGAGCCCTTTGACCCCATCGTCATTTCTGGCCTCACCAAGAAAGGCCTTGCAGAGAGGTGAGAGGAGGGTAGGGGTCAAGATAGTTATTTAAGAAGATGGGGATACTTACGGTTAGGCTGAAGAAAGTAAAATCTGTAGTGGCCCCCTTTGGGGAATTTATTTTTATTTTTTTTTGTGATTAACAAGACAGTAAACAATGGCTCTCTCGTCTTTTTCTGTAACAAGAAGCCTCTTTGTTTCCATCTCAGTCGGCGCACTGGCAGCCTGACAGCTTTCCTGGCCCGCCTGTCGGTACTGTCTGGTATATTCTGGTATCTTTGTGTCCTCTGCTCTCCTAACCCTGCAGGACCGGGGCCATCCATATAGGGGACCGAGTCCTAGCCATCAATGGGGTCAGTCTGAAAGGGAAGCCACTGAGCGAGGCCATCCATCTCCTGCAGATGGCCGGGGAGTCCGTCACCCTCAAGATCAAAAAGCAAGCCGACCGTATGTTGTTGTTTTTTCTCAACTTATTTATTTATTTTTAATTACTCATAGAAGTTTGCAAAAATTATCTTACGAATACAGTTGCAGAGTTGTGACAAAAACAAGCAAAACATTTTTTTTTTTTAAAGCAAAACCAAAAAATAGGCAAGTCAAAAGGAAAGAATTCATTTAAAAAAAAAAAAAACAAAGGTGAGCAGATAATACAGATTGATGGGTTCATAATAGTTGTATTATGACACAACATTAACATTCAGTTTTCACTTTTTCACGTTGCATTTTGTTTGTTTCATGGGCCTAAAACATTATTTATAATAAATAGGACACATTTTGAAAATGTGTTTTTCTGTAGTTTTAGTCTGTATGGCAAATTTTCCATTTTATTCAGTTCCTTTAATTGGCTTGTCTGTTCTCATGTGGAAGGACCATCCCAGTTGAGCCAATGTTCAGTTATAGATTCCCTTTGTCCTTCGCAGATCGTACGTTGTTCTCCTATTGATCGCATAGTAAGAAAGCAAACTTTATGTATGTGGCACTTTTCAAAACGTTACAAAGTCCTTCACAGGAGACGGGAAAGAGACGGAGAAAACAAAAACCACAAAAAATTATAAAAATAAAAAATGTGCATTGATTTTTCACTTTTTCTGAGGCTTAAAAGTGATGCAGTGTTGAATTTTTGCATCTTGAAAATGACAGGAAGTAAATTTCTTCCTTGTATAATGTTGATTTGACTCATTGTTTGTTCCCAGAGTCTGATGGCCGGCAGCTTCCCGACAGAGAAGCTGCGTTTTTAAGTGACACAGAGGATGAACTGACAGACTCCCAGAAGACCAGTAAACACTCCGAGGTCTACTCTGCCACTGTGCCCAGTATAGACTCTGCAATGAGCTCCTGGGATAGCTCAGGGTTTGACGCAGGCTATGGTAGCCAAGGTGAGGTCCGCTCTACACTTGCTGTCTAAAGATGACCCATTTCCTCTCCTTGCATCGAATGAGGATTTTCTTTGATTTTCAGGGACATATCTTCACAAAGCATCCGATATATTGCTCAATCCAAATGAGTGGCGACGTACAAAGCACAGGAGCCAAACCAGTACCAGCTCTGCAGGCCTAGGCCACCACCCAGTGCTGTATGATGGGAGATTCACTGAGGATGAGTGGGACAAGATACCTGGGTAAGTGCACACACCTGCAATTTCCTTCCTGTCAACGTCTTGTTTCATGTCAGGGCAGCTTTAAGCGCTTAAATTCACAGTAAAGGGCATATTTCACATAAATCATGTTCTGTGTACAAGCAGTGGTGGAAAGTAGCTAAGTACATTTATTCAAGAACTGTACTTTACGTCACTTTACTCCACAACATATAGTTACTATTTACTTTACAGATTAAGATTTTACATAAAATACACATGATGAGTTTATAAAATACAAAAGTGTCGGTGGCTTGTGACCACCGACAAAGCAGTGCCTTGTTGGAACCCCTTGTCAAGTTGTTGGCGAAGAAAAAACATCCCCTCTAAACGTCTCACATTATTTCAGTTAAATAACTGAGGTATTAAAGAAGTCAAATTATTAGAGAAGAAAACAGATTTGTGTAGCAGAATTTTGTTTTTTCTATTTTCCTCTCCGATTAATCATCTCCTCACCCCTCAGATTTATCTTGTGACCCTTTCATGGGGTCCGACCCCTAGGTTGGAAACCACTGGACTAAACTACCTAACATGATCTAAAGTAGTTCAAACTAGCTTCACCTCAACCAGCTACAACAGCAAAATGCTACATACACGTTGAGGCAGCACTAACAATCTAATAATGTCTTGTAGTCACAGGGGCCATTTTACTGCAGAACGATTACTTTTACTTCTAAAACTTTAAAGTGACAATACTTCTCTACTTAAGTTGGGGGTTTGAATGCATGACTTACTTTTAATGGAGTCTAATGTTGGTATTTTTGGTATTTTTAAATAAAGGTAAAGAGTAGTTTTCCCACCGCGGTCTATAAATAAATGCTTCTGTGTATTTTCTTTTCCCCTCTTTGGGTTCATTGACAAAGGCATACTGAATTATTTTGTGTTGTATGCTTTCATCTTGTGCTTTTCCAAACTGTCCTTTTCTCTTCTTTCTCAGGTATTCTCTCTCTCATCTGCTTTACTAACTGCCCACGAGCTCTTTGGTGTTTCACATAGATACATCGTTTCTTGTCGCCCTTTTGTCCACACCAAAAAACATTTCCTCAGAAAGCATCTAAAGCACCCAAGGATACATCAGCCTTATCTGTCTCTTCACACTTCTTTTTTTTTTGCCCGTGAACTTTTGTCACATGCTTTTAAATTTTCTTTTTTTGTTTTTTGTTTTTTTTTGTGAAATTGAACTCTTTTTAAAGGCTTTATTTAATCTAGCGGACTCCTCAGCATTTGAGCTGCCACAAATGAGATAATTTACAGTAAACCCTCAATGTGGTCCTGAGGGATTTTCAAAGGGATTCTCCAGCACGCAGCCCAAAAACTGCATTTCCCATGCTGCTTTTGTAAGCAGCACCAGTCTTCGAGACTGCAGGGCTGCTCTCATGTTCTGGTTCCTGCGTTGTCATAGATTCATCAGCCCCTCTCGTTGCCATGGCACCCTGAACCAGGAGGACAGCTTCTGGTCCCAGGCTCTTCAGGACCTCGAGACCTGCGGCCATTCAGAGATTCTCAGGGAGCTGGAGGTAGGCCCGCCCGTCATCTCCACCCCCCTCTGTCTGTTTCCTCTCCTTCTCCATCGGCTTTGTCCTACTCATGTATTCATAGGCCGGTGTTAGCCTAAATGACCATGCCAGATGAAGCATTATGATAATCTCCAGAGTGTGTAATCTGTTATTAAATCTGACAAGACAGGCACCTGCTGCCATACTGACCGAGGAAGGCTTTTGCGCAATGCCTTGGCCTCTAATCAGGCTCTGTGTGTACGCTTCATGAGGTTATATTTGTGTGTTTTTACTTGTTCAAATGGAAATCTTTAGATTTTTATTTTTTTTCTAATTCATGATGCTGTAATAATCCTCTTTTTTTTCTTTTGCTTTTGTGCACTTTTAGGCATCCATGACAGGTAGCTCTCTTAGTCTGTACCTAGAGGAAACCAAGAACAGCGAAGACTCAATTTTTCAGTCTGAAATAAGTCCCATTAAGAGGGAGGGAATCCATGGCGAGTCTAAGAACAAGAGCAACCTGAACATGTCGACTGGAGCCAGAGACGTATCATCCAGGGGCAAAGGGGACCCCTCTGATATTTTGTCCCCTACTACCTTGGCACTGCACAAGGTAGTTGTGTAGAATACATATCTCACTTTGCTTTAGCAATATTACTGTACCCTGTAATATATTGCACAGTAATTCCCTCTTAACACACACTCCCTTTATGCCAAGCCCAATAAGTATTTTATTGATACCCCATATCCACTATATAATTCCACTGTAATATGTGGGCTATAACCTTAAAGCGTTACTAACATTTAGGTGAAAATATGATCATTGATTGATCAGTAAGCTGCACTCACAGCTTGATGAACATGGTACAAACAACAGTGTCCTGAGGGAATCTGCCCATTATGAAGTTTATACCTGCATGTCTCCTCTACTTGACTCACTGTGCTTGCCGGTACAGTGTAAATGGACCCAGTGGATACCTGGCCAGTCAGGACTTGCAGTGTGTGTACGACATAAACACACAACACTCATTATACATTACCTTAGAAGCCGCGCATTCGGTGACCCCAGCCTGTGGCTGTGTACACCCTAAGACGTCTTGTTTGGAGTCATCTCACCTTGCTGTGAGGCTGAAACTGGGGCAGCAATAACAGTCCCACAGTGTGGAAATTTAAAAATGTTTTGAGTTGACACATCTTACATGATATCATGGAAAGTCCAAAGAGAAACATGACACCGAGGCATGTGTCTGTGAAAAGCTTTAAGTGTTTAGTATATACAGAGGGTGGATGGTGGACACATTAAGCCACCTGTACAGCGCTGTGGCATACAATAGCTGTGCAACAGTTACAATTGTGAAGTAAAGATTTGTATGTAAAAGAGGGCAAGATTTTATAAAATACCTGGTACACCGTTATATTTTATAGATTATCATAGCTTTATTGTGTCCACCCCTTGTGCCGATATTCATGAATATGTGCTGTGCTCTACAATCTGTGTAACTTTAAGGTCACTTGTGTTTGTAGGTGACTATGAGGAAGGACCTTGAGAGCCGTGACTTTGGTTTCAGTGTATCCGACGGGCTCCTGGAGAAAGGGGTTTATGTCAACATGATCCGCCCCGATGGCCCTGCTGACCAGGCAGGGCTAAAACCTTTCGACCGAATTCTTCAGGTACAGTCTGTCCAGAAACGTTGCACTTGAAGAAATTCGACATTTTGGGAAATTTGCTCATTTTCTCTCTGAGTTAGATGAGAAGATCAATACCGCTCATGTCTATACACTAAATATGATGGTATGGCCTGCAGCTGTTTAGCTTATCGTGAAGACTAGAAGCTAGGAGAAACAGTCTTTATACATAACTCTGCAAGATTTGATTTTAAACCAAGATTTGGGTTTAAGATCCTTTTTCTGTGCATATAATAAAATTGGGAATAAAATCACAATAGATATAGGAAAGGATGTTTTTTTTTTTTGTGTTGTTTCTGTTTGTCTTGTGCTTTTATTGCAGCTGGTAATGTTTTTCATTGATATGCTGCCTTCCAGCTTAAATATAAAATTAAATGAAACTCTCACCAATAAAGCAAAAAGCTAATTTCACAAAATGTCAAACATTTACTTTGAAGAAATGTGAATGTTGTAACATGGTGAATGATTTCATTGATTTTTAATCCTCCAGGTGAACCGCGTCAGGACCAGGGACTTGGACTGTTGTCTAACTGTGCCCCTAATTACAGAGGCAGGAGACAGCCTGGACTTGGTCATTAGCAGGAATCCACTGGCAGCAGCAGACACCGGGTTGCCCGATGACTGTGACGAGCCCTCAGAATCACTCTTCTGCTTTCCCGAGCGCAGGACCAACAGCATTGCCCTGTGAACACAAAGAGAGATACCTCACACACGTTCAGCACGCAGAGCCTCCCCTCACATGCGCAAACCGAAACAGCCACTCTCACCGCCTGAAAGCATCTCTCACTCACAAAGTTAGTGCATGTGTTCACTATTGCCGGTTTTAGTCATTGTGTTCACATGATGCATTTCACAAGAGGCTCTGGCTTCAGGGCAGCAGCACCCCCCC
>CM022479.1:19609855-19636373 GCA_011952105.1 Coreoperca whiteheadi
CCCCCCCCCCACACCCACCTCCCCTCTCCAGAGGCAAAGCCACATGCAGGGTTATATAACAGGGGAGTCATAGCTTCTGACTGAGCCAGGATATCAACACACACGCCTCAGCTCTGGAGAGAGTCAAATGCTGCACGCACACACACACACTCTGCATAAATGTTCTATCCTTTGCTTTAATGAGCTTCATGTTCCCACTGAAATAACATTTTCCCTTACCTTTCTTTTTGTTGTACAGTTTCACACAAAAGACGCACATGCAATGCTTTAAATGCATTTAAAATGCACACACACTGACACGCAAGGTGTTAATGGACTCAAGGTTCAAGGCACATTGTACTTATTTGAGTTGCTTCAGCCACGACTTGGCTCACTGCCCTTTTTTCCCATCTCTCCTGCACACTGCCTGCCCTAGAGAAGTGACAATGCCTCCAAATAGACATAATGCTTTCTCTGCTACTTGCCAAGTATCATTAACTATATTGTAAAGCCCCTTTTTATCTTAATATCAGGAATGCTTGCGAAGACACTCTAACCTTTGTTTTGTTTGAAAGTGTGTGTCCCTTAATGGATAAATAGTTTCTGAATGACTCCAGCATTAAGAGATGATGTTTTTGTTTTGTTCTTTTTTTGTTCCTGTCTTGATGACTCACATGTTTACAAAGATAATGTTTTAAGTCTCACATTCTGTTTCTTTCTAACACTGCATTTGCACAACGCACATTTCCCGGTTATGATCTGTTAGTTTAAATCTCCCTTTCACGTTTCACTTTCAAGGTGAGTCTCTGTATGTGACACGGCACCAGAATGACTTATGGGTTGGTTTGCGGTCCATCACTGATGCGTCCTTAAGTGAATCACATCCTTTCCCAAAACAGAGGATGAAATGCCTTTCAATTTTCAGTGATGAATGATTTTATTGTTTTACGTCTGACTTGATTATCAGCTGATTATCATTCCTCTCTGCAGTCGCTGTTTTTCCAACCGGTGTCTTTAAGCATGTTAATCTTCCGTAGGGCTTGTCCTCAGCAAGTATATTCCTTTTATAATAAAACAATATTGGAGTGATCTCTATTTGATCCAACTGGATCTTTGTAAATTCTCCCTTTTTTCGTTTATCATGACATTGTGTTTTTATAAAGCTTTTTTTGGGCAACAAATCTGGCCTGCCGATCCAGTTGCCTCCCTGGAAATATGAAAAATGTTCCATTTCATGTATTGGCTGATGTGAAGGTGTTGTGAGATAGTTGCACAGTACCATTATAGAGCAGCCTTCGAGACTGATTAATCCTTGGGACGGTAACTTTTTTTCAATCTGATTTTAGACCCATTTCTTAGATTAAATGTCATGTTGTACAAAGGCCTATTTTTAAGGTTATGTTAATTTACTGTATTGTGCCCTTTACTGTATGTATTTTTATTTACAGTACATGCACATACAGTATAGTATCTTCATGTAATCTGTGATAATTGAATGTGGCTGCGCATTTTTTGGTTCATTTCCGCATCAATCCTGAATATGTCAGGAATCGGTTCAGAAGAACTTGAAAGATTTATTGGACATTATTTTATTTTTGTTATTTAATTTATTATGAATGGAGATATGTTTTTCTTTATATGAAAATAAAGTTATGAAACAATAGTTGAGCTGGTTCTGGTTTCTGAACAGTGTTTATCATTGGCTCTCCCTAAGTAGATTACGTACACTGACCCAAAAGTCTTTTAACACTGAAGTGTAACGCAAAGTTTTTGTTGGAGCTTTTATGGTGGGTGGTTGGTTGACCAGTTTGATGCAGACTGAAATCTCTTATAATGCTGATGTTGTGTCCCTACCAATGTGACGACCAAACCTAGGCCCTTGAAAGTACTGCATAAAAATTGACTTACTATACGGTTTTAGCATTTAGAAAACAACAAAAACATACTTCACCATTTTCTACTAAAATGAAATGATACAATATGTGTGATGTTGGATGTCGCTGCTTCAATACTTTTTAATTTTTGTTGTGTTCCAAGATGGTTTGTTTTTTTACCTACACCCACCATTTGGTTTATTTTTTTCCATCTGTGAGCAACTCCTCCATTTCCTTTGTTCAAAAGTGTCCATCAATAGCACACTCAAAAATGGGCTGTCTTCTGTCTGCTTTGAGTACAGTTTTTGTTTTGTTTTGGGTTTTTTTGTCACTAGTGGGAATACACTAACTATATACTTCAATCAATGCATTTCGGACAGTTTCCAGTGTAGTTGATGGTATCCACCAATCTCTCAATGAAGGGGCCCAAAGTCAAATTGTTCACTCTTACGGATTCTTTGGCTTTGCTGTAAGAAATCTGCAAGGACTTCATGAAATAGACAAGTGCTTGACGGTTCTCTAAGGGACAACTCTGCGATGCTAGTAGACTTTCACTGAGGGAATTACACCCAATTCATAATGTTCAAACACTGTGTTTCTTTGTACTTCACTACACCATATAGGTGTTAAAAGCCAAAATCAGTTTTAAAAATTGTTCTAAAAAACAAATTTGGTGTCTTATTTGTTTTGTTTTTCACCATCATTAAAAAAATGTTATGGTCAGAAAGTTAATCTACATGTCAAATATGAGCCTCTCACTTGACTCTTCACAGAAATGCATCTGCAAGCCCAGGTGACATGACTTCAAAAAGTGCTGTCTCGCTTCCATGAATCATTTGGAGCCCTTGCATCCTCCTGCACTCAGGTAAACCTCATGTTGAGCATCTGTGAATTAAAGTCTTTGGGGGGTTCAGTGCCTCAAGGGCTTAGGATGGGACTTTCCCAAATAAGCCTTTGTAGGTGAGATGTCAATGCAGTTCGCACCTGCTGGGGGACGTTAGATTGATGGTGGGACGGACACCCTGAAAAAATTTAGGACAAGCGTCAATGAGCTGTCACAGGGAGTGGGAGGGGTGGAAGTCGTGGTGGTGTCGGTATTATTGGCTCAACGGACATTCGAATATTGTACATACAGATAAATATTTCAGGGGTGAAATCAAAATGCACTTATTCAAAATAGACATTAATGATGAAGGTTGGAAGTGGGAAGCAGTTACATGACCAAATGTACTGCTCACAGTCGGAGTCTAATGGAAACAACACTTAGTGTTTGATTAGTGGGTAAAGTCATATGCAACAACTTTCTCTAAACCAGAGACTAGAGGTTGTGCACACATTACCCAGCGCTTAACTCTTCTTGAAAGTTAAGAACTGCAATGATATCCAGCTGTCGTTCCTACAGAGTCTGCACATCTATGAAGATAGATAATGTGATATGATATTGTGCTGAAATTCAGTCTCTAAATCACCCGTGCAATTTCAGATCTCTTTTAGCAAACACATCTTTCAATATGCAGCCGGCTATGGTTAGAATTAAACGTTTCGGTAACACTTTATAATAAAGCTCACGATTTAGTTGTGTAAATTCGTTGTATGAATGAGGTCAAATACTTACTGGCACTTAAATGTAGGGTGAATTAAATTAATATTTCAGCCTCAGAAATAAAATATTACACGTTAATGGTAATGAATATATTAGTTTCAGTTGTAAAGGTGTAAACATTTCTCCATTTTGCAGGAATGATGAGGTATGAAGTAACTGCGTCAGAGACATTCATATTTAGAGAATAAAAGAATTATTAACACAAAAACTTCCAAAGAAAAATATGTTTATTTGTAATCTACAGACGAGGGACAAATTAAATGAAACACCTGAATTGAAGAGTGGAGAAACACTTCAAATGCAGGTGCTTCCGTGCACCAGGGCGCACTGAATGGTTTGGTGAGCGATGCGAATGAATCAAATATTACGGCCTTTACAGTCAGCAAATCACAACCCAGTTTCACATCTATGGAAGATCTTGGACCAACATGTAAGACAATGCTGTCCACCACCATCTCCCTAAGACCCAATGATATGATATAAACTTTCATCTTCAATTGTATTTAGTGATGTCTGTGACTGCCTCAGATGTTGAATGTCCTTTTGTTATGACTGGCTATGTTTGTTTTTCTTTCTGCTGTACTCAGGTCTGTCTTGCAAAGTAATCTTGATCCCAATGAGATTACCTCCTTAAATAAAGGTTGTGTATATATAAATAAGGGAATATCGTGTGGAGGAACGTTGTTCTTCCCTCCACGGACTCGACAAGGAGCACTGAAGCTGTTCTGGGGGCTCGTGGTGGCCTGAATCCATGCTAAGACACTTCATACTGGTTTTTCCTTTAATTTGTCACCCATCTGTATATAAAAATGATGCAATGTGCATCTCAAAGGGGACAACTGTGAGACAAAAATAACTTTGGTACACTTGAATTTCCAAGTAGCGCAAGATTTTTTACGGACAAAGCAGCACGGTACTGTGGTGGCTCCTGCACATGCTTCAGGATAACTTCAGGATTCCTTCCGGTTCTGTATTCAACTGTGCAAGTTGTTGCATTATTGGACATTACAATTATTTTAAGTTTGATGGTGCATTTTGAATGAGCAGATAAAGCCACTGCTTCAGTGAATATTGCACACAGAAAAATGTAATCCAGGCTCACAATGTAATCGCTGTTTATAAAACAAATTGCTGAGTTGTCAGTAAAATTACTGAATCAGCGATGGTGTTCATATGATGTACAGTATAAAATTGTTACAAAAAGGCATATGTGATTTACAAACAATTCAAATTCTACAATACAAATGCCTAAACTGAACATTAGAAACTAGAATCCAGTGGTAGTTCTGTGGCGCTCCTCTCCTACTGAAATGAGCAAAATGGAGAAAGCTGTCACGATGTTTAAAAAAAAAAGTCAGGTTTTTACTTTTTTTAGTGATGTTCTCACAGATCCTACTACTAATTATGAATCTGAATATTTGATGTCAAATTTCTACTCTATTTTGTCATTATCTTAGCAAGGAGACAACTAGATACTGTATGTCAAAATGTACAATATCAAAATCTTAGAAGCTAAAAATATTTCCTCCTGAAATGTGTTGCAAATGTAACTGCAATACCTTGCAACAATAAAAACAAATACTACAATAAAGGTGAAACGACATATAAAGTGCAAAGAGAGGTTTCAATAAATGCACTGGGACTGACTATAGTAGTCACACAGGCAGTGTACAAATACTCAAAAAATGCCACTTCCCTTATCTCCTTAATCCCTCAGCTGTTTTTCTTCTGCTTTCTTTTATTATTTTTGTCTCATTATTTTGGACTGTTTTTGAGGATGGATCATCTTATGAATGCATTTCTCACAGTATTTGGCCAAGGCCTTGTTCAACTTTTAACTTAAAGGTTGTCAAGCTAGATTAACTCTATACACTGCATATTGCCACTTAACATGTTATGGATATGTACTCTGAGATATGTGGGTGGCTTGCTTCCGCCGCTAGCGGAGGTACATTCATTTTCACTGCAGAAATGAACAACAACAACAACAAGAGATTAGAAAATAGCTTGGGCAATTAGACTGCCACAATCACGTGAGGGTGTTTTCTACCTTTTAAACGGTTAATTACTCATTTAGTTTACTAAATTTATGTGAATGTGAAAGAATTTCATCTCTTCTATTACACCAAAAGAGCAAATTCCTCATCTCTCTGGAATCAACAGTCAGGTAGTAAACATGTTATATCTCAAAATACTGCCTAAACTGAGATCAGTGCCAACTACAGCAACAACTGTAACATCAACAATATCGATATAGTAAAAAAAAAAAGAAATTACAAGAGAAAAAAAAATTACAATAATATATAACTTTCTTCATAGAAATCAAACCCGAGTATCTCTAACGTGAATATACTGGACAATGTAAAGCTACCATTATCAATGTTAGCAAATATGATATTAACACAGAAAGCACATCAATCTTATTCCTCTCATAGAGAGCGCTCACATCATTGTTTCTACAATGGTGTGGGTGGGCTTGATCAAGCCATTGTTCCCGTTCGGGTCCAGGGGCTGTGTCAGCTCGCTGCCCTTCAAGTTGTACTCTTTTGGGCGAGAGCTCACGCCTGACTTCGCCGGGGCTGCCACGGCTTTGATCCTCTAAGGGAAGGAGACGTGGGATTAGACTAATGATCATCACAACCTGGGGAAGTTTAAAGCTCAACATGGCAGTTATCAAATTTGTACTTGTGTGCATGTTAATAATTCAACATTTGACATTTAAATATATACTCAATGCACTTATTAAAGGAATAGTTAAACGTTTTGGGGCATACGCTTATTTGCTATCTTTTCAAGAGTTAAATGAGAAGATCAATACCACTGTCATGCCTGTATGCTATATGAAGCTACAGTCAGCAGTAGATGAGCTTTTCTTAGCATAAAGACTGGAAGCAAGGGGGAAAAGCCAGCCTGGTTCCCTGGCATCCTCAAGGTACCGACGACCTGCAAGGCGAGGGTCATGTGAGTAATGGGGGCAGCCCATGGATGTATAAAAAGAACTGGATTCCAGTGGCCACTCGCGGTATTGCAATGAAAAATCCCCCTGTGGCCCAAAAACTATTTTCCCCACAGACCCACCATTATAAAATAGAAGTCTGTAAAACTGTTGATAGGACACCTCAAACTGCAAACAAGGTCAATTATGACTTTCTATTATGCATTTTTGAGGTTTTAGTTTTGTAAAACTTTCCTTGAGCCGAGAAAAGCGATTAAAAAATCTGTGACGTCATCACAATGTAAAGTCTACAGGCCAAGCGGGAACTGGCAGGCTGCGTCAGTGGGAAAAACACTACTGCGCATATTCAGTGGGCTGCATACCCTGGAAGTAAACCCGGAAGCTAGAAAACTGTTTTCGGCATATGAGCCAGGCGAGAGAATTTCATTGGAATGAATAGGCACCATTTTGGGGTCCAGGATCCGATTCTAATAATACATCCTTCGAGTAGCCTAGCTAGCACTACTGCTAGCAAGCTAATCTGATATAGCATATTTACTGCCAACTGACCACTGGCTGTGCGAGTGTGTAACGGCGTTATCTAACGTTAGCTGACCACACTGACTGCAGGTTTGACGATGAGTTTTTATTTGAAAAAATTGTACAATAGTTCAACATTTCAGTATGAATTGATTATTGAAAATTACATTTGTTGTCTAATAATTACAATGAGCTGTGCCCTCTTCATTATTTCATATTTCTGTGGACATTGGATGTCAGCTAATGTAAGCTAACGTTAGCTGACATCCAGTCCCTTATGGGAGTATGGGAGACTATGGCGCGTTTATATGGTGGACATACATTAAAATATTTAGGGCTGAATAACTAAGTTATGTTTGCATTAATATTCATAATGAATATAATGTCATATTTTGGCGGGAGGTTAGCTAGCTATAAATCTTTAGTTTGTTTCTCTTGTGATCCTAATTTTTGCATTTTTCAAATCATGATTTGTCAAAACTAAACTGCGTTGAAAGAAAAAAGAAACAAGGTTGATTAACAATAGATAATTTTCCAGGGTCAATAGTGTTATGTGTTTCTTCACTGTTTACCTTCTTCTACCTGTAGCCTACAAGACAAGCTAGTAAAGCTACCAAAAGACAGATGAAACAAACTAGATACTGTGTTCATTAGTGAGCTTTGGAGGTGCTGTTAGGTGGATTTTGTTACCTTTGCTTTGTGGACAGAGCCAGGCTAGCTGTTTCCAGTCTTTATGTTAAGCTAAGCTAACCATCTCCTGGCTCTAGCTTCATATTTAGGGCACAGATATGAGAGCGAAATCGATCCTCTCATCTAAGTCTCTGCAAGAAAATGAATAAGCGTATTTTTAAAAATTTTTAACCATTCCTTTAAAATCCCTAAATGGTTGCGTCAGCTCACCTCGATCAAGGGTCCCTCAGACTGTAAGATCTTGATGACCATCACCATGGGGATGCAGATCATGGAGGACAGCGCTAAAAACCAGCCCAGACCAATGGCCCAGTCAGGATACTCATAGACCTTGTTATAGGTCAAGGGCTTGTACTTCACCAGGGAGAAGACAAAGCAGCCCTGCGAAACAAACACATGCTTCTTTTAGTACAAGTTGTACACCTCTTGTATAATGTCGATACTGCCTTGAAATTATCAACATTTGTCCATGTCCATGACTCCAACACCATAAAGTGACACGTCAAAAGCCACCGCTGATCTCTCACCATGCAGAGGACAGGAGTGACTATGGTCCAGCTCCATTTCATCCATGGGTTTGGTCTGTAGCCAATCATATCCTCAAGTCCATCATAGAAATTATCAACTCCTATTGAACACAAAGAGAATAAAGCATATTTTCAGCAAAATTTGTCAAAATAAAGAATATTGTACATAATATACCATAAGTCTCTACTGTTCATGTGTTTTGGTTTGTTACTGTAGAATGAACAGGGACCAAGTGTGCACACATCCAGGCAAAAATATTCAGGTACAAGACAAAAAATATATAACTGCAGGGAAACCAAGGAGAAATGTCGATCTACGTGATCTTGCTCAGGCCTTTCTCCTTTGTTACTGTAGAATGACCTTT
Organism: Coreoperca whiteheadi; assembly: GCA_011952105.1. Taxonomy (NCBI): domain Eukaryota; kingdom Metazoa; phylum Chordata; class Actinopteri; order Centrarchiformes; family Sinipercidae; genus Coreoperca; species Coreoperca whiteheadi. The sequence continues at coordinate 19,618,369 of CM022479.1, forward strand.
ATATCTAACTTCGAGTATTAGCAGGTTTGTGGCCCCTTATTTCTGTTGTCTGCCCTAATCTGCAGCATATATTTCCATTGGGTCACGTACCAAACACTGTATATAGTATAAACAGTCTCGGCCAAGGGCATAGGTTTGTGTATGGACAGTGCGGACATGTCCCTACCAATTTTTGAGTGAACTCATTCGCATTATCTTTGGAGTGAAGTCATATTAGATAATTACGATGTGCCCTCCCAGAGGCTACATCACATTATTGGCCGCAATACATGTGACTTTTGCTTAGCTGTTGTTTCAGAACAATGAACAGCGCTGAGAGAGAGAGAGAGAACGAGTCTGCAATTTGGTAATTATTGTTATCCTAGCTTACTTGTCTGTATATATTTTAATAGCACATTTCTTCTGTCCAGCTGTCCAGTATAACGACAGTCTGATCTGCTGGCCAATTGACCGAACTTGTGTTGTGTAAAACCTGTGATAATTGCCTGGATTGTATACATTGAAGGATTTTTCATACTATATATGGGGGGTTATTCCAGCCATGGTGTTATTGCCTGTGAAAGTTGAATCTATGATAAAGCGCTAGGGGCTGACGACCAGTTCAAAGGAGTAATAAGGGGTGGGAAAGCGAATTGAAATATCAGGGTTGGAGTGAAGCAGGACATCAAGAGGTTCTGTAGCTCAACACCATTTGATCTGAACCTCTTGATCTGAGTCTTGGGGAGTTATTTGGGAAAACATACTTAGCCTCACTGTCACAACAGTATACATTTAGTGGTTGCACGTTTGGCAGATGCATTATTTATTTCAATTAAAAGAATCAGATGGCTTCACGCAAATAGTACTGTGTTAAATAAACTAGTTTATCATTGGTAGATACAGCATTGCTTTCATTCAAATTAAGGTTTTTCTCATTAAGCTAAATTTTCTTCCTTCATTAATAATAGTAGGATGTAATCTGGTGGGAGGCAATCCTGGAGAGCCAATCACAATCTAGCGGGGGACCAACACCATCCCCACCCCTGTCACCAATCCCCTGCATGCACTTAAACATATTTACTACTGACATGGAAAGAACCACAAGGACATCTTTGTTTATCACCAAAGAGGTCATTTGTGCTTTTTTTCAACTCTTCAGGATAATTACTTTGAAAAAAGGCACACACTACAGAAACCTATCACATAGAGTCGTTTCTACTTACCATACACCCAGGCTACAGCAATGCATTCAAAGAATGCAACCCACAAAAGGCACACACCACTGGCTGCATAGTAGTCAAAGAGCTGAAACACATACATGCCACCCTGGAAAAAGAAAAGAAGGAAAGCTGCATTAATTATCTCTGTGATGTGTGTGGAAGGAAAGAAACTCACAGAGATAGAAGGGGGTATTAAAGTACAGTGGGCGGAGGGTGTTGAAAGCAGCGCACAAGAATGCTGGCGCCCTACCAATAGAGGCAGAGCTCAACAGGTGCTGAGACGCCATTGAAGCACGGTTAACTGCTAAATGGAAAACGGCATTCCGAATTGTTCCATTCAGACACACAGGATGTGAGTGGTGAAGGTGGTAGGAAGCCATATTAGGTTGTAACAATGCGGCAGCAGACAGGCAAGTGGAAAGTCTGTGGCGTTATCGCTGCTGTTGATCCGAAAAGACAGAGCCTCTTTTCCTTTTCTAAACAGGATAACCATTATAAGTGAGAGTCAGAGGCTCCATTAAGTGACTGTTGGTGAACTTACTTTCGTAACCATGGCGAGTCCCAGGAGATAGCTTATGAGACACATCACAGCTATAAAGATCTCTCGTCGGTAACCTTTCCTGAGGACGGACGGATATAGATCCACAATAGAGGTGATCTGTCCTTCCACTTCAACAAACTGTGGGGACAAAAGCAACTATTAAGGTCTCAGGGGACAAAAAAAACAATGTCTCTTTTCTGTGTGCATGCAGCTCTACAAACCAGTGATTAGAGAATGAGAGCTGTCTTTGTTAGGCATTAATGAGAATTTAAACAGGGCTCCTCTCTGCAGCACTGGTGTGTTACTACCAAGACTCAACAATCTAAACAATAGTGAATCACTGTCTCTGTCTCTCTGTCTGTGTCTCTCTCTTGCTCCCCTGTGTCTCATCATTGCCTCATAAGCTACATAATGTCAAAACCAAATTCTGAAATTGTTCCTAGAACATTCTCCTTTGTGGCACAAAAACCAAACAAAAACCTCTTACATAACAGTGGCATGTATGTGTGAACGATGTTAACAATATATAGCATTCAGGGCTACAAATCTGCATGAAATTTATGTTTAAAAAATGCCCCCATCAACACACACACACACACACACACACACACTGTCACTGGAACCAATTCTCTCATGGAAATAGCCACACTTGCATACGTATTTACATGTGCTCAAATTTAGAGCATCAGCCTGATCTCGCAGTTGGCTGAGATGAGTAGCCAGCCATGTGCAGGACTGAGTTAGCACAGGAATAGAATTACACTTGGAGGCAGGAAATGTGATATAGCCGGAGAATCCCTCGGGTGTACACTTGTGTTTTGTCTACTTAGATTATCTTGTCTTAATCAAAGATCTGCCTCCTATCAAAGCTAGAGGGCTTGCATGCAAGCTATTATAATGACTTCTACTAGCCAAATGGCAAACTTCCATCAGCTTCTAAAAACTTAATTTGTGGTATTACAGAGCATTAAAAGGGCTATAATCCTCACACAGTGCGGGTGAGAGTGGTACTAAAATGTCTTTGTGGGGACAGGCTGCTTTTCCTGTGTGTCAGCTATCTGATACTTTGGAGACGTTAGATGTGGATCAGAGAGACACTAAATATGTTTTACACATTGGGGCTGGCAGGAGCCAACTAACCCATGGGATCTGGGAGGTGTTTGTGTGAAATGAATGGGCAGTACACCAACCAACTATTCTGTACATAGCTTGACCCAACAGAGCTATTGTCAAAAAATAGTCACCTGGCTGTCGAGGCCCAGAAGCAGCAGCATGATAAAGAAGAGGATGGCCCAGAGAGTTGGCAGGGGCATCATGGACACAGCTTTAGGGTAGGCGATGAAGGCCAAGCCGGGACCTGGAAGGAAAACATAGTGGGGATGGGGAGAAGGGGCAGAGGATGGAATTAACATTTCTATCTGATTTCAGCTTGGACGATAAGGGGATTGGAAAAATAATGTAAAGATTTAGCTAGAGAGGCTGAGCGGGGTCTGGCATTGCCAATAACTACAGGAAATATGATTTAATATGTTCAACAATTAAAAGACATGGGATACATTTAACTTGACTAAGTGTTTATTATGTGTTGGCCCTATGTGTTGAGTGAGTAAAAGGCAATACAATTCTCCTTACAGTGTTTTTTCATGCTCTAATGTCCTGTATGTGTTTACATGCAGAACAGATAACAACAACCATATTCAACAGCACATACTATTGTCTCTTCTACACTGTACATTTTACATAACTGCCTACTGTTTATATTGTATATAACATAACCAGACCATTCTACTGCACATACTATTTATTAGCTTCTCTTCATACTGTACTTGATAGTTACATAATAACATATCAAAGCTGCGTAAAGCAGTTTGTATATCGTTTTGTATATATCACAGTTACATCTCTCTTTGCCCTTTTCTACTAGATATTCATAAATCTCATATGTGTACTTTTGTTACTGGGTGCATCTGGTAAGATGTTAAACTGCATGTCGTTTTACTGGTACTTACTGTGTGCAATAACAATAAAACAGAATCTAATCTAATCTAAACAAAAAAGATGATGATCTTAGCAAAGCCATGAACCACTTCCACAGGATATAGTAAGAGCATGAGACATAAAGACAGCAGTTATATAAACTAGTGCCTTAAATGAACAGCTGAGCAACATGCAGCCCATTTCTTGATGAAATATATGCTTCCTGAATTTTGGTTATGTTTTCATAAATGATGGACTAACATGCCAACCCAGAATCACTGTCATTGTCATACAATTGTAGTTTGATTTCACATGATGATTAAGTTGCAGTCTTAAAGACAGCAATTGTTAAATTTTAACTAAACAGGGCGAGCATGCTGAAAGAAGACGCATCTCCTTCAAAGTCCACATAGAGTAAAAAGGGAAGGCAGAAACAGAACCGGTGGCATCCACCTCGGGAGGTCCACAGCTTGTTAACAGAACTGGGCTTACAGTGCAGTGCTGCTGGTCAGAAAAATCACCTCAGGGTAGAGTACAAACAATACGGTGTCAATCTTCTTACCAATGTCCCCTGGTCAAAACGATGTAAAGCTACTAAATGACATGAGCAGGTTGAATGTGGGACAAGAGGACACCTGTAATAATGATGATGTCCCAATACAGGAGCTCTTGAACACCGCAGTTCATTGTGTAACTAAAACACACAGCACTTGACCAATGCAATGTAATCTGTCCTCACAAAAAGTGGAAAATATTTCACGCTGAAGTAGCAATTCTGTTTCTTTGAGGCTCTTATTCAAGGAGTGTGCAATTGCCGATACCTCTACATTTCAGCATCATCGTTTCCGAGACTTAAAGAAATTACTTAAATTACTTTTCTCCCCAATTTGAAATTTGCTGTTGCTTGACCTACTCGTTTGATACATTTCCAATTGTCTTTTCTTTTTTTTTGTCTGGCAGCAGCGCCCACCATCACTGCTGCCATCACCTTGGACCCTCGTACCTGACTCTGCCACATCGGCAATGTCCACCCCTTGTTCTTGTGCCATGAAGCCCAGGACGGAAAATATTGCGAAGCCAGACACAAAACTGGTACCGCTGTTGAGGCCTCCCAGCAGCAAACAGTCCCTATGTCACACATATGTCATGGAGGTTGTTAATTAACACAGGTGGAACCGAAGTTCCCATTTGTTTTTCACGCAACCGTCTCTGACACGAGTTGCTGTCACTACTACAGTCCCGCTCCACCCCAGCGGAAACACAGCTCACCTGTAGCAGTTGTATTTGTATTTGTTGTAGCTCCCCAGTGACGTCATGGCTCCCAGGCAAATGGCATAGGAGAAGAAAATTTGGGTTCCAGCATCAATCCACACCTGAGGAGACAGAGGTCAATCTGTTATGAAATGTGTTTTGGAAATGTTATCATGACCTCCTTACTGTCAGCTAATCAAAAGCACAAGTGATTGCTCACACAGAGAAGGCATAACATTTGATTAAACCCGCAATAACTGACTTTTTATTGACTGACTCGCAAATAACTGCAACTTGGGAGCAACAAAAAACAAGTTGTGAACACAAAATTGACATATTATCAACTTTTAAATTGATAAGGCAAACTTGTTGGCGAACAGTTGGTTATTTGAATATCTCTTTTAGCTAATGTATGGCTCTTTAGTTGCTAAATGCCCCACTACGCTCACCAGCTAGTACTAGAGCTTTTTACACAGAAAACGGTTGCCCACTGCAGCCAAAAACAACACAGAGCAGTGTTTACTGAACCAACAGTAGAGCTGAGGTCGGAAAACCAAAACAATGAGCTTAAAGATGCTATAAACCTCAGAAGAGCTGAGGGGAACTGCATAGCCGAGTGATTATTTGCTATGAGTTCAACACTATGAGCGACCCCCTTTACACAGTAGCCATGTGATCCATTGCTGATATTAAAATATTGCAACCACTAATTAAACAGAGCTACAACACAATAACAGTCACAATTTCAACATTAGCCAAGCTTCTACAAAGAAAGGGTCAAAAATGCAAATTATAAAAAATATACCCTTGGCTCTTCAGCAGGGTATAATGGTGAAATGTCAGTAATTTTGTCTGAAACCTTGTGAACATCATGGACTCTGTGAGGCATAGTTTAATCTCATTTATTTAAAAAAAAAAACCCAGCTTTTGCACAGGACACATGGGGGCTAGCCGATCAAGACATGTCTGCTTGGTTTTGATGTTAATCCAATCGCTCATGAGAAATGATGTCATCGAGTTACGTAACAAGAAAAAAGAAAAACAAAACATATCTTTGGAATGTAAAACTATACATCTACACTACAGTGATTTAGTTTCCGAGAGTTAGATGAGAAGCCACTTCAATATCTGTCTGTTAAATATGAAACTACAGCCAGCAGCCGGTTAGCTTAGCTTAGCATAAAGACTGGAAACGGGGAAACAGCTAGCCTTGCTCTGTCCTAAGGTAATAAATCCACCTATCAGCACCTGTAAAGCTCACAAATTAACACGTTATATCTTGTTTGTTTAATAACTGAAGAGTAAAAACAGCATACTGTGGTTTGATGGGGGTTTAGGTCGAACTATTTCTTGTCAGTCTAGTTGCCTGGCAACCTAACAGTGAAGACAAGACAAACAAGATATAACTTGTTCATTAGTGAGCTTTAGAGGTGATGGAAGGTGGATTTTGTTACTTTTGAACAGAGCCAGGCTAGCTCTTTCCAGTTTTTATGCTAAGCTAACAAAACGGTAGTTACCGTCCATGTATATTTACCGTACAGACATGAGAGTGGTATAACTCTTCTCAGCTCACTCTCAGCAATAAAGCAAAGTTTCCTAAAATGTCAAACTATTCCTTTAATACCTGGAGACAGAAAGATATGAGTCGGGAGTTAGTCAACAGGGAGCTATTACAGAAGAAGAGGAGAGAAAGGGTTTTTGATCTTACCTCTGGATCTTGTAGGCGGGTCAGGTTAGGGTAAAGGTAAAATTTGATCCCTTCAGATGCCCCAGGAAGGGTCACTCCACGCACCAACAGCACAATCAGCATCACAAATGGGAAAGTTGCGGTTATGTACACAACCTAGACAGGACAAGTGAATTATTAGCCAAAATACTAAACAATATATAGACTTATGACTCCTTGAGATATAATGGGATAAACACTACTTATTTTTTAAGTTCTCATTTCGAACTCAGATTTTTCCAGCTGCAGGAAAAAGAAACATTGGTATTTTCTATCTGATACAAATTTCCCTCTACCCCAAGTATTTTCACAGAGAAAAAGTAGGTATGGTCTGAGAAACTGGATGCATACAGATGTGATGATTTGATATGGATTCCCAATAGAGCACAAAGCAGTACACTACAGTGTGCAAATAATTCTCACTTTCTGAATTGCTATCTGGTTAAAGATTGACAGTGATCCTTTTAAAGCACACTAATTACAACAATAAACCTTCCGTTATATACTGAAATAAACACCAAATAGTTCTTAATAGAGTTAATAATTTTCCTCATAGAGTTCCTCCTGTTGGCGCTGGCCCAGATTCTGTCTCGCTAACAGAAACAGAGAGAGGGATAAGGAGTGGCAGTCAACTGTTTACAGCCGACAGTGAGTCTGGCCAACAAGTAACTTCCAGGACAGTGCTGAGGCTTGTGTCTCTAAATCAACCAAATTAACTGCTTTCCAAGCTTATGGGTTTTCTCTGAGCAACAGTGTTTTGTCACTGACTTGTTGGGGTAAAAAGTAAAGGCCAAACAGCATCCAGGCAACACAATAAGTACAGGATGTGGCTACGCCTCAGCACTAACTTTCCCAGTGGACTTGACTCCCTTCCAGATGCAGAAGAAGCAGATAACCCACACTGCTAGGAGACACAGGGCCAGGTCCCACTTCAGGGGCCCTATGTCCTCGATCCCAGAGGAGATGCTCAGGACATTGCGTCTGCAGAGGATACAGAGGCAATAGTACGTGTTAATGGCAGTTTGTGGGACTTGAAACAGAAGAGGTTACATTTTCAAACAGGAAGTATGCCATGTGACAACTGTAGACCATGACCATTAAAAGGTCATTAAAAGTGTAAATCAAACAGACACATGAGTTGGCCCTTCTATGCTGTTCTGCTGCTCTGGCCTGTCCAGAGTCTGAATATACTAAAATGGTGAGAAGACTATTTGGAAAATCGTTGAAGCTGGAACCTTTAAGTGACTGATGCTGCATAAACACTTCTGATTTTGTGCCGTTTGCTGTGATGAATTGGCATAACATTCAAACATGTGACAAAGGAAATGGGCATGAAAAAGATTGGGATTTTCTGTTGATATTTCAGTTTAGTATGACAACGTAAGTCAAACCTTGACGAGCTGCATTGAATGTATGAAAGGTGCTGTATAAATAAAGTTTATAATAAGCTGGTGGAGAACTAAAAGTAAACAGTGCCTTTTGTAGGAATTGAGTCTGTTCAAACACAATTGCCAGTTGCGCAAGCAAGATAAAGAGACAGTGTTACTTCAGTATATTTGTGTGTGTGTGTGTGTGTGTGTGTGTGTGTGTGTGTGTGTGTGTGTGTGTGTGTGTGCGTGTGTGTCTGTGTGAGTTAGGCATGTTGGCAATGAATACTCACTCCCAGAACTCGGTGACGGGGGAGGTAAAGTTGGTAATGTTGGCTGCTAGCCATAGGGTCTTGTTCTTGCGGACTGTGTCCTCTACACAGTATTCTGTGTTCCAGGGCTGCTTGCATTTTGCCCAAGGGAGCTCCGGCTGAAAGCACTGAAACAGGTAGTAGAGTCCCCAGGCCAAGATCACAATGTAGTAGATGTTCAGTAGAGATACAATCACGACAGAGGCATAGCCAATACCTGGAGAGAAGGAAAGAAAGCGGCAGATTTTAACATCAGCTCCAGATATCATCCAAGACGTTTAAAAGTCAGATCTTACAATTCAGCTTTTGCTTGAGTGATAGCTTAATTTAAACATGCTATAACAGATTTTTAAAGCACTTTGGGGCAGCAGAAACAAGCTGTGAACACAACACTGAAATATCATCACCTTTTAAGTCGATATGGTAAACATGTTGCCAAACAGTTGCTTATTTACACATCTAGCTGATAAAGAACAACATTAGCATTCATTTGGAGTTGTGTTTCTGGCCAGTCGAATATTCTCTTATATTTTTAGCTCTGTTTTTGGTCTCTAACAACTGCTGACGGAAATATCTGACTCTTTAGCTGCTAAATGATCCACTGTGTTCACCAGCTGGTCGCTGACTTTGTCTCTCTGCTATTTGGTGCTGAGCAGGTTGTGGTCAGTGGGTTTTGAGAGTCTTCTGACAGTGCCGATGAGAGAGGTAAGAGTGAACCAGACATAAATTGTAAAAAACAATGAGCTGTAAAGCTCCTTAGAGCTGAGGGGAACTGCAGAGTCAGGTGCTAATTCTCTGTGGGTTCATCGCCATAAGCTACACCTTTTACATACAAGTAGTCATGTGATCTATTGTTATAAAAATCTTCATTATAACCTTTTAACAGAAGCTGAAAATCTTGTTTTTGCTGGCCTTGAGTGGTTTATCTTCTCACCTTGCTGCACTTATGTAGAAGTGTACTCCAAGGTGTGTCAGTACACTGTGACATCACTGTTGGGTGTCATTACAAATGCAATGGAGCTAGGTTTGGGTACCGAACTCTGTATTTTTAAAGGTACTGTCCAAATTACGTTGGTACTACCGAGTACCAATTCATGTTAAATCAATCAGTGCCAAATGTCGGTACCTGACAGCCATCTGGGTGAGAAAGCAAGAGAGAGGGAGCGAGACTACGTCACTCCTGCTGCTTGTTCAAGTCACAGAACTAGAGAGAGCGAGCGGCAGAGAGTGATGGTGAATGCAAGTGCTGCAGAGGAAAAGGTGAGCAGTGAAGTTGTCAATCTGGCAGTAAATGTACAGTGTAGGTTACAGTTTGTCAGTGAATAAAGGCTGCAGCTTCTCAAGACCAAAGTCAAGATCCTGTGTGTTGTTCCCTAACTGCTGGAATAGCGTCGCTATGACAATCAACTCCACCTACGTTCAGGGGGTACTTTCCGCTATCTAAATCACACACTGGGGCAGCATTATGCTGGCGATGTTTGGGTTAGGTTAAAAAAGCAAAGTGGCATAATGACGGCTCTTTTTATTGCAGTATTGTGGGATTTCTGTGTAAAAAAAAAAAGAGATACAGAGTTGGACAACTGCGAGCTGAAAGCGGTTGCAAATGTGGTCACACTTTTTAAAACTCGAGGCAGACAACACTCGCTGCATAACACCTCTAACCTGGGGAAACACCTAGTCAAAAACTAAATATATGTAAAGCCTCAAGAAGGTACTGTGCTTGATAGTCTGAAAGCCAAGTCTCCCACAGAAGCCGCACCTAACGTTAGCCAGCAGGAAGAAGTTAACTTACCCTCCATGGATGACTAAACTTTAAGTGAGACAGTGAGGTAAAATGTTCTAAATAAATACCAATGTTGAAAGTCTGGACTTTTTTCTTTCAAATGAAATTCCATTTTTGTTATTACAGAGAGAATAAAGTACCAAAAAAGGTATTGTTGGGTACCGGTACCACATTCCAGGTAGCCTTCCAGTACCAGTATTGGTATCGTTTCAAATGCGAAAGGTACCCAACCCTAAGCGGAGCAAACGTCTGACCACACCCAACCACACCCATCACTGATACTGGGTATGACTTGAAACTTTGAACCAGAGAGGGCAGTAAAACACAGATGTTCAGCCTGGTGTTAAATTACTCTTTAAATGAAGACTTTATGTACACAGTTAAACCGCTTGAGTGACGCGGAGACTCCTGCTGAGCAGCTTTAAATGCAGGCTATCACAAACATAAAGAACAACTAACACTTTTTATTAACAAAAAGAGGGGCGAACTTCCCAAGCTTGACTCTGCTATCTACTGTTATAATGTCCTTAGTGTTTTTACACTATTTTTAGATGACTTTGCCACAAACCTGGACACAGAAATCCCCGGTACTCTTCCACTGCTCAAGAGTATTTTTAAACTCATCATCTCTGTCACCCCCACCTCCTCACTCCCACATTCCAACTGCAAACTGATAGACAAGTCAATGCTGTGACAGGTGGGTTTATGTGTACTCGACTGTGTGCTGCTGTGAGTAAAGTCGTGAATTCTCCATGTGATAAGAACATGGGGGGAACAATGGAGAGATTTGTGATCTGCCAGTTTTGCGGCCACTTGTGGACTCTCTCTGGTGTGCCAGACACTGCGCCAGATGGACAGACAGCAGCCTCAGCGTTCCGTGAATAGTGGAGACCATCAGCAACTGCTAGAGATCCGGTGCTGCACAGTTTCCTCCCTTCCCTCCCCTGTCCCGTTCCGTATGTGAACATGAGTAAGGAGCGTCACAGCAGCTGCTGAAGGTGCGGTGCCTCAGTGCTTGTCTACAGCCGTCACTCAATGGTAGAGGGCTGCACCTAAGAGCAATGAGAGGCCCTAGAGTGTCTTAGAGTATCAGTAGCTCATGGTGATCTCAGGTCAAGAGACCGGTGAGACAACCCGACCCTGACAACACTGTCACAGACGACATACAGTATTTATAATATCCTTCAAGCTAAGACAACACAAGTGGATCCACACTGCAGCTCCGTGTCAACACAAAAGATCTTTTCATGCAGAACGACCGTGTGAGACTGTACCCATTGCTAGGCAACTTGATGGGTTTGTTTTGCTTGTCTGTTTTCATGGTAACGAAGAACTCATCAATCCCTTATAAACACCAAATCTGCAATTCAAGGATGATTTAGTGTTTTGGATCGCCTGCAAGCATGTGGTGTTTACGTTTGTATATTTATGTTTACATACATGTGTGTGCCCTTATATGTATACATGCGTATGCATGGAATTATGGAATTAAAGCATTCTAATATCATTCATCCTCTATGATACTCCATGTTCAGTACACTCAATATGCAACTCGTGCTTTACTGTTTAATGACATTTATACAACACAAAGCGGCCTAATGAAGTAAGACTGGTCCAATCATACTGGGAGGGAGGGGTGGGGGCACCTCAGCACGGAAACAGCAAGAGAATCAGGGCAGACTTCTTGTTTGGACAAATGAGGCTTTTACTCAGCGTTAAATATTAAATGATCTTGTCAGGGATGATTTGTGCTGTCATGCAGAGCTTTCTATTTTTCTGTCTGTGAGTGTGTGCGGTGTTTATGTGTTCGGACTGACCAGTGAAGATGGGGCAGAGCTTGGCCCAGCACGTGATCCCTCCTTCAGAGGTGTACTGGCCCAGTGCGACCTCCAAGAAGAACACAGGCAGGCCACCCCCAAACAGGAAGATGAAGTAAGGGATGAGAAACGCACCTGGGTAATGGACACAGGAATCAGCTCAGAGTAAGACATCTTCTTGGTACCATTTTTTGGCTTAACACTCTGGCATCTGTTGTGTGTCTTCTGCCTACCTCCACCATTTTTATAACAAAGGTAAGGGAAGCGCCAGACGTTTCCTAATCCAACAAAGCCTCCGGCCACAGACAGGACAAAGTCGAGCTTGCTAGCCCACTTCTCCCTCTGAGGAGCCTTTCCTTCAGCCTCGTCCTCGGGCCGCGTGCCTGGGCTCTTCCCCGGTGAAGGTTTCAGGGTGTCTTTGTGAAAGTCCTTCAGGCATTGGAGCTTCTCTTTTTGAGCCATGCTGTGGATGGCAATGTAGGATGAAGAGAGACGAAGACAAAGCGAGAGAGACAGAAGTGAGCGGGATAAGACGCTGATAGGGAGAAGCATTACGGAGATAATGCTGTTTCCTGATTGGGTTACAGCATGCTGTGTAACTACTGAGTACGTGATATACAGTACTATGTTGTTAATCTTGCTAATCTGATGCATGGAGGTCATTCAGACAAGAGGAATTTTTATGGAGTTGATTTGCGCTGAAACAGACAGGAAAAGCCTAATAAAATACAAATTTCAGCATTTAACAAGGCATATCCAACACCAGTCTCACACAGTTAGTGCAATGTAGAGTATTATTATTAGTATTATTTTGGTTTTAATATGCGTGCTGTGAATTGAATTGCTAAAACAGTACCCAAAGTGCAAGACAACCACTTTTGGTGACAGCATGTGCACATTCACACCAATGTTTTTTATTAGTTGTACATGTAGCTCCCTGTTTTCCAACTTTCCTCTGTGTCTCAGGGTGGGTTTTTCTGCTCAGAGGGGGGCACATTGTCACCGAAGGAAAAGGAAGGGAATGTTTGGACACAATACGCGCCTTTAAGACTTCGCCTGACCCCATAACTTTCTTCTTATGCTACTGTATCAGCAACAAGTCGGCCCGCCGTAAAGCATTCCCAAAGCCCTGGCTGCTCTCAGGAAGATACAACAGCTTAAGTTAACTTGAGTGTTTACACTGTAAACCGCCTTTCCAAGAAAGACAGGATTTGTTATTACTGCCCAAGGTATCCTATTTCCCGGTATGAGCCAAAGAGGAGAAAATAAACCCTAATAGGACAAGATTAACTGTGTAAGACATGTCAAGACTGAATGTGATTTAAGCTCCCAGCTGGCATATTATACAGAACAAAGAGGGACAATGACAAAGCTATAATTAATGGTAAGATATTAGATTAATTGTAATACAAGGGAGAAAGGTTTTGTCTTCTGTTAAGAAAAGAGAATCTGCAGAGCAATGATAAATACTTCTCCTAAAAGAAATTTATACTGTGTTGTTCATGAAGCTCAGATAACAAGAAGTTGTACAGAAAAGTGTCAAGCCTGGAAAACTTGAACCTGAGTTTTGCTCTTGTTAAAAATAAAGTGTAAAACTGTTGAGAACAAGCCAAGCGGAACATTTAAAAATGGACAGTAATACGTGGAAATGAAATTACTCCAAACAGAATAGCGGTCATCACAGTGATATTAACCATTTCCCCCTCGCAGGAATTGGCACTTCTACCAACAACCATATTAAGTAGAAGATTCCCTGAAATCTCTCACATTCCTACAGGGAAAAATGTGTCTCCTTACTTAATTAACGTTTGAAAAACAACTCCTCCATCCCCTGTGTGCACACTGCGTCCCATCATTTTCTAGGATTTCTCTCTTCCTGTTATTCATGACAAGTCAACTTGAACCGCTTTCCATTCTCAGACCTCCTTACATAACTGGATCAGTTCTTGCCCACTCTGTTCCTCATCCTGTCTCTCTCTTTACCCCTTCCCCCCCACCTTTTATTCTGGTGTGCTCAGCATATGCTTTCACCTGCCTGCATGGTGTTGGGAGGCTCTCTGCCTGCCAGAAAAGACTTAAGGCAAACTGTCCTTGGGATTTAACCCAGACAAACCTGACTACAAATTCCTTAACCTTACAAAAAAACATCTCAGAACAATAATATTTCTGCTAAAAGCCTCATTGAATTGAAATCACTGACTCTTTCTACCAAGACATCCTTTCAATATGAATCACAAAATACAACAATAAAATCTCTTTGCAGGTCTTTCTCTATTAATTTTAACCTTTTAACATACAAATAAATACTTACAATATCCACTAAAGTGTTACACTGCTTTTGATTGGACTATTTAAAACCCAGTCATGTGGAAAAACTTGACTTTACACATGCAGACCCTTATAAATCAACTCGTTTGTCCAGCAAAACAGTTTAGAAAACTTACATTTCCTTCATGGCTGCGACTATGTATAGAGTTCCTCTCTCTCAGCTGTCACCATTCCTCTGTACTGAATGCTTTTATGTCGAAACAGGTCACAAGAAGTGGAGCTGACAGCAGGGCCCGCCCCTTGGCCAAAGACAATTAAATTCAAAGGGGAGATTGGACGCTGCCTCGCTGTGACAGACAACTCAGGTACCAACATGGGAGACTGTAAATTTCCACTTCCCACTACTCCCTGCCCACAAACATACACACAGCCAAGTGGTGGGGGATGAGTGTGTCATACATGCACACACACACACTCACTTCTTATTCATGTTGGAGACACAGGAGACAAGTCAGAGGAAAAGAAAGGCTGGGCTGGACCGACACTGGGGGTTGGACGAACTGAAGGCAGCATTCAGAGGAGCAATGTTTCATAACAAGCCCCTCTTAACATCACAAGCCCACTTCCAAGCATCTTTGTGTGAAAACTATTTTTATACATGCGTATGCCCTGATAATTCCTGGTATGTGGGACATTTTCAATCACTGTCCTCCATTCTTTCATGACATGTGGTTTGTTATCTGGGAAATGTAAACGAGTACAGTATCAGCTTATAACAATTCCTAATAAGGTAATTTGTCTCCTCTGCTTGTCCATGGTCTGTTTAGATACCATTCACTGCCCTGAAAGCTCAAAATAGCTGGACAAAGGCTGGCATGCAAGAGTCAATTAAAAACTGATAAATTCCTCTGCAGGATTTGCAGTTAAATGGGGGACAAGGATCAGCTGATTTTATGTCGTTTAAACACTACACACACACACCGTTGATACCTCTTAACTTTGTATGACGCTATAATCCATCATATTTTGGTCAGCATCATGCTCTGTATACTATTTTTGTTATACAATCTTTGATAGATGCTGTCTAATCTATTGTGAGAGTTACCACAGGATTTGATTTTTGAAGGTAGATGCTCGCAACTGAAAGAAAAGTCTGTTTCATGTGGGTCATTTCATAAAATGGTCCCCCTAAAGTGAAAACCTTGTGGTGTTTGTTCATAACTCGTAGCTCACAGAAAGCACGTGAAAAGGGTTTAGGGTTTTAACTTCATATTGTCAAACTGGATCTGTATTTTTGCAAATTGTAAATACACCTTTCAGTCGTTCACCTTCAAACTACCGTTATTGTTTCACCAACATAAGTTTTGGTTTTATTCTGTCTTGTCTTCTAAGATTTGATCTGAGTTTTGGCTTTAAAATCGATGCTCACATTGTGGCGATCACGTGTGAATGTGAATGATTTTGTGCTGTGTTTGATGAGTAATGAATCTAGGAAATCACGGTGCTAGAGCGACAATCAAACAGTATTAATTCTTAATTTAGCAGAAAAACAATTTATAATGTCTCTCAAGGTTTGAATGACTCTTAGTTTAAACGGGCTTACAGTCTGATTACAATGTAGAAGCTACAATAAATGTTTCCAAAAAATGTTATATCATGAGGTCATTTCACAATAAAATATTAAACCAGTCACATTTTCACAATCAATAGTAGGCCTAGGTCAAATTGTTGTGAATATTAATAAACCACTCCTTATTTAGCAGAGGACCCAAAGAAAGCCCCTCACAGACGCCTTTAAGGCTCCAGACCCACAGTTTGGGAATTTTGTTTTCAAGGCGGATTGTGGTTATTAAAGGACACGCATCAATCAATCATCCACTGGACAGGGTGGAGACAGAAGAAGTAGGTTAAGTAGACTATGCTGCCACTAAGCATACAATAGGCCTATAAGCTAGTGAAGGTCGTAGTTCATCAGACCTACTTCAGCAGACTACTTCTCCTCTACAGGGCATAAACATTCATTCTTTCCTTCATTCATTCAATGGATGACTTGTGGGAGCGGATGGTGAAGGTGCACCTGGTGCCTAAAAGATACACCCCCCCCCCCACCCAACACACACACACACACACACACACGCACACACACACACACACGCACACCACATGTCACTGTAAAGCCGGGGCGCGCCTGAACGCGTCACCGCAGACTTCCAAAAACACGATCAGAGAAACGAGGAACAGGGTCTTATCAGCTCTAAACACAGGAAGCTGGGTTCAAAGGCCAAACACGCGTGTTTATAACTAAAACTAAAATTATTCGTCCGAGTTGTTTTTCAAAGCGGGGTTAAAACGAAGGATTGCTTCTTCTTTAAAAAAATATATTATTAGGACACAGCATCATGTCAAATGAAAAGGCAGGAAATGTGTTGCGTTTATAGCAAAGAATAAAATAAACCAGGACGATTAACTAGTGGGCAACATCAACATTTGGTGACGAATGACATGTATGCCTATCATAATCAATGTTTGGAAAAATTTAAAAATCAAACAGTTTGAAGCGGATAGTTATTCTGTTATTCTATCTTGCAGTTTTTAAAATAAAAACACTATCAATCTTATTTACGGGCTCGATCTATGCAAAGAAAGATGCCGGATTACCTGTCCTTTGCTAAGCAGCCTGTTGTCCCTTGTTTTGTTGCCTACGTTTAGCGCCGCGTGGAACAATTTAATCTATTTGTCTGTGAGATCATTGTTTTTCTACGAGCTGGTGCGCGTTTAATATCAGTTTGAGTGGAAAATCACCAGCTTCTCCATGCAACAACTTCTTAAAGCGACAGCCTCCCTCCGCCCGCCCTTCACCTGATCCGCCAACAGTCACCCACCACAATAACTGGCTAAATGAATGACCTCTCACGCTAGGTTCTTGTCGATTCACATATTGATTTACATTCATTTGCAGTGAACATATGCTCAATGTAAAGTCGGATATATGCTGGTGAAAAACATTTAAAAACCCCACCAAAAGAGTTAGATGAAGCAGCCTGTCAGTGGTTCATAAATCATTTAGTAATGCTTATAGATCAGTTATAAGGCAAGACCATACACAAATATGGGGTTGCCAGGTTGTGAAACATCCTGCATCAGGTGTTTATCCTTTTTATTTGGTAGCCATGCTTTTTTAAATGTTGGTAATCCATTAATACATGCTCATGGGGTTTTCACTTTCTAATAAGCCGCCAAGTCTGCAGTTATAGATGTTAAAAAGTTGTTAGTAAATGGATTTGGGTCACGATCGTCTTCAGCCCTTAGCCATGCTAGCAAGCTAGCAACATGGCTCTAGGAATGGCAATGCCTGGCTGCAGTGTTGCAAACTCTTTTCCAATGAAAGTAGCCAGCACTAGCTTTACATGTTGATGACGTCGTTGCGTATTCATTTGTATAAAGCTTAGTGCAGTGAGGGAGAGATGTCTTAATTTAAGACATAGAACTTTGATAGAGAAATCTTTGAGCAAATAATCAGAAACTCACTACGGGGACATTGTGTATTTGAAGTAAGAAAGTAAAATTAATTTAAAAAATCTACAATGGGAGGAAGGAGGACAAACAAACAATTTCAGTATTTACAAGAGCAAACCAACTATTTAGGCTACATATTTACAACCTGTATGAACATCGTGATGCAGAGAGAAAGACTGAGGAAGAAACACAAATGAACTATTTACATATTTAAAAGATATCCTAATCCAGAGATCTGGACACGCCACA
>CM022479.1:19636398-19660312 GCA_011952105.1 Coreoperca whiteheadi
ACAGAATGTTTTTGTACCTTATTTTTATGCTGTGTGCTTTTGCTTGCATGTTCCTCATTAGCCTTAGAAGCAACATCTCATGTCACTCTTCTAAAGCAAAGTGTGTTTCAAAGCCACCCAGTCTCTTTGAGTTTCAGTGATGGCTTCTCCCTACAGAGAACAAAAGCTCTGTCAGCAGGGCAACTGCTTTCTGATGCCTGAGAGCAAAATGGCCAGGAAACAGGAAAGTGAATGGGGGAAAAATGCAAGTTTGGACGCTCACTGTTTGTAACTGTGACAAAAACTGATCTTGAATCTAAAGTAGCTGCACACACATGGGGTAGGGAAAGCTTCATCTAATTTGTATCAAACAATAGCAGGTATGGCCACAGAGTAGACATCCTAACAATTATGATAAAGTTGTGTTTATAATAATTCATGTGAAATAATATTAGTTTTTTTACTCATAAGGCCATAATCATGTTTGGAGACCATTTTGTAACCTTAGAATTAAAAGGTTCTATCTGACTTTTTTGTTAAAAATTTGTTAATCACATGAACCTGTTCTTTGACAAATCATCAACATTTTGTGTAGGTTAATTTGATTAAAAAAAGAAAAAGAAAAGGTGTTATCTCCAAACTCATTCTCTAACTTGGTTCTATAAGGTTCTACCTGCAAAGCACCAATCAGTGCCCCGAATGTACACGGGAGGACCAATCAGGTTCCGCCTCTTTACCTAGTCACCTCACTGCTCTGTGACGGAGGTTAAATGAGCAGAAAAGATCATGAAATGTCGCCCAATCTTATGTTTTGAAACCACAAAGTTGATGATTTTATGAAAGACATTATGGATGACACTAATACAAATGCCAACTAAGTTGAGAGGCCTTTTTTAAATCTTGTTTGAACCAGTTTCATCCCTTAGCTACCATGCTACATAGTTCAGTAATCTGATTAAGCAGCTGTTTGTTAGCAATAATTCATGTTATTATTAGTAAGTAAAAGTTACTGTGACTTTTTCAGAGATGACATCAATGAAAGACAAAATTTGAACATGCAGGAATCCGAGCTAAATTCAGGTTTGTAGTTAGCTAATTGCTGAATTGATTTTGTTTACTAAAACAAAGTAAGAATAAACTGTCAACTTTTTTCAGCAAACTAGTTGCTTTATGTAAAACCTTAGTTTGCTAAGGACCTTATGATTTCAAGGTCACAAATTGTCGTCCTTGTAGCAGGTTTGATGCATTTATTCACAGACATCCACCTGATTGTTTACATTTAAAGAGTTTGGGGCCAGAGGTTGTTGTCCTGGATAGATTTAGCCTGTCTTTTGTTAGAGGTCTGGCTAAGGACAGACCAGTCACATGGTAACAGTGTAATCCTGTCTCACATGCAGACACTGTTTGTATCTATCTGCAGAATTGGCCGTGTTCTCTCCAGGCAACCTTGTGACTCACCTCCGACGGAGCGTTACATTGCACTATACACCAACACACAAACAAGATAAAGTCATGATGAAGGATGAAATGAACACTCACTTATTGGAAAAAAACAAAACCACAAAACATGGCCTACGCTGCGGCACTGGTTGCATCGTTCCTGTTATGTTGCATACGCACTGGCCAGATATATTTACTCAGCTTTCTCAGAGAGCCCTCCGTCTTTGACAAAGCTGACTAATAAGACCACTGCTCGCTTGCTTGTCTGTGTCCTGGCTGCTAAGACTTCAAGGGAGCACGTAAGGCTTAATCCCATATTAGCGTGGCTATGTTAAGTGTAAGCATCTGACTGTCACACACTTCCAAGACGAACCTCCACACAGAGCAGAGAGATAAACAGAATTCCTGGTTGATAAGCTTGAGCTCTAATCAGTGTTTATGAAACTTTATATGCATCCTCAGCCATTGCATGACATGACTGTGGAAATGTGGGGGAAAGAAATTGGCTGCTGAACCCCCTCTCATTTCAAGACAATCCTATAAAGAGATCTTCTTGGCGGGAACCTATCGTTCAGTTTAGTGCGTCTGTAGTCTTTACTGTGCCATTTCTTACATAATGGCTGGCTGGGACTACACTTCACTAGCTCAGGTCCTAAGTCTGTCTAATGAAATGTAAACGCAGGCTTTCTGTGGTGCCAACTCAGACTGAAACTACAGTATGGAAATGTAAACGTGGGGTGTAAGATGGGGTGAGGGAGTTGGAGACAGAGCCACAGCTTTCCAGGTCAGTCTCTGGCTAAGTATGGGCTTACCACTCTCTCTCTCTCAGGTGGTAATCCCTAACTAATAGCAAATTAGGATATTGGCGGTGACAGCAGCAGTGAGTTATGTCTTCTGTCGACTGGGAGGACATATCAATACACAGGGACAAGGTCGCAAATGTGCACAAAACACAACACAGTCATGGCTAACAACTTTAAGACAGATGTCGTAGTTAAACTTGATTGTATAATCAAAGACAGTATGATAGCAATACAGTTACGCTCCTGTAAGAACAAGAGATTGTAGCTCTTTCACAGGTGGAAGAAGTATTCAGACCCTTTATTTAATGCAAGTCTTACAATGTAAAAAATACCCCATTACACTGTACTGTACATATATATAATGGCATTTCTATTTCTATCTTTGTATTTTTATGTCTATTTTTTATTTATTTTCAATATTATTTTATGCCTGTTCTACTCCATTTGTGACCTATATGTTCTCTGTGTTTCTTTGTCTTTGTAACAAAAACATTCCGGTCTCTTTTTCTTTTTACTCTGCCTTTCTTTTATAGTCTTTTTCTCATTTAAATGACTCGGAGAAGTGTGCAAGAATTCTAACGTGCTTATACTCTGTAACTGTGCATACTGCAAATAAAGTTACTTGAACCTGAGCTACAAGTAAATGCCCTGCAATCAATTTCTTACTTAAGTAAAAGTTTGTATTATAGGCAAAATGTACTCATTATGGAGCAGAATGGCCCCTGTCAGTGTTACAGTATTAGAAATTATCATATTTTATAAGCTCATCATAGCTTTTGTATGTAAAATGTAACCAAGTAAATTTACTCAAGATCTGTACTTCACTACAATTTTGAGGTACCTGTACTTAAATTGTATGCTAATATACCTCTAGTCCACTAAATTTCAGAGGAAAATATTGTCGTTTTTACTCCATTACATTTATCTGACAGCTGTTGGTACAAGTTACTATGCAGATTAAGACTTTTTTTCATGTACATTTACTTAAGTAAGATTTTTAATACAGGACTTTCACTTGTAATGTAGTTTACTATATTCACTGTTGTATTGCTACTTTTACTTTTAAGTAAAATATCACAATACTTCTCTCACCACTGCGGCAAAGTAATTAGTAACTACAGATGTTGAATGAATGTAGTAGAGTAAGAAGTACAATATTTAGAAGTACATCATGGTTGAGATAAGCATGTTTGTCAGAAACTAGCAGACAGATGTTACATATATCACCTGAAGTAAAAACTGATAATGAAACAGCAAAATCTGAAAAGAACTATGAAAGAAAACACCAATATAAATCTAAATGGAGGACCAGAGCGATTATTGATTTAAAATGCTCAAAAGAGTAGGATCAGAACCAAACTCTATCACACTCACACTAGTGATGTTTCTTTTCTGTCACTGCAGTAAACAATATATTTATTACACTGCACACCCAGGAGTCAAGCCAACACCTAGAAAGATAATAACCTTTATTGTTAGGAGGTTAAAGGAACAAGCAGACAACAGCTGTTTGTCCATATGTCTGGTAGATTTCTGCCTTTGCAGATTCCTACATGAGGAGACAGAAGTCACAGTGAAGTCTCAATGAGTCATGCAGTGGCATGAGTCAAGAGCCAAGAGATTTTACCATTTGCTGCCCTCGTTTTATTTTTCTTCTGCAAAAACACATGGAAATCATCAGAGCAAAAAAATGTTTTTTTTAGGACTGTACTGGACACATGACAGAAATATGAGTCATAACTTGGACAGAAACAAAATAAAATAACTGTTTTGGTACAAGTCAGTGTCTTCTGCAAAGGAGGCTGCAACTTGAGGATATTCATGCCAGTATGTTGCAATCGATTTGAAAAGGAAATCTGATCACAGATCACATTAGAGTTTGGTTTCATGCTAGCTGAGAATGGCAATTAACATTAAAAAACAATGAATGTCACAATGATGCTAGATCTTTACTATGAGCTTCACTTTTAACTATAGTTATTTAAAAACATAGTTTAACAAAGGGCAAAGAGAAAATCTGATTAATTGCTTGACAAGTGGCAAAGAGTGTTTCTGCTACTGAGCCAAGAAACAAAATGACCATGAGATCTAAATAGATTTAGTCATGTTAACTGAAAACAAAAGAGTTGCTCAATCAAGGTGGGGAAAACAAGAATACCATTCTACAGCCATGCTAGTGGCTAGTGGCTCTGTAAGGCTGTATTTTGGCACAGCGGTGCTTTGAGCTAAATACTAACACATCTTAGTTTAACGTGCTAACATTTGCTAATTAGCACTAAAACAAACTACAGCTGAGGATGATGGGAATGTCATTAGTTTTGCATTTATTTGGACATAAACCAAAGTATTACCAAACAAAAAACATTTGACCTGGATGAAATGTCAGAGGATCATCAAAGTTATTACAAATCATCCTGAGGGGGGACATGTTTGTGTGCACCAAACTGCATGGCAATTCATTCAATAGTTGTTGAGACATTTCACTCAAAACTACAAATATGAACCTCACAGTGGTGTTCCAGAAAAAGTCAGGGGATCACCAAAATCATTAAGATTCATTCTCTGACGACCACAAATGTTTGTACCAAATTTAGAGCCATTCCATCCAGTAGATGCTGAGATATTTCACAGGATAAGTGAAAACTTTGGCCTGCAGGTGGCACTAGAGTCATGGGATCATCAAAGTCACTCAGGTTCATCCTCTGGGCACCCTGGATATCCACACCAAATTCATGGCAAGCAATAGAACAGTTTAGCAGAAATATTTCAGTAAAAGCCAAAGACGTCAACCTGCTGGTGGCGCTAGAGTTAAAAATCAGGGGATCACCAATTAATTGTAATAGATAATTAGGCTTCATCCTCTGGGGACCATGAATGTCGGTACAATATTTAATCTCAATCTGTCCAGTAGTTGTTGAGATATTTTAGTTTGGACCACGACAGACAATTCCATCCTCAGGGTCATGCTGCTAACTCAGCTAAAAAGCGTCAGTGTAAACTGACATTTCAAAGTCAAATTTAACTGACAGTCTTGCTTTCAACTAAAGCCAACGTTCACAGTTTCCAGACTTAACTCTGTCTGCACTCTGACTTGGGGTAGATACTGTAGAGGTGTAGAGACATTGAATGGGAACTAACTGTGGCACCAAGCTGCTATCATAGAGAGGCTGATTTGACATGTAAACACAGTCTCCGTGGAAATTGAATGCAGTGATGAGAAATATAAGTTCTTCCTGCCCAGAGCATAAATATCCACATTTCCATGGTGTGTGATGTCATTCTGAAACCCACAAAACTGGACTTTCCCACCAAAGACCAAAACCACATTGAGTTGCTTAGAAACAACCATAAAACATTTCTAAAGGAAGCTTGCTGGGGTAATAACTAATTGTGTTGTTTACTCTTGTCTTTTTCAACATGTAAGCCTTCAAGACGCTGGGCTAGAAGCCAAGGGTTTTTGTTGTCTAAAGGATGGCCTTAGTGTTTCAGTTGAACTGCACTTTAATGGGTTCTAACTGCAGCTCTGCTCCTGTTGGGATTTGAGTTTACCCACTGTTGTGAACCTCGGGGCTCCATTAAGGTGATGTACAGCTTTGTCTTCACCTCCAGGACTCAGTGATGGAGCCCACAGGGATGCCAATCATAAACTATAGTGCAAGGACACTGACACACACATGCACACAATGAAATCACTGCATGTAACATGTAACAGTGCCTCACTATTTACTGCCCTTCTTCACACCCTTGGTGGACTTGTGATAAATGAGTGATTTGAAAACTGTCAAACAGCCACATTCAGAAAATGTTTTCATGAGTTTAGGGACCTGAATGACTGATTTATTTGTTGCCCACAATGCATGAAGAGGTGTGTTTTAACTGGTGATGGGCTACTCACCAAAACCACAGTGATAAGTTGAGAAATGGCGCCATCTTTAGGTGCCTTCCAACACTTGATCTTAAACTGTAAATACATGGAACATTACATTTTGACCTGATGATGGCGCTAGATGAACAGTTAGAGTATCACCAAATTCGGCATGGCAATCAAACCAGTAGTTGTTGAGATATTTCAGTCTGGACTGAGGAACTA
The DNA here is from genome assembly GCA_011952105.1 of Coreoperca whiteheadi. Lineage (NCBI taxonomy): Eukaryota > Metazoa > Chordata > Actinopteri > Centrarchiformes > Sinipercidae > Coreoperca > Coreoperca whiteheadi. Next base: position 19,642,711 of record CM022479.1, read on the forward strand.
ACTGACATTGCCATCCCTAAAGCCATGCTGTATGGCTGAAAAAAATGCCATGACGAATCGTACAAGTAAAAGCAATTCTATTTTATGAAGCCACAATGACACACTGAATAAATCACTACTCGTGCTTGCAATACCATGTTTAATTGCCCAAACCAAACAACCCCAATTTTATTTTTGCTGGGCGAGACTGAGAACTGAATAACACCATCTTAAAATCAAATCTTTAAATATTGTCCTGTGTTGATGGTGGATTTTACATGCAAAGGGTTTGCACCCACTGGGCAAAAGAGGTTTGCTGTCACACACGGCAGGAAACATGTTTTTCCATTTTAGGTTTAAACAAAGGGCAGGACTATGTTTAAGGGGGATAAGGGTAAGCGTTCATGGTGGAGGAATGTCACAGCTTGAATAGTGAGGTGAACTACAACAGCCAAATTTCAATCAAATCCAATCCAATACACCTGTGCATGAAATACATCATAAAACTATATTATGTAACTTCAAATAAGGAGTTAAAAGTAAAAAATATTTTGACGTAAACATACAGTATACTGTACTATGAGTACTTTTTACTCACAATTATCAAGTGCGTGTCAGTGCATTGCATGCACTTGTTTGGCTTTCTTTTAGCATACCAATAATGCTAATGTTAATGCTATAATAACTCCAATCCCATGGAGTTGTATATCAGGGCTGATGCTGGGTGCAAACTACAAATTTTAAAAGAGCTAAATAAACAGCTAGTTTAAATTCTAGCAGCTACAAATAATGCTTAAAATAAACTCATGCACGTGCAAATCTGTTGTAAATATATAATTCAATATTTCCTATTAAAATAAAACCTCCTGCAGAACTTAACAATGTGATACTTCATACCAAATATATCTTTTCTCACATTTGATATGTCTCACTTAAAGAAACTTTTAATAGACAACATAAACAGCTTTCTCTGAATATGCCCCTGTAACATCAGAACATCCATTGAAAATATATATTCTGTACAATATAGTGTAAATAAAACAAAACCTACAAACACACGTTTTTCTCAGATGTCCCCACCCAAAGCATCCACCTTAAAAACTTAAAACTCCGCCACAGCTGCAGCCACCAACCACAACCTGCTGACCCCTCAGCAGTCAATATTTATGCTGGAGAGCAGCTCCTCCAAGGCCTCCAGTTTCTGATTGGCCTCCTCGATGGCGCTGTAAGTCTGCACGTTGCTGGCGATGTGGTAGCGGATGTCGTCGACCAGGGGGACGGAGTCAGTCTCGTGTCGCTCCTCCAACGACGCCGCGTCCTCTTTGATGATCTCGGCAAACTCTGCTTGCTCCACCAGCTGTGACGGACAGGTTAGACTGGTAACACAAATCTGAATCTTTCGTGGGAACAGCTGTAAAACATCAAACCTCGGCTCTCAGGTATTACATTTGCTAAAACTGGGATCATGTAGCTACATGACACAACAACAAAAAGGTATTATAGGGCCCCAGAGGTCTGTCTTTACTGTGACCTTTGGTATAGCAATGACAGATGTACAAGGGGGAGTCAAGTACCATCAACATCACCAAAGTACCAATAATAACAGTAAAACATTTACTAAAGGATAGATCTTACGTTACATGCTGTTGTCTGCATTTACTATTTGAGCTTTTGTTGCATTCCTATCTTTCCTTCCTGGTGTTTAAATATTTTTACTTTTGCAAACTCAGGTTTTTGTGACTTGTGATCTTACCTTTCTTGTGTCTTTTCGCCGTTTTTTGGCTTGTTCTTTATGCTGCTTTTTGTGAATCACTTTGTAATTATGGTTTTGATAGGACACGAGTGGTGACAGAGTTATACACAGTTTAGAACTAACAGCAGACATTTCACTAGTTCTGTGGTTAACAAAATGGTTCACATAGCAACCAAAGAGCAGTTTTTGTATTTATTATTTTAGAAACTAGATACCTTTATGGGGCACTTTAAAAGAATAGTTTGGCATTTTGGGAAATGCGCTTATTCGCTTTCTTGCCAAGAGTTAGATGAGAAGATCGATTCAACTCTCGTGCCCGTCTGCTAAATATGAAGCAAGAGCTGGGAAACAGCTAGCCTGGCTCTGTCCAAAGGTGAAAACAATCTACCTGACAGCACTTCTAAAGCTCGCTAATTTACACGTTAAATCCGTACAAAAACCGAGTTATACATGCTAAAACTATTCTTGGCCATGGGCAGTAACTGTTCCCCTGCTCCCAGTATTTATGCTAAGCTAAGCTAGTCACCTGCTGGATCTAGCTTCATATTTGGTGTACAGACATGTGAGTGGTATTGGTCTTCTCATTTAACACTTGGCAAGAAAATAAACAAGCTTATTTCCCAAAATGTCCAACTATTATCCTAAGGAAAAGTCTCGGACCCGTTAATGCACTTCACTGACACCAACCAAGTATAAACATCAATAATTCTACATTGTACAAAAGCATGACTTTTAAGTGTTGTGTGTACTCTAGCCATGATATCCCAGACACTCTCGTTATCCAGACAAAACAAGGCCCCCCCCCACTCCAATGTCAACACAAAGACACAGACACCCACCCGATCAATGATCTTGGCCATGAACTCTGTGCAGTAATCCTCCAGCCGAGAGAGACGGAAAAGCTTTGCCATCTTCCACATGTACAGAACGTTGTCCTCACATATAGTCTTAGCAAGCGTCTTCCCACAAAGACGCTTCAGCCCCGGCAGCAGATACATGTCAGCCACGCACAGAACGTCAAACACGTTCTCTGTTGTTAGCTGGACATAAAATATATCCAGTCAGCTGTCAGATGAACATTCAAGTAACATTACCTTTGTTGTTTAGGGGTTTGCATGTGCTGTGGCCTCTTTAACCCCAAAATGACACCAATTTACCTCTGATGTAAGCAGCTGATTCTTTCTCAAGGCTGTAAAAAAGTACTTCCATACTGTTCCTTGCTTTGTAGACAGTTGACAAGTGACTAAAAATAAACTTGTTTCTCCATAGATGTAATCATGACAACTACATTTCTTTGATACCGTGGTAAAAAAAATTCTATTTTTCAGATATATGAGAGCACTGGCCTATTCAAAGCTGTTAGCACTACTGTGAAATGTATGTTAAGTTGGATATCAACAGTCACAAAGAGTGTACGGTTACACACACTCATTCTCCAATGCATTTTGAACAGATCAGCATAGCATCCTTACGGCTAAGCTATGTCTTTTCTGGCTTTTGTATATGAGTTTGAGTACATGAGTGTTTCCACCCAATATATAGTTTAAATATTTAGTATGTTACATAGGTCAAGGATGCAAACATGTCAGGGTGTGATACTCTGAAGACCAAATAGCTAAGGTCACTGGAGGACCCCCTTCAAATTTTTCAATTTTAAACCAACAATAACTGAGGAAACAAGCTGTAAACACAACACTTACGCATTATCACCTTAACACCTTGTTATGGTAAACCCCTTAGCATGGAGCAACATTAGCATTCATTTGAAGCTATGTTTCTGGTCACTTGAATGTAAGTCCAATATTCAACCTCCTTTTAGCTCTGTTTTGGTCTCCACCAACTCCTGAGGGAAACATCTGGCTTTATAGCTGCTACATGCTCCACTAAATTCACCAGCTAGTCGCTAACATTGTCTGTCTGCTGTTTGCTGCTGGCAGATACAGCGTACGTTAGGTTTTTAAGAGCTTTTTCATTGAAAACAGCTGCCTGCTGAGGCCGAAAACAATGCTATAAGAGCAGTGGGACTGAATCGCCACAGTAAAGTTGCAGGCTGGAAAACCATCAAAGTAGTCATTTGAGCCACTGTTAATATAAAATAGAATACAACAGAAAGTTCACTTAAGAAAGTTATTATTATTTTCAAATGTTTTAAGGATAAGTTCAAAAACTCAACAGTTTAATGTATATTTATGACACCGCTGTACCTACACACACTTTTTTTTAATTTTTTTTTTTTTTACAGTCTCATGCCCAGCAGTAGGAAACCAGTTTGTCAGCCACTAATTGGTCCGTAAAGGTGATGCTGTCTTTTTTTACGACCCCTCGGCTGGTAGACTGACAAGGAGCGGTTTCGAATTTTCTCACTGAATGACAAGTTTGCATCCCTGATGATTAGTTCCGCAAAATAATTAGCAGACAGCAATTGGGCACTAACCTCTGTGTCATCAGTGTAGATGTAATACATGACGTGGATAAATATTTCATGGGCAATGTTGTGTAAAGTAATCGCTGGGGTGCTGGGCTGGGACTGCAGCTGCTCTCCTTCACTGAAGTGGTCCTCCAGCAAGGCTTTAAAATAATCACTGCGTCCACAGAAAAATGCCTAGAGAGACACACACACGCACAAACACACACAATAAAACTTCATTTGAGTGACAGGATCTTGGAAGGGTGAGGGGGTCTGTAATGTGAGGTTTGTAGTTCGTACCTTATGACACAAGAAATTGTAACCATCGACTCTGAAGCAGATGTCAGGATAAGTAGGGAAGCGGTCGACTCTGTTAAAGGGAAGTTCACCAAATCCAACCTGGGGAGAATCAACAGAAAAAGTTGAAATAGGCTCAATTATATAGCAGCTATCGTGTTGATTTTTTTGCAATCGTGTCCTTACTCTTAGTTCAGTGGGAAGTGCACAGTCTGCTAACTGAGCCATCTCCTCTTGAAGTTGACAGATGTGAGGCTCCAGGCTGAGAACTTTCACACAGACTCCTGGCTTGTTGGACACTTCAGTATGAGGAAAGAAGACAGACATCATTCACATAGGGAAAAAAACGTAATCCAAGGTCCAAAAAAAATAAAAAGGGTCAAGAGTTTAATGAGACATTACAGTTGTGGTTTGGTATTTTGAGTCTATTTGCAAAGCTGTGTGTATTACACTGTTAATACACATATATTAGCAGCGTAAACGTGAACCAAGAGGACTCTTACCAAATTCATACACCTGTTTGCATTTATTCTCCAGCTCTTCTATGAGCTCTGCCATTTTGCACTGTTTAGCAAGTCGTCTGGAGTCCTCCACAAGGCTTATATCAATATCCATTCGTCCTGTAACATTAAGAAAACAATGGATGAAAAGAGTTTGGACTCTTACACTTAAACCTCTTTTAATTCAGATGTTTTTTTCCTTGACAGGACTACACATACAGGAGACCAGCGGGTGCATGGTGGTTCGTATGTTATGGAAAAAATGTTACATGACTGCATTCAATTTCTTGATGATACTGGACTTAAAGTGTCACCTTGAGAAATGTTTATTTCTGTACACTTTTCTTTCTACTTAAGACACACACTGTGCAGCCAGTTAGCTTGCCTAACTAGCTTGCTAGCATTCCAAATGATAGGTTCATATTTTTCAAGTCTGCCTTAAAAATATATTTCCATTCAGTTTTTGCTTGCGGTAATCGTTCCAGATGAACTGGAATGTATTTTTTCCCAGAACAAGCCAGTGGATTTTGTCAGCCATCACTTCCAATGGATGCGCATCAGGAAGGGATCTGTTAACGGCCGTCAATGAACAGGAGGAACGATTACAGCAAGAAAAAAACGTGTTCCAATGTTCATTTGCACACCTGACTACTGTTTTATAAGACAGACTTATAAAAATGTAAAACTATCCTTTAAGGGTACCCTGAAATCAAAATATATCATATCATTATATCATGATATTAAAAGCTAAATATATAGTAAAATGCCATTTATTTGGCAAATCAAATCAGGGGGAAAAACCCAAAATACATTAACAGCCCTGGTGTATAGGCCTGTTAAAGTGTTTTCTGGTTTTCTGACTTGATTATTTTTGGGTGATTTATTCAGGCTAACATTGTTCAGATGGAAGATAAAAAGTTAGAAGATTTGTATATACCATAAGAACGAACTATTTTCGTTGGGTTTCCAATTAATCCAGAATGGTAAATCTTTGTTACGGGGACATTAAACAATATCACGGCCTGAATATTCCTGCAAAGTCCTAAAAATAAAGCCCGAATGTTTGCAGCTCTAATACACACCCACCTGTATAGAAATATTGCAGGATGGCGCCAAAGGCTGCAGGGTTGACCTGAAATCCAAACCGCTTTTATCCATACAGATATAGATAGACACAATATGCCTGTATTGTTGGCTATTAGACACGGCCATCTAATGACAAAGCCGACAACGCATAGCAACACAGAATGAATCAACCAGAATGTGTGTTCTTATCTACCAAAGGGTGTTTGAGGGTGATCAAGTTCTTCCCTTTCCATTTGGTCTCAAACAAATCTGTGAAGTACTCTGAGCGTGCACTGAGAACACATCTGTGGGCCGTAAATATTTGTCCATGAACCAGGAACTTGACGTCGCTGTGTTGACCCTGCTCCAGTAACCTAAAGCAAAACACACACACATAGATCGGATTAGATGGAGGTATGCAGGAGGTTTACATACAAACTGTAAAAGTACTCTGATGCGCTATTGCAGTTCATTGTTCTCATTTTCTTGTTTCTTTTCACTGTAAAGTAGTGTTTCTTGTCAATACTAAAACGGCTGAGGAGAATGAGCTGCTCTATTTCCTGCTCTGTAGAGGAATTAGATCATTTACATGAATGGCCAACAGGCCCTTGACCCTTACATGTGCAGAAAGTAGTTAAAATCATCCCGCTGCATGGCGCGGACGCTGACACACTTATAGTCTTTGAGCAGGCGTCGAACAGTGTCATTCAGAGAGCCGTACATACACCTCTCGCCATCAAAAGTGTTGGCTTCACACTTGGCACCTGAAAGCAAAGCAAAGGGGGGGAAAAAACTATGATTATACTACAGAACATTTCAGTGCGAGTATAATGGCATCCCACTATAGTAGATTGAACCGCTGTTTTATTACGTTAGCATTACCTAACTAACAAAAGGTAACAGCACTGCAGTAAAATTCCAGCCTTACCACTAGCCAACAGGTACTGGACCAGCTCCTCGTGACCACAGAGACAAGCATAATACCTGAAGAAGAGCATTCGCGCTTTAAGTTGTTAGGATAATGATGACGTGTTAGCCAGATAATCAGACTGCTTGCCTACATCGTACTTACAAAGGGGTGCTGTCCCATTTGTCTCTTACATTGAGGTCCACGTCTCTTTGTTCAACAAGGTATCTTAGCGAGAAAAGAAAAGTAGCAAGTGGTTACAGTGATGTACAGTCATAACTTGAGCCACCGACTACAATCACACATTTTCGGGGAAAAACAAATGGGGGCATCACACAGGAGCAAGCTTGTACATTATCTTAATGTTGTGGCAAAAATGCAAGACGGAAAAGAAGAGCAAGATGCATTGTCCACATAGCTGCATACATATTAAAATATATACCAGCCTCCTTCTGTTTGATGACCCCTTTGACTTTGGATTTTTCTGCTGGCATCATCACCGTGGAAACACGGATATCTTTAATTGACAAGACACATCCAATATCCTGCAGTGATGTAGAAGTGTACTTTTGCTGGATAGTGCAGTGACCAATTACTGCTTTCCATACCAGTCTGTCCCACAGCAGAGGAAGTGTCTTACACCAGGAGGCAAAATCTAGTTAAGCTGCATGGCTGGCAGCAGTAAATAGTAGCCTACAGTATCTTACATAACTACGATGCATCTGGAAACTGAGCAGCTGACCTACAAACGTTAGCTTAAGTTACCAGCTGGGCCACCGAAGCTAATGTTAGCAACCCAGCCCTCCGTGTTTACCCCCTGATAACAATGCAGTTAGCTCTGAGTTCGGCTGCAAGGCGACCGTCCAGAGCAGGCCAAATTAATGAAAGCTAATGTTTTGTAAGAGAGGACTGAGGAAAACAGAAAATGAACAATGCAATTAAAGGAGTTGTTCGCATACAGGCAAAGCCAACCAAGCCACAACAACGTCAGCTGAGCCGTTATTTTTTTTACCTGACTCTACAGATGTCGCCCTTTTTGCAACTACTAAACAAATCGTACACATCCATGATCCCCGCGGTGTTTTCGGTCTTCTGTAATGCATTGAGACGGCCTGCCTAGCGGACAGGTGAGCGATTATTTGGTGTAGCTTCAGTCTTTGCTCGGGTCGACGCTGAGAAAGTTCGCTGGCTGACAGTCACACCTTCTTGCACAGTTGTTGACAAGCTGCTCGGGTCCTCGGTGCTTTTGCTCGAAGAGGTCCGGCAGTCACGTGACTTGGCAGCCTTCGCTTCACTTGCCGTCATTTGCGAAAACTATGTAATGTGCCAGCCGCCGCTTGGATTTTGATGCGCGTCTATGCGTGGTGTTACGGTATGGGTGCTTAGAGCGGCCAAAAAGGAAAGACCCGTATTTCAGCAATAATTTATCACGTTTGATATACCAATTAAAAACGACATTATATTGCTCATTATATAAAATCCAGCTACGATAACAATCGAAGTTATTCTACTGTACTGTATTTAAAAAAGGGAGCTCGAAAGTTAAAATATTATCAAATATTCATCTTTGACCTGTCATAAGAAAGCTTTCCATCATAGGTTAGCAGACATTTCCAATGGACGGGAACAAGCGGTAGAAAATGACTGACTGACTGACATTTCCAATGGATTCCTGTTCAGGATGACCCTGGCTATAACCGCACATAATGTTCATATAGTTTTACTGAACAGTTTTTGAGAAATGTAAAGGGAAAGTCAGCAATACAAATAATTTCCACATATTTGAGCTGTCATTTAAATAAAATCCTTAATAGGTTAGTTTCCTTGGAGGACTCCAGGTAGCTGCACAAACAAATCCAGAACTTTTCACTGTGGAATTCCACCATATGAATTGAATCATAATGTGTAATATAATGTGAGAAACATAGTTCTTATAATATCCATGGTGATAAATGATTGCTGAAATGCAAGTCTTTGTGCACCTGTACCGTTTACTATGAACTGAAATTTGCATTTCAGCTTTAGACGTTTTTTACAAAATAACCTTGAGGGAATGTTCCCTGGTAGTTTTCTAGAGTTTCCCTTCAGAGGTCCTCCAGGAAACATTCCCTGATGGTTCTGTAAAGGTCTTTAAGGTTTTTTCAAAATAACCTTTAGAGAAGCGGTGCACGGTGGCAGAGCGGTTAGCGTTTAGCCCCCACCTCCCAATAAGGAGATAGTGGGTTCGAATCCCGGACCAGACCACGACCCCCCTGGGTGGAGTCTGCATGTCCTCCCCGTGTTACCGTGGGTTTTCTCCGGGTTCTCCGGCTTCCTCTCACCGTCCAAAGACATGCAGTAGGTTAATTGGTACTCGAAATTGGCCCTAGTGGATGAATGTGTGCGTGAATGGTTGTCTGTCTATGTGTCAGCCCTGCGACGAGTTGGCCACTGTCCAGGGTGTACCCCGCCTAAGGCCCGAAGCCACTGGGATAGGCTCCAGTCACCCGTGACCCCCACCGGGAACAAGCGGTAGAAAATGACTGACTGACCTTTAGAGAAGGTTACCTGTTTTGTTGGGAAGGAGAAAGAAAAGAAAAGTGGAAAGTTCCAAGTTTAAAGCATGTGCTTTTTAAAGATAGGACTTTTCATAAGTGATGTGCAATTGATTTAGAAGAAACACTCCCAAATTCCATGCATTCCCTCTCATTATTTGCACCCCCGCCTTTCACACTGCACTGTAAATGCCAAAAGAACTAAACATCAAGTACAAGTAGGTCAGGTCTTGTCTCAAATACTTCACTCCATGTCTATCAGCGAGTAAATTACAGTTTTGCTCTTTACGTGTGACATTTCTGTTAACTGATGCTTGCTGGGTATCAACGATGTCACATCTTTGGTAACTCTTTGTCATCCAGAAAGGAGAAGCTTTACATAAGTCTACCTCAACAGGGTAGTGGTCTCTCACTCTCAGGGCCTTCGGGAGGGTGCATATACCGAATGAGGAATATTCCCACAAAACAATGATGGACAACTCACCATTTCTTCTGTCATAGCAAACTCTTTGTGGAAATTGAATGGCTTGGCTGAGTTTGGCACAATGGCTGCCAGCATACCTTCTCCATGCACAACAGTCCTGTGAGAGAAATAAATTAATACATTCCATTAATTCATATATAATTAATTATATACAGATTATTCCTGACAGAAATAATCCTGTCACAAATTGATGTCTCACAAAATAAAACCATCTCCTCTGGATTTGTATGAATGGAGTTTATTAATGTACACATACCGGTCACATGTGTGTTCATTTGATGTATTTGCAGTGTTGTCCATGTCATCACCAGTCAGCCAGTGTAAATTCTTGTCACTGCGAATACGGATCTCCTTAATTTCCTTGTGCGTGATATATGCACCATCTGCACTAAAATCCCAGTTGTGTTCCTAGTTGGGATGTAGGAACACAGAAATCCCATTAAAAGCAGCGATGTTACAACATTGTTCAATGATAATTTATATGCCCTAAAATCGGTCTTATTTCTCTGATATGGGAGTATAAAAAATAAAAGTATGTGTGATTATTATTTAAGTTATGTGTGCCATGAACTCTACTTTCAGGTGAAACCATGATGCTAAAATACTGCAACAGGATCAACTCTCATCCGTTTTCCATTTGTCTTTGACCACCAGGAAGACCTCATACAGGTCATTCTCCAAGTACTATGGTTTGGTGTGGACCGGGATCAGCACTATATCCTTCAGCACTGCAACCATAAACAGTCCTGTGAACTACAAAATGCTCGCCTCCAATAACATGCCCCATCATGACATATATTACATGTGTGGATGCACACAGAAGATGCTGACTGACTAAACTTGATAAACCTGCCCTCTTGCTCCTTTGAATAACATGTCAAACTAAATCAGAGTCATTCGCCTTGAAATAAACAAACAGGTCCATAGACATGTTCTACATGATATACATCTACAGCAAGAGACTGACCTGTGTTGTGTGGTTTAAAGTGGAGAATATACGGCGCCCTTGTAAAAGTAGCCTACCCATGTCGTTCACCTGGTTGTCTTCATATTGATAGACAGTCGACCACATCATCCCTTCCAGTAGGACAAAAATGGCTTTAAGTGCATCTGTTTGATGGTTACATAACAAAATAATTGCGGTCTAGCAATGTTTTTGATCTTGCATGTACAGAAACAAAAACTTTTCCTTGTATCTTTTCCTTCCCAGGCGTGTACTGAGCTGCAGAGCATAGTGATGCATTGCGTTGACAGTAAAAGTAAGAATAAATATAGTAAGAAGATAACAGCAATCTTTGATTCCTTCAGGAATAAAAAATGCAAGCTCACACTTTCAGTTCTTTCAAGAAGAGTTTAAGAGAAGCTCATCTCACATCCACCACCTCCACAATCGCTAAAGTGTTGTATAGGGACACAATTTATAGGAGAAAAAAAGCTCTCAGTAAAGTAGAAGTGTGAAGTTTAGAGAAAAGAAGGGACACATTTTATCCTTTTGAGTAATGCATGTCATTCAGGCTTTTTTTGTGGTACGTCTGAGGAACAAAGTGTAATTTCCACACTGCCACTTGTTTGGCACACAGCCATGACAACCTCCATAAATAAACGACATATTGTCTACAGTACTGTCTATATTTACTGTCACCTTTTGTGGCCTACATTTTTCATGGAGAACTTGTCACACGTTTGCAGGTTTAATCACTCAGTATTTATTGGCCTTATACCAGCTATTGTGTTTATAAAATCTGCTTCGTTCACTGCTCCTGCAGCACTACTGTACATTACGCAAAAATCTCAGTTGGGCATAGAGCCAATATAAATATTTATTCTGGCTCCACACTTGCTTTAATTTATTATCAGTAAAGATGTTGTCTCTTGATAACTTCTTGGGTCACAGTACTGACTTTTATTTCGAATTTTGAGGAGACTCCAGTGCGTCCCTCTAGAAAACACTTGTATTGCTCCATTGCAACACACCTGGAGCTGCAGAGCAGGACTGAATTCCAGTGAAACAACAGAAACCAGGCAACCTTTACAATGGGGGCAGGTGGGAGAACAGGTGGCATGCGTCAAACTGGTTTACCCACATTGGGGACACACATAACTTCACTATCATGCCACACCCAGACCTGCCTATAAAGTAGCACCCAAAAGATAGTGAAATGCACAACAGAGCTCTCCATCCTCTTCAGCAGTGACATTGCTGCACGGTACTACAATGAGTCTGAGGAGCAAACGCAGCAGCCGTCCAGGACTACGCATGTCCTCAGGGGGCTTCAGTAGCATGTCCTTGGGATCCTACTCCTTCCATAGGATCAGCTCTGGGGCTAACCAGGCGGCCCCGATTACAGCCGTGACCGTCAACAAGAGCCTGCTGACCCCGCTGAAGATAGACATCGACCCCAACCTCCAAGTTGTTCGCAACCAGGAGAAAGAGCAGATCAAGAGTCTCAACAACCGTTTTGTCTCGTACATTGATAAGGTAAGAGGAAGTTTCACTAAAACTCTTGCTGATGAATTTTAATTTAAGTCATTTTCATAATCCTGATAATCCATTTAGATACATTATTGGCCTTTGAACTCGTGTTTAAATGCCTTACACAACCTTTCTAAAAGATGTTAGATTCCGATTGATTTGGTTGGTACGTCCTGCTTGTGCCACAGGTAAGATACCTGGAACAGCAGAACAAATTACTGGAGACCAAGTGGAAGCTGCTGCAGGGACAGACTGCTGCCTCCTCTAACATTGAGCCCATGCTGAAGACCTACATCGCCAACTTGCAAAGACAGCTGGAGAGTATCAACAATGACAAACACCGACTTGACACGGAGAACACTGTCATGCACAAACGTGTGGTCGACTACAAGACAAAGTAAGACTTGTTTTTGTAAGAGAAACTGAACCACTGTCAAGTCTGTGAACTAGAATGAAGTTTTAGACATATGGTATTTTAGTGCATAGTGATACGATCCGCATGCGTAATCTGAGATTTGTGGGCTGTTTCAGGTATGAGCAAGAGATCAACAAGAGAAATGAAGCAGAGAATGAGTTTGTCATTCTCAAAAAGGTATAGTATGCAGTCATGATGGCTATGATAGATACTTGTTTTCTGAATGTGTTCTTTAAAGTAAGAAAAACTCACTAAGCCAGATAAAGCTCTGAACCATTTGTATTAACTCTTATTACATTCACAGTTTTATAAACAATTTCTCTACTAATAATTTTCCTTTCTGGGCTACAAAACTGTATTATCTGTTATTACCAAATGCAAAAGGTTAAGCACTGGTAGTTTGTTTTCTACTGACTTCCTGCAGGATGTGGACGCGAACTATCTGTCCAAGGTGGCGCTAGACGACAGGGTGTCTGTTATCAATGATGAATTCAACTTCTTCCAGACTCTGCATGATGCGGTACATAACCATTTACTGAAAATCGTCTGCAAATGTCAAATATATTAAATTAAGTTAAATGTTTACAGTATGTGAGCTTGTTTTGTATTCTTACTGTTTCTCTATGTATTGTTTTCTAAACAAAACAAAAAAAGGAGCTGCATGAGCTGCAGGAGAGCCTGAAGGAGACCTCTGTGGTGGTGCAGATGGACAACTCCCGTGGCCTGAACATGGATCAAATCGTGTCTGAGGTTAGGACTCAGTATGAGGACATTGCCACCCGCAGCCGTGAAGAAGCTGAAAGCTGGCACAAGAACAAGGTGAACAAAAAGAAATGTATGAACCTAGATAGTAGTAGTAAAACAGATGTATCTTTAAATCTAGAAATATGAATGGGGTCAACAGTTAACTAAATATCAGAAATCTACTTGAAAACCCTGTCATTTTGACAGGAACCACCCTTTTCAAACCTGATAATTACTGATCTCACACCTTTGTTCCTCTGTTTGATCTCTGCTGACACCAGTTTAACCAGATGGCTGCTGAGGCCAAGCAGTATGGTAATGAGCTGCATAGCACCAAGGGGGAAATATCTGAGCTCAACCGAATGATCAGCCGTCTGCAGAAGGAGATCCAGGCTGTAAAGTCACAGGTGAGAGAAAGGATTATAGAGTGCCTGATATGTTGAAAGTCATAGGCAGCTGGAGTTGTTGTTTGGTCTTAAAATGTGCCGGATAATGCGTGCAATAAGCCTTAAGTTTTATTTGCTGATAGGTGCTACAAATCAGTAAATAATTAGGTTAAAAAAGGAATTAACTATATTACATAGAGCAAAAGCAACACTTTTCAAGCGTAATACTCCGTATTGAAAAGGCAGTATTAAACACATTGAGAACAACAGAGTTCATTGCTGTTTAAAGATTTTAAAGACTGACATAGTGATGGATTTTAGCTAAACAGAAAACATGACAATCAGAATCAGAATCAGAAATACTTTATTGATTCCCGAGGGGAAACTCTTTGTAACGGCAGCTCACTATCACGTCAGTGCACACAAGAATGGAAGTACTAAGCAAAAAATATAATACACTATAGTCTATAATACAGGTTAAGTACCAAGTGGGTATAAGTATAACATTTAAAATTTAAATAAGTGTAAGGTACAAAGTGGGTTTACCGGTTGAGCATAATATTACAGTATAAAGTAATAGTGCATGAACTGTCAAGTTACGTGTAGCTTATTAAGAATATAATGAGACGGAGGATATTGCACAGCCATACTAGAAGTATAAATAAATATCACAAAATTAAATTGAAAACAGGGTGTATTGCACAGTAGTTTTAAAACCGAATATTACACAATTAAGTCCAGAATTGCAGAGATGTTCATGATCGGTGTCCAGTAATGACTTAGGGTCATATAGACTAACACTTAGACGGAGGAGTTATAGAGTTTGATGGCCACAGGCAGGAATGACTTCCTGTGGCGCTCTGTGGTGCATTTTGGGAGGATGAGTCTTCTGCTGAAGGTACTTCTGTGTTTGACCAGCACGTCATGGAGTGGCTGGGAGACACTGTCCAAGATGGCATGTAGTTTGGCCAGCATCCTCCTCTCTGACACCACCGACCAGGGTCCAGCTCCACCCCAACAATGTCACTGGCCTTACAGATCAGTTTATTGAGTCTGTTAGCGTCCGCTACCCTAAACCTGCTGCCCCAGCATGCACCACAGACTCGTAAAACTTCCTCAACATTGTCCAGCAGATGTTAAAGGACCTCAGCCTCACTCAGAAAATAGAGGCGGCTCTGGCCCTTCCTGTAAAAAGCTTGAGTGTTCTTAGCCCAGTCCAGTTTATTGTCTATGTGTACTCCCAGATAGTTGTAATCCTCTACAATGTCCACACTGACCTCCTGGATGGAAACCAGGGTCACTGGTGCCTTGGCCCTTCGTAGCTCTACAACCAGCTCCTTAGACTTGAGACAAAGTTACCCACCACAGCCCTGTACTCAGTCTCATCACCACCACTGATACATCCCACCACAGCAGAGTCAGACTCTGTGTGGTGGCTGAAGTCTTAATAACTCCCTGTGGAAGGAAATTGAAAACATGACAACAAAAAAACACTATTAAACTATGACAGCGACAGTATCCAATCAACAGTAGCCCAATTCTCTATTTGAAAGGGGTAGTTGAATGCTCATATCTTACTGAATGCTTAAACCACTTTTTTTAAGCGTGCCAAGCTTGAAGGCCAGGTAGCAGAAGCGGAGCAGCATGGGGAGGGGGCCGTGCAGGATGCCCAGGCTCGCATCAGGGACCTGGAGCTGGCTCTGCAGACGGCCAAGCAGGACATGGCTCGGCAGCTCAGAGAGTACCAGAAGCTCATGAATATCAAGCTGGCCCTGGACATAGAGATCTCCACTTACAGGAAACTGCTGGAAGGAGAGGAGGAGAGGTGAGTTGTAGGCTCTTGGTAGATCTCAGCAATGTCAAATTCTCATAAACATTATAACTCACTGACTACAGGCTAATTTGGGCTTTTATGGGGGAAATCAGTTAGGCTAAAGTTAGTTTGCCTCATGATGATCATCAATTTGAGGTCACGGCTTAAAATAGTTCTCCACCAATTTAGCATCGCACCCTTATAACATTGTTGGACAGTTTAAAAATGATCAAAATTAATGCAGCAGAACCTGAGATATCCAATCGACAGTAACCAACACTTAATACACACTTTCTTCTTTCTTGTCAAATCCTGGCGCCTACGCGACCAAAATGCAACGCGGCCTCCAACTGTCGGGACGGGAACCTCGAAACCTTTAGCCTCCCGGATGTTCCATAGAAAAGCTCAAGGAAGCGGCTTTTAATGGAGTCGGGGGGTCGTACATTTACCAAACCAACCATTTAGTCTTCATAGTTTAAGTATTTTCTCATGTAAAACCGAAAAATACTGTTTTTATGGACTTCCGATAAAACAAAACTCTGACCTTTTGTCGCTTGGCCAAATAAGTTCATTGTATTCATTGTGGTGCGCCAAGCCGTAATGTGATCATTACTGCCCCCTGAGGCCGAAGGCCGCAAAACACACAGTGGTACTTGACGTTTGGCGAGCACTGCGCTTTTCGCGGGTGTTTTTCCGCCAACGGCCACAAGGGGCAACAATGAGCTCATTCCACACAAACAAACTTCGTCTTCTGCCCCAACAGACTTGGTAAAACCGGCGGACTTCCTCTTTAACAACATTGTCAGTACATTAAGCCTTTCAGTGTATTTCCCTGCTTTCTCTCTGACAGACATGGACAGGAGACTATTGTCAATATCCAAACAGTGCCCACCAAATGTAAGTACTGCATATTTCAACCGAAGATAAAACCATTATTACCACTGCCCTTAGGATTGCTGTGACAGCCCGCAGTGTGTGTTTGTATGTGATTTTTCTGCTGTCCTCTTCCCAACAGCCGTCCCTGTTAAAAACAAGCAGCAGCGACCTTCATTTCTAATCAAGAAGGTGGAGACCCACAACCTTTCATACAGCTAAATCATAAAAATCACACTGCAGTACTTTAACCTGCTGGATCACTATGGCCATTTAACTATAACCTTTACATGAATCTCTTTGTAACCTACAATAAGCCAACTGCACTAGTGTTATTGTTTTATTTCCCTTTACCTTGGGTTTTGATGTCACATTAATTATCATTTTCTGTGTTTAAAAATAAAGATGTACTCAGCTGAACGATCATTTGTGTTCCTTTTTCTTGGGTTGTAATGAAGCAGACATGGAAATCAGTAGCCTACATTTTGTTATTCTCCTCTTTACAGCCCCGTTAAAACATGCTGCAAACCTCGGCAACAGTCGCTGATGTGACACAAAACTAAAAAGTCCAGAAGTTTGGATAATACTTACATCCAGTCGACCTGTTTTTGTCCTTGGTCATTTTCTAGAGTTATTTATCCAATCTAGTCTGACAACAGGAGTAATCTTGTCTTTGCTGACCTCCATTGGTTTAACGTTTCCCCTTGCTGTTGTGATGTAAATATGTACAGACTTGATATAATGTAATTCCAACACAGACCAGCAAGTAGACCACAGCTGACCTGTGCTTGTTAAGAGAAAGTACAGCTCACTTTACGCTGGACCAGATGTATCTGACCACTGACCACAACAGAAGTTGAAAGGATTTCATGGCCTCTAAGGCAGTTTTACAGTAAAGGTTTAGTGACTTGAACTTAGACTAACCCACAGAAAGTAGGGGTTTTTATTTTGTCTTCTTCTTCTTTTCCTTTC
>CM022479.1:19661630-19943920 GCA_011952105.1 Coreoperca whiteheadi
TTTGTTATTTTGTCTTCACAATAAATAAATAATATAAACAAATAATAAATAAAATCTATTAAAAAAATGGAAAATAATTATAAGTAGCTTTTGTATTCTTAGATATTATCTTTGAAGGACAGGTGAAGGCTCTGCAGTGGGTGATTAAAACCTCTCAGAAGATCATTGGTATCCCTCTACCGAGTGTCAGTAATATCGATGAGGTGAGGTGCCTGCACGGAGCTCAAAGGATACTAAAAGACAGTACCCACCCCAGCCACAGCCTGTTCACCCTGCTGCCGTCTAGAAAGAGATACAAAAGCAAAAGTATCCGCTGCCGTACCGCCAGACTCCAGAGAAGCTTCTTCCCTCAGACTGTGAGACTGCTACATTCATCCTCAGCACTCCACTGTGTAAACTGGTTTTATCTCATCATCTACTGTATATAATTTTTGTATTTAACATCTGATTCTGTGAGTAGCATAAAGGGAACTGCATCTTAAATCTCGTTTCACAACCCTGTGTTGTTAAATGATAACGAAATATACCTTGTATTTACACCATATTAATTAAGATGTGTTATTTTTTCCACTGGTAGAAGAAATTATTTTACTTTAGTGGAAGAAATATTATGTTACAAGCAAAAGTCCTAAATTTAAAATGTTTACTAAGTATAAGCACATAGGTATTATCAGGTAAATGTACTTAAAGTATACACAAAGTGTAGGAAAATGGCTCCTATTAGTATCAAAATATACTTAAAGTACCAAAAGTAAAAGTACTCATTATGCAGAATGGATAATTTCCAAATCATATATATTATATTATTGGATGATGATTATTGAATCATTAATGTATAAGCATCACTTTAGTATTGCAGCTGGTTATGGTGGGGTACATTTTAAATACTTTCATATTATATTTTATATATATATAATGCATTTATTTGTTGATTATATTTTGTATTTTGGAATAATCTGGATCTGCAAAGTAATTAAAGCTGTCAAATAAATGCAGTGCAGTGAAACAAAAAAAGGACAACATTTCCCTTCTGAAATGTCGTGGAGTACAAGTATGAAGCATCATAAAATGGAATTACTCAAGTACAGTATAGTACTTGAGTAAATGTACTTAGTTACTTTCCACCGCAGATTTTTTTTTTAAACCTATAATTTAACTTAGGAGCATATTAAAACAGCTGCAAGGTTTTATTGCTGGGAGGACACATTCAAACTGACTCTTGAGTTACCTGTTTACTTGCGGCCCTCCCTGCCTGCAAGGCAGCGTGCAGGGCTTAAAGTCACCAATGCTTCCTGTTTGGAGCTGCTCGTGGTTGAGTCGGTCGGTAGCTCGACTGCTGCATTCCCGCTGCAGGCGTAACCCCACCATTAATTCAGAAGTCTGTCTGCTGTCTAAAGATTCTTTTGATTCTTTACCACACTTTTTCTCATTTACTTTTTTTCCCAACATCACTGCTTCCAAGGTAACTACTTTCCACTTACGTGTTATGAAAAATCAGAATTGTACTGTTACCGTGAGGCGTGGGTAGAATGCAATGTACCGTTTGTTACACTGTAATTTATTTGCAGACATGAATAGCGTGTTGCCTGCAGCCTGTCGTGCTGAAAGTCAATTAAATTTGATGTATTCTCACAACAGTGATTTACACAATGGACAAAGACACTGTGCTGACTCACGTCCTGATGTCAAAGGGCATGTCGACACTTCTTGGTGGAGAGCTGCCTGTCAGTGTGATAAACAACAATAAGTACATATCCCTGCTGACTTCTGAAGCTCTGGTGACAGACGGAAATGTGGACGACAACTTGCCCTCCCTTGATCATGCAATCCACGCTGCCCTGTCTGGTGAAATCAAGACTGTGATACTGGTTGGTTCTGAAGGATCAGGTAAAACCACTGCTTTGGAGAAGCTAGTTGGGGACTGGGCAAATGGAGAACACCTTCAAACATTTTCTGAGGCAAAATATCACGTGTCCCTTAATGCCCCCCAGAAAAAAATCCAGAATTTGTGATGAATCATACCTTTTACATCCATATTTTTCTGCAATTGGTGACCTTTTGTTTACCTTCTATCACAGTTTATTTGATACCGAGCTGACAAGTGCGTGCTGTCCTCATTTGATGGAGGCCTTGATGTCAGAGCACAGCTCTCTGTCAGAGCTGAACCTTTCAGTGAATAATTTGGGCCAGGAGGGGGCACTGCTGCTCTGCCAAGCCCTCCGTCGACCTGGATGTCCAATAGAAAAACTTGGGTAGAGTCACCTGTATTAACACTCTTGTCTTTTCAGTGGTAAAGTGACACCTCTCACAGTTATTTGGTGAAGTTCAGATAACTTTTATATTCTGCTGCGCCCTACAGGTTGAAACGATGTGAGTTAACTCAGTCAGTCTTCAAGGAACTGGGCTCAGTGCTGAGAAATGGGACTACTCAACTTAAGTCTCTGACTGTAGGTATAAATCTAGTTGGAGACCAAGGGGTTAAACATCTTTGGGATGCTGTTGCACAATCAAGCTGTCTGTTGGAGGAGTTGGAGTGAGTTGACAAAATGCTCTCCATTGATTACTTTTTTTTAAAATCACCGTTTGCAGTGTGCGCTACATTCTAATGCATCTGCCTCTCCTTCATCGCAGCGTTGAAATGACTGGTTTGACAGATGCCGGTGTTGAGGACTTGTGTGCTGCTGTAAGAGCCAGTAAGACTTTGAAGAGCCTGGAACTGAGAAACAACTCACTGACCGATGCTTCTGTCCCGGCCCTCGTCCAAGTCATGCAGGAAAGCCACAACATGCAGGAGATGAAGTAAGCCAGATTCACTGAGCCAGTGCACTTACATAGTTTCCCCATCACAAGATAACCCATTAAACTAGCATCTAACTACTGTTTGTGTGTCCGACTCTTTCAGCCTGAAGTACAACGACTTCAGTGAAGACGTTTTTGACATGCTGTACAAGTGTGATAAAATGAGACACTGAAGACTGCGAGAGGATCACATGCACTACTGTAGGGAGTGCTGCCATGTTAGTTACAACTAAAATTAATTAGTGGATGAATGCATTTGTCAACCAACAGAAAAACAACTACTGAAATAACTATTGATAATTAATTGTTTAAGTCATTTTTCAAGCAAAAATGACACTGGGCTAAATCCACGTACTCCAGCTTTTGAAAATGTGTTGCTTTTCTTTGTCTTAGATGAGAGTAAATTAAATATCTTTAGACTTGGCTCTGACCTTTTAATTAATTGTGATTGGCACTTTGCTATTTTCTGATAGCCCCTACTCCTTATACAGTCAAGTTCACCATCCATAACATAATAAGGATCCTACACATTCATTACTGGATAATAATGTTTTATTGAGAAACCTTTGGCATTTTAAGAGTGATATCTGCCATTTGGAATTTCTAAGCTCACAACAGAGTAAGCAGTATATTCAGTAAGGCAGTTGCAGTGATTTCTTTTACAGCTGTAAAATATATTACGAACTTCGCTAATAAAATTTATTTACATGTATAAAATGAGTGTCGACTGTAGCAGTGTAGACATGCACTGTTACGCATTTGCTGCAATTTCTAACTTTGAAAACACACACACACACACACACACAGCGAGGTGCAGACAGACCACACACATTTCACCGTCTACTCCTGTAAGCAAAAAGCAGGTGTAAACCTCACACAGTGTAAACCTGACTCAGTGAGACAGTGCTATGTCTTTATTCCACACGTGGACTTCCCGTGTATCAAAGTCCTCTATCCATTTAAACAACTCAGCAAAAAGTGGAGGAAAAAAAAAAAGAAGTTTTAAGTCTTTAAGGGGGTCAAAGTGACGAGGTGGGTCACACAGGCACGCAGGAGGTGAATAAAAGCCACACTGGAAGTAAATATCCCCTCATGGTACTCAGAGGTCATGAGTTTCTCCATTACCAGTGTGACTGCTGTCCTTTGGTTTTAGGGTCTGACCGGGATTTTTACTGCAACTCCTCGTCTCCTCGTCTGAGCTGCTCTCGATGTCACTGCGGTCATCTTTTGACACCTGTCAAATGAAACACAAATAGGAATGACAGTTTCACCATCTTAGCGTAGCGTGTTAGCATGCTACCTTTTTTGATTGGCACTAAAAACACAAAGTACAGCTGAGGATGAGGACAATGGCATTAGTTTTACAGATATTTGGTCATAAAGCAAAGCATTATACAAATTTGAATTTTGACCTAATGACGACACTAGATGAACAGACAGGGGAGCACCAAAGTTATTACGATTTACCCTAAGGGGAACATGAATGTCTGGACCAAATTTAATGGCAATCTGTCCAATTCATGTTGAGACATTTCACTCAAAAACCTCCTGGTGGCACAGGAGGAAAAGTCAGGGGGTCACCAAAGTCAGAAGGATTCATCATCAGCAAAACAAAGAATATCTGCACAAAATTTTGAGACAATTCATTGAAAAAAATAGAGATAGTTCACTGGATAAGTGAACATTTTGACATGCTGGTGGTGTTAAATGAACAGTCAGGGGGGATAAATGGTAAAATTTCATGGCAATCCATCTAATAGTTGTCAAGATATTTTACTAAAAAACTGAAATGTCAACCTCATGAAATATTTCAGTTTGGACCAAAGTGATGGACCAACATTTCCATTCATAAAACTACGCCACTAGCGTGGCTAAAAATTGTACTACACACATGACAGACTAACCTTTCCCTTGAATATGGCTTTGATGGCAATGCGAGTAATGAGGTAGAACCAGATGATGTGAAGAGCCTGGAGCACCAAAAGCAACCCATTGAGCAACCACCAGGCCTGGTATGGCCCGACAATCTCCCAGCTCTCAAACAGAACACTGCTAACAATCCTGCAACAAATACACACATTACAGAGGTTTCCGAAGCTCTCAATATATTATTACAACTTTTAGTTAATTGGGAAGCTAATTTAGTTTAAACATGGCTTCTAATGGTTAAACATGTGACAGGCTGGTATGTAATTTGATATTTAAATTAGCTCTCATTTGCCTCACCAGAAAGGATAGATGACAAGTCGAGTCAGGAAAAAGATTATGCTGAACACCACGAACAGGCCATCACACAGCTTCTGGTACTTGGCATAGTTGGCCAGCTTGGCAGCCTTTGGGGATGAATAAGGCATTAATCTCTATTGTAATTTATATCTTGTCACGAAAATGCTAATAAGAGATGGGTTTTTAAATACCATCAGACAGGTAGTACAAGTAGCACACAGCACAGCAGTATAATTTCCATGCGCTAACGTTCCCAGCTTAGCTGAGTTAAACCCCTTCAAGTTTGCTTCTTGCAACAGTTGCTATCAGAAAAAAATATTTATTCATCACGGAGCTCTTTACCTCAAGGAATATGTCGGAAGCATCATGCACACACATGACCAAAGTGCCAACTCTTAGCATGTTGTTGACATAGGAGAATGTGATGAGCAGAATGGTGGCCAAGTGGTGGACAAGCATGATGATAAAATCCTGTAAAACAGTGAAATGACGAGAGATGACGGAAAGAAAGAGGGGTAAAGTGGTAAATAAGATGCTCAAGCTACTTGAACCCAAATTTACAAGTATGTAAAACACCTGCAGCTAATGGAACAACGAGATGAAGCTGCTGCTGCTGAAGAATAGTCCTCACTGCTGGTCTTGTACATTCATAAAGACTAAGTTACATCACCAACCGAAAGGCTTCATTTAAATACTGGGATGACAGGCTGACGTGAAGCAATAAATAAGAATCTTAGTGGCGCCCTCAGCACTTCACTGTCTAACCTGTTCTGCCAGAGCACTTAATGATCATCAAATTCTAATACACTGGTAACACCAAATGGAGTGAAAATTAACCCTGTAAACACACCGCCAAAGAAAATAAGAAAAATGGATATTATAAAGTGAATATGAAAAGCTGGCAAAACAGTTCCAATACATGGGGGCTAATGAGAGGCATCACAATAGTGTTAGTTAAGCTGTTGTTGACTTACCTTACGTTTAATGTCTATAAACTGGGAAAACATCAGAGACCAATAGAAAGCCAGCTCAGCTACATAGTAGTTGAACTGTCCAGGACTCAGGGGCTTTGGGAAGGAGTGAAGCAAAAACACCTTTCACAAATATGTAGCCCCACTGGCTTACCGACATTAGGGTGCTTAACAGATTAGTCATAATATAGGCAGCTGAATATGATGATTAATGCAGGTAAGAAACATATATTAACCTGAAAAGGATAGTTGTACCAACACTGTCTGGTATCCCACATCCAAGGTGACTAACAGAAACAGAAGGAATTGTGCATATCATTATGTCTGTCTGATCAACAGAAACACAGTTCAACTGGCAATAGAAGCCAAAGCTATGCAACAGTTATTAGTACTCTACATTCACTCATTCAACTCACCACCCACAGATGGCGAATAGCATAGATAAAAATCCCCAGGTAAAATGAAAATCGCCACCTGAAGTGAAAGAAAAAGAGTAGAATTGGGAAACCAGAACAATGTGACTTGGTTACTTCTTGAAAAACACAAGTCTGCAGTCATGCTTACACCTCGGCGAGGCTGTACGGAGGCACAGCCCTGCTTTAAGCTCCATGCTAAGGTCAGCATGCTAGCATGCTTACAATGACAATGCAAACACTTACCATGTTCACCATCTTAGTGTAGCATGTTAGCATGCTAACATTAGATAATAAACGCTAATTGAACTAATGGGAATGTCATGAGTTGTATGTAAGTGTTTGGTCAAAAAAACAAAACAAAGAAACTTTGGCCTGATGATGAAACTAGATGAAAAGTTAAGGGATCACCAAAGTTATTACAATTCATCCTGAGGGAGTCGTGAATGCTGGTATTAAATCTCATGACAATCCATCCGATATTTGTCGAGACATTTCACTCAAAGCCACAAATGTCAACCTCTTAGTGGCACTCGAGCAAGGGATTTACCACAGTCATTAGGATTCGTCACCTAGGAACCTTGAATGTCTGTACAATATTTCATGGCAATAAATCAAATAGTTGTCGAGATATTTCAGTCGACCGACATGAATGAAGACGTAAATGTAAACTGTTTAGTAGCAGTTCAGTAGGAACTCACATGCTCTCACAGAACTTCTTCTGCGTACTGGGCCTGTCTTGGTTCCGACGGACGCGAAACCATCTCTGTATTTTCCGTACATCCCAGTCCAGCTGTTTGGTGAGTCCATCCAGTTGCCTCGTGTCTGGACACTAAAGAGCACAGAACAGGACACATAATTTGCTTTCCATAGCCTCTACTTGTAAAAACACAATGCCAGTAGGTATGACTGTCACACTACATGAGGTATTTACTGAGCAGGTCATTGTGCCGGTGGTGGTGTATTCCGGTGCAGTAACATCAGTATTCCAGCGTGTTGAGGAACATTTAACGGACTACAGAACAAACGTGGGCCTTATGTACCATTTTGGACTGATACATCTTCTCCAGGACATCATTGGGCTGAGCTCGCCGAGGCTCTCCCGCCTGAATCTGAAGTATTTGGCCACAGGGCTGGGCCACTAGCCTGCATACACACAGATGGAGGCAAAAAATAAATAAACATTATAAATAAGGTGGGGGCAGGGAGTGGACACAGAGATGGTGTGGTATTAAGAGAGAGACATTCAGACAAGGAAGAGAGTCCGAGAGAGAAGTTAAGCACTGTGTACAGGCTATAACAGATGAACTATTAGCTAAGACTGATCAAGGGTTTCTCTCACTGACATGACCGGTCGAGGTTCAGCAGTTTGCCAGCATTAATGTTTGACATGCATGTGTGTGTCTCAGAGGGATGGAGAGGAGTACAATAGAGGCTAGGGGGCAGACACAGGCAAGCAATAGAAGGAATCCTGGGGAATGTGGCACCTAGTCTAAACAGAGCATGATGACCAATCATGTGAGAGGGTGGAAGACTGAGATGGGAGGGCCGCCTCAAACCAAAGTACTGATGTGTGTCACAAGATCCCTTGGTTCATCTGGTTGAGTTGACCAGTGTTCATGCTCAAACTCAGAGCCATTTATTACATCTCAATCGCACGACACCCCACTCATCTGGACTAGTTTCCCCCAACATGGGAAAGTCCTGAATGAATAGAAGCACAGACCAGGCTTTGGCCTGCCCTTTCATTGGTGAGTTTACTCCAAATGAAGCACTCCTAAGAAAGTTAGGGCCATTTGCGTAACCCCTAATTTAGGCACAAAATGCTCAGTTCCCAGTGATTGCATAACATATTAGACTGTGTATGCCAATTCTGTTATCTGTCTATAAACTATCATTGCTGAGTATGGTAGACATGTGACTAAAGCCAGATTAATTATTTTCACCTCAAGGGAATGCTAGCACTGCTAAATATGAGGGTAAGGCAAAACCAACAGAGAAATACACCATAATTATCTATCACAGGAAGAGACAGAAGCTAAGGCAGTCCCATCTATGAATTTGTTAAAAGAGATTTGCGTAATTTCATTACAACTAACTTTGTCTGAGACAGCAACAGCTCAGGATGTTTGTTTAAGACCCATAATAAGCCTGCAGAGAGTTCTCTGGTTCTCTCTAGTGTCCAAATAGTTTTTGTTCATAAAGAAATGACTCATATATTAGGATTCCTCCATGGAGTAATATTTGCATTGTTATATTCCTGTTTTTGCAGCTGTGTTTCTTGTTTTTCTCCTTTATGAACAGCGGTTGCGGGCGAGACTGAAGCCCTCAGCTGTGCACCCACACAGATGCAGGCACCTCGATGAGGAAGTTCACTCAAATGTACCAACGAACAAGGGTCTAATTTAACGTTACCTTTCAAAAAGCAGTCTTAGTAGGAAAACTCCGACTGCCAGAGGCAAGGCGTAGAGTATGTCTCGCATTCGGGGATACTCCATACCAGGTGGTGGTCGCTCCAGGTCCGCCCATGTAACATTTTCGGGAAGCCAAAATCTCTCACTCCAAATCCAGTCTGAAATAGAGGAAGTCATCGGGGAACAGAAAATACTCGAGATCAACGGTAGCAACTAAAGTAACCTGGGGAAACTACTTGTCGTACATCGGGCGGCTTAGGTTAACTAACCGAAACCCTTTGCAGTGATGTTCCCGCCTCCTCACTATAACATTTCACCAGCTAACTAACGCTAAGTGAGTATCTGGTGTTTTAGCATACTCCTATGAGTAAACTGCACGAACCGCTAGCTTGACACGTAAGGCTGCACGGCAACGCCCACTAATTTGATGAGGTAACTTTCAATGAACTCTGGCGCTGGAAGGATGAACACACTAATGTTTCCTAGATTGTTGCCTTTGAGACTGCCTGTCCGGCATTAACGTTACATTGTGCCTTGAAAGTAGGGTTGTGTTAGGGAGAGAAAAGCAGCTGATGTTTAGTTAACGTCTACTGACATTTCCAGTTTGCAATTAGCGTAAAACGTCACTTGATTAGTTAAGGTTAAGTTAGCCATTACAGCCAATTAACGCCAACCTAACCCTATTTTGGAGTTGTTTGGTGGTAAGTTACGGCAGCTGAAATACTATTTTCTAAGTGACATTTAACTCTGAAACTTACTTTTAACAGTTAACAGTTAATACTTTTAAAATGTTAAAATTGAAGACAATAACAGGTAACGTTAACAGTCAAGACAAGTAACCTAAGCTAGCTATCAGTTATTTCCAGTAACGTTTGGTAAAGTTCGTTAATTAACGTTAAGCAACCTAGCTAACGTTAACGTTAGCTAATTAACGGTTAAAGGAAACGTTAACGTTATCTAACGCTAGTTGAATTTAGGTTAGTTTACTGAATGGAGTAATGCTATCAGAGTTAAAAGTTAGTTAGGTAACGTTAACTTAACGTTAAGTTAAACTCTGATTTCCAATGACTGACCAGCTCAAAATTGACTGACTGAGTGAATTTAATTTAAATCCCTTCCCCCTAAACTAGCTAATATGTATTTTCACAGCCAGCCATATTATACACTCACTTCAAGAGGGTTGTAATCCTTCAAAAATGACCTCTCTTCAACAGTTTCAACGAAAACTGAACATTATAACCTTTATGAAGGTAGGATTTATTGCAGGGCCCTTGTATTAGACTGCTTTAGTATTAGCTAGGTGTAACATTACCTGATAAGCTGGCAACTGAGTGTATCTAGATCTCTATTCAGTGCCTTATGACAGGATATATTAAACAACAAGGAGATTTTTAAAGCTAATTGTAGAACCAAAAAACACATTTCAGGGGGGGGGGGTTAAATGTGGTGAAAGCATATAGGACGAAAACCTTGGGGATTTGGCATACATTGGATCTTGACCAGAAGGCAGTAATTTGATCAATTTTAGATCATATTGACTATGGGCTACCCTAGAGTACATGTAGAATTTATTTAGAGCTTTATGTTAGTAAAGCTGGGTTAATCTTCCACCCATAAAATGTGGGTTTACCTTTCACTTGTCGGTGTAGAAAACACTTATTGCGTGCTCTTTAAGAATCTTAATCCCCTTAACTGAAGATAGGCTATATAGTGTTATCTAGAGTAGAATAAAACCCTTGTTGGATGCCAAGATATGGTCAGTAAGGATTGTAAATTTTATTGAAAATAGTGTAGAAAGTTGTAATGGTTGATTATTGACAATGATTGTCAATGATTTGGAGATATAATTTGTAAACCTTTACCTCAGAACTGGCTTCACCTACCAGCCGAGGTTAAGGTCTCACACTGGACTCTGGCCATACAGCAAAATTCAAACTCCTTAAGAAACCTGTCGGGTTTTTCTTTTTTGTTTGTTTTTTAACTAAATTCATTGTCTCTTATATTTCACTCTGAGTCCTAAGATAAACCCTTGTGCGCATGTTTCTATAGGCAAAATTTGCCATTGCAGGGTCCAACAATTGATTATCTCTTTAAATGTATTATTGTGTAGTTTCAAACTGGTATTTTCTTGTACAATACATACAATTTGTATGTAATAGCTACAGCACAACCGGTAGATCTAAACCTAAAGGCCAATAATACATGAATTTAAAGAGTGGCCCATAGAACAAAACAAGAGCGGAAGCAGGTGCAGCACATACATGACACACACACTCTGGCCTTCCCTAGTCTGTCGTCCTGTAGATTTTTACATCGGTACCAACTGACCAGAGAGCAGCTCAGCTCCCTGAACAAAACCTCTCTGTCAGTATGCAGCTGCAGCTTCCGAGATGCCCTACTCGGATGCATGACCTAGTGTGGAGGGGCTGAGGATTTCAGCCACAGAATACGGGGGGTCATGTTTTTGAGGATATCATCTGACTTACCTCTAGTGTAGCATTTAAACCACCCACAAGGTATTTGTCCATTTACTTGAACCATTTGCTTGTCTTCACTGGCTTCAGTCCAACAATAGCAGGGGGGCCTGGTGCACAGTGTCTGTCATCCCCTCCGTGCCCCCCCCCCCTCCCCCTCACTGCTTGGACTATTCCATTTCGCATCTGAAAAAATCTGATAGTTGGAGAAGAGTTCTTCATGTCAGGGACTGCTGTAGCCTCAGCACATAGAGTATTGTAGGTCCTGGATTACCTAAGGTAATATTTCCTGCCAACGTTCATTCTTAACCTTTTACCTAGTATATTTTCTGTGACCTAGTCCTCAAAGGAAATTCTCAGCAGCTACGCAGCTGCTTCTTCCAGAAGGGCTTGTTATGTTTTCATAGATGAGCATGCATTTTTGAGTTTACCTTTTTAGAAATACTCAAATCCTTATCCATAACAACAGCAGCCATAGTCTGAATGATTTAGTTAAGATATTGATTTAAAATGTATTTTATTTGTCAACATTACCTCTTGATTTAATGCTATGTATCTACTTGTTTGTTCACATGATATGTGTTGGGGTTTTTCTTTACAGATAAGCAAATGGATGAGAAAGAGCTGAGTGATCCACTGAATAATTTATCACTCATTAAAGGTAATCCAGCTGGATTGGGTTTTTTTCTAAACATGACCAGACAGAATAGAAGTGAATGACTTGGCATTGTTTTGCTGTTCAAATGGCTCTTACCTGACACAGACTATCTTACTGACAATGTGGAGATAGAAAAAAAGCATGAGTCACACTCAAGAAGAGTGTCTGTAGCTATAAGGCAGTTGGTTGGCTTTAGAGCTTAGAGTGCTGTAGATGGCCTTGTTTTAGAGGCAGATTTCTCTAGTGTCAACAGCTTATTAGAAGATGGGGTCCCATCAGCTGACTAATGTGCGTTAGTAACATTTAAGGTGGCTTATGGAAATGGAAGGCAGTGGATGATGCAATTCAATGTGCAAGCATATTTGTGAGTGAATCAATTTTGCATGATGAATGAATTTGTAATGCTACACTGCACAGCATATAGGCAGCACAAAGCAAACAGTGTCCAAATGACAACAGCATTTCGGTCATTTCAAAATCATAAGACTATTTCTCAGTTCTAGTCACAATTTTGTAACTCTAAATCAGTATCAGTCCTGACAGTTTTATCAGTAGTTTTCTAGAGACTCGCTGAATAGTGTGGACATTCAGTGAGAGCCGTGCCAACCCTCTGATTCGGTTTAAGAACGCTGTCACATTCATTGGAAGGGAACCGGCAGCGGGGGGGAAGATAGAGCATGATGGCTTTAGCCTTCAGCACTTGAGCTAAAAAAAGACTTTCTCCTACATTTTGTTCTGTCGTCACTTGAGGCACTGTAATGCTCAATATCCCCAACTAGTCAGAGATATATTTTTACCCACATACTAATCCCATTATTACTTTGTCAGGTGTCAGTCTGTGATACGTAATGGCTATAATAACTAATGTTACTAAAGATAACACTTCGGGTGCCCTCATCTGAAATACTCGTTATCTCGTGCTCTCCAGAGGACATTCATCTTTCACACAAACTGAACACAGAGAACCCTACGTACAGGGAGCCCACTCACATTCTGGCTCTCACTCATCCATATGCATGCATGAAGGAACACACAACCTCATACACACATGCAGGACGGAGCACTGACCGCCCATCCTTTGTCTGGCACACAGTAGGGCGGTCGTGCTTGAGTCAGAGGGTGCCACCAGCCTCCAGCAGTCTCTTCATTCCCCTTTCGTTTTTTGGACATTTATCAATGCCATCTGGTAGCACTACTAACAATATGTGTGTGTATTTGTACAGTATGTTTATGCAGCCATGCGTGCCAGACACAACGCAATCACAGTTTTCACGACAAATGCAGCTTTTTCATAGCAGTCTCGGTCCTCTGATGTGTCCATTTATGGTGCACATGCTTGACCTGTCCTGACTCTTGTTTTCCCCTCTGCCAAATGCTCGGTCTGAGATGAGGTCATCCTTTTTCCTAGCCATGGTAGATTAGGGGATCAAGATATTCACTGGGCATTGCAAAGCCCAAGTATTTGTGGGGTTTGTTTTCACCTCTGGGAAACACAACAGACCCCTGACAACGTTGGCTAGTCCATTCTCTTTGTGTATTGTTTACAGCAACTTACTGTTAACAAGCAATGTAGCTGTGCCAGAGACTCGTATGTTGCTGGGTTAATGGACAACTTGGAATGAAAGCTTGGATAGAAAATGCAGATAATGCAGTTGTCTATTTCTGGGTTAGCAATTAGTTTATGTAATAGTCCCATTTTAATATCATGGGAAATCATTTAGTATGTCAGCCCTGCTTAAATATTTGGGACTGAAGCAGAATTAATATGGTGGAACTTTTGAGTTGTCCTTCTATTTTTATAGTATTGCATTGCTATCATTACTGCCTGATGTATCATTATGGCTTAAACTTTACTTTCTGATGTCTCTCTATGTACTCCAGTGATTTTGTGGGAAGATAAGAAGCTCTATCCATACTGTTAGCTACTTAGGAGAAAGGATCTTCTAATTTGGATAATCATTTCTGCTCTGTATTTCTATATTATTATTATCAGATGACCTGACCAGGTCAAACATGGGGTCCTCTGGTGACTCAGAAAAAATTATCCAGCACTTGAAAGATGAGCTTCGAGAAGCCCAGGAGCTTGCTAATACTGAGAAGCACAAATGCATGGAGCTACAAGGTAAAAATAAAACTATTTGTTAGATACACACCAATCTCTTCACTTTATACAGTACACACATAGAAAACCACAAATGTATGATATAAATGCAATTCTATTTTGTAGGTATCCTGAAGGAAGAGAGAAAAGAAAATAAACAACAAGCTGATGAATCTGCAAAACAGATAAAACATCTTCAAGGTACATCTGTATGTTTTGTGGATTGGAAAGATTTGTCTAACTTAATAAATGTCGACACTGCTGATCTAAACCCTGACTGTGGATTGGTATAGGCCAGCTGCGGCAGCTCCAAGATGAAATTGGCGATCTCAGAGAGCAGATAGAGGTCTCCTCCAGTTCACACGACGAGCTACAAAGTGCACGTGATGAGGTGAAGGCGCTGAAACGTGCCCTGGAGGCAGCCACTGCTGAGCGGGACCGTGACGTCGCTGCCATCCAGACCAATCTGGCATCCGTCTCGAAGGATCTGGACAAATGGCGTCAGACTGCCAACAAATATGAGCGGGAGATTGACAACCTACAGCGTGACCTTCAACAACAGAGCAAGCAGTGGCAGAAAACTGCAGAAATACAAGGTACATGGTACAAATACACATAACACAAAATCTGATGATGATAGCCTGTAAAGAGGATACTATAGTTACCTGATAAAATAATTGTAGTCATCACTTATTTAATTTAGTCATACATTCTGAAAACTGAACAAACAACATAATCTGCATAACTCAGACTCGGGTTGCTGCACTGAATGTGAAAGAGTTCTGTAGTAAGGTAGAACAGTTTTAAAATAACTAACTTACATTTCTCATCAAATCTTAGCGTTTATCGTTTTTCGAACGTGTTGCTTATCGACCTCAGAATTTGAAATAAGGCTCTTTTGTTTCTAGCCTTAAGAGACTTGTCCATATGTTCAAATCTACACTAGCGTGTCCAAGCACCAAGAAATGTTACACACATTAGAAATTAGAATCTGTAAGCCAGTTAAGCAAAAAGCATCTGTTGAAAGGATGCACCGTTACATAAAACCTTCTTTTTTTTTCCCCAGCCGGTGAACTGCAGTCCATGCAGGTGGAGTGTAATGGCCTTCAGAAGGAGTGTTCTGTCCTGCGATCTGAAAGACAAGACATTGTGAATAAGCACCAGAAGGAAAAGAGCAGTCTGCAAAGTGAGTGTGCTTCCCTCAGAGCTGAGAAGGAGGAACTCCTCAAGACTCACCAGAAAGAGAAGGGCAACCTGCAGAGTGACTGTGCAGCACTGCGCTCCGAGAATGAGGCAGTGCTGCAGAAACAGAAGCAGCTGGAGAAGGACCTTGCCAGGTCAGTGCTCTGAGCTACATTACCAAGAGCTCAGCTTCACCTTCACTGTTGTGCTCGGTCTTGTCTCATTTGCGTGACTCTGCTCCAACAACTTTTGCCACACAGTATAGCACACACCTCTCTTAACCTTTTGAACTTAGTGTTGTTTTGTTTCTGGTAGTTCGCGTGCCCAGAATGCCGAGCTGAGCAATAGCCTCAAAGCCTTAGAGAGATCCCAGCAGGAGTTGGAGTATAGGCTGGCGGCCCTGCAGCTCCAGCACCAGCAGGATAGCACCAAGCTGCAAACCCAACTGGATGAAGCGGACAGTCGCAGCAAGGCTCTGCAGAGAGAGGTTTGTTCTCAAAACTGAAAAGTCATTAACAAAGTGTCAAGCATCTCAGAACCACTCCTAGGAATTATGTATAGGGCTAAGAATTCTTACTACCTACGCTTAAACCCGACAGTTACACCCTGTCTATACTTGTTGCTATTCATTTACATTTTTCAATCCTGTCACTGATTGTTCCATTGTGACCAGCGCAGCCTGCAGCCCAAACTGTCATTTTAGGCCTTACACAGGCAAGCACATGATTGTGTATTGATACATGAGCTATGTCAAAACAGTCCTGAGTGCGCAGCAGCACTGTGGCAGAATGGATTTTGTGTAGACACTGCCAGTGCAGCACACCAGCTGCTGCTGACATGCTGCTTTACACAGCCAATGTTGACAAGGTGTTACAGAATGTATGAAACCTCCTACGTGCACCCTCAGCAAGGGGTCAATGTTCATTGAGAGCAAATCAATCACACTTGAATGACACATAGAACCATAAAATGCAACTAAGCCCAGTGTGTACTTTTTGTTGCAGTTTCAATATGGATTCACCATATTCAAAATACTGACAGGCTGATGCAGTATTTTGACTTTTATTGTTTTTCACTCTGACACACGTGATAAATACAGGCCCTGATCCTTTATCTGTCCATCTGGGCTATTGGCTGCTATTTAACTGGCCATGTTGTGTCTTAAGTTGCTTGAGTAATTTATTTTCCCCCTTTTTTTTCTCCTTTTTTTTCAATTTTAGCCAAGCTTACAAGAAGTTAAAAAGTCTTAAGAATTTAGTTTAATCTACAAATGGTGGGCAGTCAGGAGGACATTGGGATATGTTGTGATACATTTACTATCAAACAGGGAGCAGCGCTCTGTAGTCATCTAATCCAAATGTTTTGTTTGTCTTTGTTCTGATCATTAGAGACTGTGCTTAACCTGGAGAATAGGATGATTTCCCTAGGTTAAAAAGAGCTTTCTCTCCTATGCCTACCTGTAGGTAGTAGTGACCGTATGTGTCACTGAGAATTTTTGCCCACTAAGGACTGACTTTCTATTTTGAGACAACTGATAAATACAGGCCCTGATCCCATCACCCACTGTGATTTTTCATTAATGGAGTTACCTAGCTCAGGGCACTGTGGCAGCCACCACGGCAGAATTTCGAAGCCAACACAAAACTGCCATAACAGCTGTGGTGTTCAAGTCTAACTAAATAAAATCTACAGAAACTCTCAGCTTCTTTCTTAAAACAACCAGGTTCCTCTGGTCCAAACAGCTCACAGGTTGCTGGCTGCTAGCAGTGGCATACTACTTTATGCTCCCAGTCAGGTTTAGCAGGCTGGATGGGGATCAGCCACTACTGTGACAGGAGGGGCACTGTTGAATAGCAGAAAGCAGAGATGAAGTCATCCTTAACCGCAAGTCATTCATCCTACTGTGGTGTCGCTCTTTCAGTAACTGAATGAAAGTGGAAACTGAGTCTCTCACAGCGCCCTTTATGTAGGATATACTACGCTCATCCTGCAAAGCCCTGTTGAAGGACCGATCCTGTGAGAAGCACTTAACCACCCTATATCAATCAGCGATACTCACATCAGCAAGTTTTGGCCCTAGCATGCTCCCTTGTTAACCAAATGTAACCTTAAAATACCTTACAAGTGAAATGTATTAGTCTTAGGATTATTTTAAGCTAAACATTCTAATTTGCTTTATGCAGTACGAGGAAGCTAAGATGGAGCTGTCGGACCTAAAGGAAAAATATGAGAAGACTGAGCAGGAAAAACAGTCGCTTACAGATGAACTTGAGGAGTGCAAAGGCAACATGAAGGAATTACAGGAGAAGGGAACGAAGGTGAGTGCTGGTCTATCCTTCACTCAACAGATTCTTAACAAAATCCTATATAATTATTTGACAAATAATATATTAAGAGGTGCATGAAGTGTAGAAATAATGATCTGCAGTTAAGTTTAAAAAACAAACAAACCGCACCATAGCTTTTATATGCATAAGAAGCAAACACCTTAAGTTGTCTTGGTTTTGGAAGCATGAGCTTTGCTTCATACAACAGCATATTGAACATCTGTTTATTTGGTGAAATATCTTCTTTTCTTTTTTTATAATACAGCCGAACAATTCACGACATGAGAACATAACATCAAAAAATAAGAGACTAAAACAATAGGACAAAATAGAAAAAATAAAATGAATAGGATCCCTTTAGTAATTCAAATAACATATGGCAGAGCGCATTTAGTTTTGTATAGCTTTAGCTGAATCTTTTGTAAAATTCACAATATATTTTTTTTATTTTAGCCCACTTGCTCCCCTCTAATCATCAGTCTTTTACTGTTGCTTTTAGACATTGACAGCTATGCGTGACTTTGAGATTTGTATAAACACCAATTACAGATACAGACTGACTGAGGTGTTCATTAATAAAGCTACACCTAACTAGAGGATGTCCCGTTGCAGTTGATTACTATAATATCCCTTCCCTTCTGTAGACATCCCTATTGCTGCCTGTTCAAGCCATAGTCATCGGCCTTATCCTGGCTTTGCTGTATTGGTGCTTCGGCGCATTGTGGTAGTAAGGTACACATTACTCCTGTCAAGTCGGCCTACATCTTTCATTCTCATCAGTGTTTTTTAGATCATTGCATGTCTTTATCAGGTTTTCCTCATTCCCCAGAATGCCTTCCTTGGGGGAAACTCCAAAAATGTAACGTCCCAGAATCTCGAACCTCTCTAATCATGCAGTTTCAACATCTGACATCTGTTTGTCTTGTCTGGATGGCTAATGCTTAACAGCTCTTCTCTCTCAGTTGGCTTGGATGGGCTTATCTTTATCTGAAAGAGCTGTATTTAACTCGCATTTTCTGTTGAATGCATTGGTCTCAATGGCAAGCTCCCTCTGCTAAAGCTTTTTGACGATCCTTGGATGGGCAGTTTCAGGCGGTGATGCTCATGTTTCCATTTCTGTGTCACCACTTGTTTCAGAAGCCATGGATGATCTGGGGGCCTGTGGTTGCCGTGGCTCTAACAGCTGTGACTGCTGCTGTGCTCTTCAGGACCTGAGGGGCAACTTGCTCAAACACACACACACACACACAAGTGAAATCCATATTTATCATCAGATTTCTCCGCACTTGCCCCCTTATCATATCTGCACTATAAATTAGGAGGGCTCATACTTAACACTGTTTAATTTTTAAGATGCTCTATTTTAGATGACAGAGAGGTTAATAAAAGTGTCAGTTTTATCTGCAAATGAATAAGATTGTTTGTATGTCTATTATTTGAAGGAAGTCTAGTTGGGTCATTTTATGTTTACTATCTTGACGTAGGATTAATGAATGTATAGATACTCTACACGCTTAATTCATTCTAAATATATATGATGATATTTTAGATGGATCACCCTGGAGTTTGAACCTCCCTAAATGTAACACATCTCTGTAACTGTCAGAATAATAAATATTTGTCACAATAACGCAACCTCTAATTGAGTGCATGATGAATGCCCCAGATACATAACAATACAGTTATCAGTGGATGGTTGTGGTGGGCACTGCTAAGATATTCTCTCTTATTATAGCAGGTAAAAATGTGTAGAGGCCTTTTCAGGATTTTTTGGATACACCTGAGGAAGGTATTTGAGCAGAGAGTTCAGCTGAACTGTGTGATTTAATATTCCTGAAAGCTATTTGTCATTTATGATGATTGAAGCGATACAGCCACAAATGAAAACTCTGGTTCATGGTTGTAAGTACCCACCTCCTATGTGACTGTTTGCCTTTCTTTTAAGATATAGTTGATTCCATAGATGGTAATGATAAAATATTAAATTGATTAAAAAACATTTTTTATCTACTTTTCTATTTCTGCAACAGCTACTGTACATCGTTTTTTTTATTTTTAACGGCCTCTCAGATTCAGTCGACATTCTGGCACAAAGTAGGATAAAACAAAGAATGAGAGTCTTACTGCACAGCATTGTTGTCCAAATGAAAACACAGACATGGTTAGATTTGGTGCAACAGACATGTTAGACTGCGGGTCACTTGTTTGCCAAATTTCAATGCGTGATGTTGTATCACATCTTAGTAGCCACCACAAGAAATTGGTGTATGTAGTTCTTGAAATGTTTTTCAAACTGATATTACACATCTGCACTTGTAAATTAGTCGATACCTACATTTGGTATTCATACAGTGTTTTCTGATGGTTATATATTTTCATGCATTACATGATTTAATGGAAAATTTAAAATTTTAATCAATGAATATATTAATTTGCTATATTTCCCTGTAAATAAATACATAATCTATGTATTTTGTAAAGCGATGGAAAGATATAGTTTCTTGGGTTTAAAGTTCATGAATAACTGCTCTAAAATGTAAGAGTGGCCTGAATGAAAAATCTTAACCTCATAACTGCCCCTTATGGTCAGTGCGTAAATGGGCAGTCACTGAAGCCACCAGGATTTATGGAGATAAGGTCAGACTCCTGCTACCGTAGGCTTTGTTTCTTCTGACTCATCCAAATCTTCATCCCATTGATCTCATTGCAACCGTGGGTGAATACAGTATGTCTGAGGTAAGTTGTTATTGTCCACCCGATATTGTGATAGGTTAAGTATTTAATATTTGGGGAAGGGGAGTATATTTTGATGCTTATTATTTCTTATTACTCTCCAACAAGATCATTTGGGAGGTTAGATCTTCTCCTATTCCCTGTTTTACCTCCCTGTAATATCTCCCTGCATTGCAGATGGCATTTAAAGGAGCTGGTTGATGGTGACAGCAGGGAGCACAAAGTCTTTTCCTTGGAGACTGAGGTTTTCTCAGGTGAGCACAGTGTGCGTCAGCTGGCTAACAATGCACCATGGAAAAAGACTGAGTATATCCCCAGTTTGCACAGCGGTATTGCCAACACATGCAATGTTTGGACAGACTTAGTAGTGACCTGCAGTTTGACCTGTATGACAGAACGACCCTTGTAGGCCCTCTGTAGGTGTTGAACCATAGTAAGATGGACCAGGAGATAATGCGCATCTCTGACAAATGAGACTGGACAGTTCACACGTTTCTGGACTTTCTGGAGCAAGAGAAGCTCAGGCTAGTATCCACATGTGAGTCAAAGAAGTCACATAAACACACACTATTATCTGCTCCAGAAAAATACCCCCAAATCTATATATACTGTATATACACCTTGTCCTAGTCCTAGGATTCCGCCGTTCTTGGTATATAGCAGGAATCACACTAGCTAGTGAGATTCTTGTAGGCCTTTAGAGGGCTGAATCATTGTTCATTTTTAAAAAACATTTATTTGTACACATAAAGGTCAGTTACTAGTCATGAACCTGGTACGTAGGATGGGGGGACAAAGGGTACTAATTTACAGGGTCTAAAGGTGTGGAGGGACACATGAAATTGCTTGTAATAATATATATATTTTTTTGCCTTTATTTGATAGGGACAGCTGAAGAGAGACAGGGAATGCGGGAGAGAGGGGGCGGGGTGAAATGCAGCAAAGCGCCGCTCATTCATTTCAATGGTGCAATGTGGGGTTTGAAATAAGTGGGCATTTAGATGGACGCAGCTGAGTTGCATTATGGGAAATGTAAGATGCAGTTATTTTGGAGTGTGACCCATGCTAGGGACTGAAAATCAGGATATCTCGGGCCTCTGCAGCTTCAATTTTGACTGTTCTTTTATTTAAGTCCCCAATTTCATGGAAGTGCGATGCTAAATCACTGGATTGCCCTGTAAATGGTTGGAGGTGTGACACAATGTCGCACAAAATAGCTCGTCTGAGTTAATTTGACTACTGACTGTAGGGGCCGAACATCTGCTGAAGATTATAGGGTGCAGTGCTCAGTGCAGTTACGCCCTTTCAGCAGGCTGACCACACTGATGGTAGGTCTGTGGAAGAGGATGCAGTATGTTTCTCAACAAGATAGGAAGTCCATTGCCAAATAGCTCCAGAGGAAGTCACTAACCCAATGTGGATGAGCCGTTCCATCATGATGCATCTGATCCTCATTTTTGTTGTGCTACATTGGCTCCGTTGTCTCTGTTCTAGGCTTTGCTGTGTCAAGGATCCCTCTCAG
Source organism: Coreoperca whiteheadi (assembly GCA_011952105.1). Taxonomy (NCBI): domain Eukaryota; kingdom Metazoa; phylum Chordata; class Actinopteri; order Centrarchiformes; family Sinipercidae; genus Coreoperca; species Coreoperca whiteheadi. The sequence goes on from CM022479.1 coordinate 19,683,451, forward strand.
GATACAATGTGACGAGCAAGATGATGTGGCTAATGTGACCTGAGGCTCTAGCTCAGACAACCTGGGGAATTCACTATGTATGCGACTTGTGAGCCGATTGAGGACAGCTTCTTCGTCCTATATAAACCCGAATATGAGAATCATTCCCACGCATGGCGGGCCTCTCTGCAGGGTTGCCGTGTCCATTTGTTCTGCTCTAGTTTGCATGTAGGTCATCTGTTGTGGACCAGAGATGGAGCAGAATGGCAGCTGTATACTACATTAGATGGTGTTTTTACTGTGTAATCTCAGGCTTCATATAGCTCTAATTAACATTGCTACTGATAAATGCTGAAGTCCTTTTGACACCGTATGTGCATCACAACACAGTGATTAGCTTTCAGCAGACCCCTAGGTCAAATGGTAATGTACCTACAATATGTAATAGCTGTTATTGATTAGCTAAATCTCCAAAGCCAAGGCAGTAGCCTATCATGTCTTGAATTGAGAAATATGGAGAATAATTTGTACACTTGTTCATAAGTCTTTTCTGGGTTTGACATAATGAAAATCATTAGGATTATAACTTTGTGCATCATAGCTGAATCTTTCCATAGAAACATCTCATCTCATTTTCTACCGCTTGTTCCCGTTAGGGCTCATGGGTGACTGGAGCCTATCCCAGTGACTTTGGGCTTAGGCGGGGTACACCCTGAACAGTGGCCAACTCGTCGCAGGGCTCACACATAGACAGACAACCATTCACGCTCACATTCTCCATAGAAACATTTCCCCCGTTTTTTAGGAAAAGTAACGTATTATCAGCATTGTTATCTGTGTCTTTATGCATACATATCTATGTATAGAATAAATAGGCAGGCACATGCAAAAACACTGGTATGGACCTTTTTAAAAAAACATTTTGATATACAGAACATCCAGCAATTGATCACCTCTGGAAGGAAGTATGTTCATGGTGAGGCTCTATGGGTTCATCAGATCTGTTTCTTCCCTTCAGCCCAGGAAACCTCCTCAAAGTGTCTGAGACAGAGGTTAAAGTCTGCTGCCCATGGCTGGATCAGATGTCTGTGCCCAAATCCCTTCAAGCTTCACTGCCCGCCGAAGCAGAACTAATGACCCCTCATCCACAGACCACCCAATGGTCTGTGCAGAAAGCCTTCACATCGTCACTGCTAACTGCAAACAGGGGAAGCGCCACAGTCTGTCTCTATCATGACACCCAGTGGTAAGTTTTGGACCTGATGCTTGAGCTTGAAATCGGATGTGGATGTATTTGTATGTATTCAAACTAACAGTGGAGATAGAAAACACATCCAGTGACTCACTAAAGTCAAAGTCAGACTGTGAAACATGGTGGTGATAAAGAGTCCAGGAAGTATGTTTATTTTTAATGGTATCATTCATCTCATCATGGTATCTCTTATTTCAATGACGGCAATATGTAACCTAGGTACCCAGTCAGTAACAATAGGAGGTTCTGGAAAGAAAAAAAGATGGGTCTTTTGTCAGCATTGTTACAGCATTGTGTCGTACTCACTGATAATTCATAGTAACACAGTTTTCCCCTAAAATGAGCTCCCTAATTATTCTTTATACATCACACATTTACAGTAATATTCAGAGCTCAAAACTGTTAAAAATAAGAGGAAAAGAGTCAAAACTATAGCTAAAAGAGCTCTGTTAGCTATATCCAACATCAAACGCTTCTTCAGTTTGAGATTTATGCTGAATACTGACAAAATTGTCTTTATCTAAAATGCTTATAATATGGTGGATATGTGCTGTAAGAAATATTGTAACAGAAATATAATGTATTTCCTATTTTAATCGTGATTAGCTATGAAATTATACTCATGAAAAGAAAGCAAAACGTAATTTTGCAGTTCACTAGCAATTAGCTAGCATGCTACATTTCCTGTGTGACGTCTAAGCTGAAATCGCACCTTAATAGCATAATTAACTTTCAGAAAATGCATGTTTGTCGCTTGCGATATCAGCTCGTTGGGCGGCTGGCTTCACAACAGAGACAGTGAACTGCAATTTTGATTTAATTTTACTCTTTTTGTGAACCCTTAAACAGGATGATCAGGGCAGGTATTCTTGGTATGAATGTCTCGATCATTGCTTTTGGGCAGGTGGGCTGTTTATATGCTGCGTATATGATTGAAGAGAAGCATATTTGTATACCTTGTTTCCACTGCAACTTTGGCCAATAATATTTAGTTACACACCAGTAAAATTCTTTATTGAGAGTTTTGACTGTGTACTGCCTGGACTGGAGCAAAGTCTGACCTGTACGTTCACTTTAAAAGATTGACCGAATGAAGTTGTGGCCCAGTTTTCCACAATGATGAGTAATAATCAATGACTTTATCCAGAGCAAACATAATCTGCCGGGACTGACTGCACTCCACAGGGACAGTTTATTTTTACTTCAAATTGTGGAAAGATAAGTAGCTTATTTATGCTTGCAACACATCGACAATACCTGCAAATAAACTAAAGTGTCTGCATCCTGTAAACCTTCTCAACAGTTGAACCAGCGGTCACATGTGTCTGCCTGTGACAGAAAGAACGAGGAGGGGAAAAAAATCATCTGAAAAGTAAGTTTTTACGTTTTTGAAATGTGGCATGGGAGATTGTTTCATATGTAATTTTGGTGAGTTATTATTATCTCAATAAAACATTGTATCAATGTTGGATGCTGACTTTACCTATCTCTTGACGTGTTATTCTCATGAGATACTGTGTGTAATGTGTGTGTTCGTGTGTTTTTTTTAGGCGAGCCATGGCAGCTGATCTAGACGTGGTGAACTTGTTTATCATTGCGGGGGGAACACTGGCTATTCCCATCCTGGCCTTTGTTGCTTCTGTCCTCCTCTGGCCCTCAGCACTCATTAAAGTGTATTACTGGTAAGGTCGATAATTGTGCTTTTCACTTTGTATGTTTAATACCTGATGTGAATGCCAGAGATTAGCCAGAAGTAAGAATTCTACTAAAAATATTTTACAATATGACCAACTGATGGCAAAACATCCCGCTTAATGTCCAATTTCCTTTCTTTTTTACGTATCAGTTTTTTCCAGTGCTTCAATGAAAGCTATGTGATATTTACATTGAGATAAAGATTCAAACCTAAGACTCCATGTTTTTTACAGCTGCATCATACCTTTAATAGAAAGGTTCTTCATGTCCTGTACTTTATTGTATCAACTTTTCCCCAAATATCAGCCTGGGTTTGGATTTGAACAATGTTTGGCTGCACAGTCTGTCTTAAAACAACACTCACATGCCCATATGTACTGTACATTGAAAGCATTGTTGGTCACTTTAATTTTGCCTCCTGTCTATACAAAGAGGTCCCATCTGAGGAAATCTCATACCAAAAACACTGCTTAAGCCTCAGATTTGCTTCAACTAGACTTGCCTATGTATTTTTACACATAAAGGGGGCTCTGGAATTTCTACCCCACCATTGAAAATGCTTTAAGAACTGCAGCCAATATGGACTGGAGGAACAATTACAGCGATCAATAACCCTTTCAATGTTCATATCGACATGGGAATGTTTGATTTGATAAAATGTGAGACCAGCCTTTCAAAAGATTAATGTGACCTTTATGAACATGAGCATGCATGTCTGGTAGATTTTTTGACTCGACATAAAACCCTTAATGTGTTTGAGCAGTATCGTGCAATGTTGGCAACACATGCTCATAAAAATGTGCATCCAAGCCAATTATCACTTGGCCCAAATTTGAATTCTAGTGCCGACGTATCTGTGTGTGTATAAGCTCAGACATACCTGCTCCTCTTCAGGTACTGGAGGAGGACTCTGGGCCTGCAGGTGCGCTATGCAGACTGCGGTGGCTATCGCTTCTGTTACACCTACAGAGGAAAGCCTGGGATGAGACCCTCCATTTTAATGCTGCATGGCTTCTCTGCTCACAAAGACACGTGGCTCACTGTTGTCAAGGTCAGGGGATCTGCAACACTAAACTTAACAGTTTGTGGCTATAAAAATCATTTGACTAAATCTCATTCAGCAGTGACAGCAAACATAACTAGATCACAGGCCATTTTTTAAGCAAATTTACCTTATGCATAAATATTTTTAGTTCATAAGGGTTTTCAGAACATAAATATGGAAGGAATGGATTTGAATCTTATAAGCAACAGTAACACTTAACTGGGAAATTGAATGAATACATATATTTTTATTCAATATATAATATCTTACTTGCTTATAATATCACAGAATGTATTACACTGAAATATTTCACTCTGAAAAATATCTTTTTAATCTTTTTAATTTTTTATTTATGTGTGAATTCCAATATTAAAAGAAACAACATGAAAGTTGCTCACATTTAAACGGCCTGTCTTGGCTTGCATGCCTGCATTGATAAGCTGTACTTTCTCTCTTCTACTGCTCAAGTATCTACCAAAACATCTGCACATTGTGTGTGTGGACATGCCTGGCCATGAGGGAACAACACGCACCAACACGGAGGATTATTCCATTCAGGGGCAGGTCAGAAGGATCCATCAGGTACACTGAAGAGACAGCAATGAAATATGTGGTTGTATTCATCAGGTACCTAAATCATTCCACTGAAAATCTGTTTTTGTCCCTCGTTCTCAGTTTGTGGAATCCGTTCGCTTAAACAGGAAACCTTTCCATTTGGTTGGAACTTCTATGGGAGGAAATGTGGCCGGGGTTTACGCAGCCTGCTACCCCTCAGACATCTGCAGCATGACTCTCATTTGTCCAGATGGTCTGTGTGTGTGTGTGTGTACAACATTATCAAGGAGCATTTGAGTATTTTGTCAAACGAAAGTTCAGATGCTGAAACCAGTAAATATTTGTCACTTTAAAGAGGAACTCTTATGTCTCCTGTGCCTCTGGAGGGAGCTTTTCAAAGTATGAGAAAACAACCCTGATGATGTCATAGCGATGTCATCTGGGTTATCTCCGGCCTGGACTTGGAATCTCAACATTTTTAAGACCTGTGTTACAAACTGAGCGTGTGGAGTTTCAAAGATGTGGGCATTTACCCAAGAGGGGTCCAACTGTGAGCCAGTGGGACGAGAGTAGGGTCCCCAGACGGGAGGTGCATCACTTCCGTTGCTCCTATTTGTTTGCTTAAAAAAAACATTCAGAGTTTTTCTGCTTAAGACTTAAGATAGCATTAGCATAATGTTTATTTTTTAGGTAAAAATCTAGGTCAATGTTTTTATTAAATATTATTTAGTAAAAACTATGCTGAAATACCCAAAACAAATACAACCTGTTTGTTAAAGAAAGTACAGGTGATGTTAGCCTGTTGGAGAAGCTAACATTTATGTTAGATTTCTAAAACCATGCGAAACTGATTGGAATATAAAACATCCTCTGGAATAAAAGTGAAAACATAAACCTCTCTTAGTGAGAGTGTTTAATTTCAGTAAATTATGTGTTCCTAAACTCTTCAAAACGTACACATAAAATATAGAAATTAGAAAACTTACTTTCCAGTAATTTTTAACTCCTTCACACTCAGGATTAAAAAGGCAACAGTATGGTTACTTCACTGACAAACATAAAATCACTATATGCCATACACCAAGCTAATGTTTAACAGCACCCCCCACGCCTTGCTAATGTGAAAATGATTGTCTTTATAAAACATGTCTGCATCCGCATATGGACACTCTATTTACCAGGCAAGGAGGATCTTATGAAAGACTATTGAGTTGCATTGTGGGAAATGTAGGATCCAACTTTTTAGGTGCTTGACCCATACAAGAAACCAAAAGTCTGGATATCTACTTCGATTCTGACCATTTTTGAATGTATTTGTCCCTTTCAAATCCAACGCTTTCATGTGAGTGCAATATTAAACAGCTGGAGGGCCCCTTGAAAAACATTAATCATGGATTAATTTCATGCCTACGGTCATTTTCTGTGTCTGACATTTCATTTGATTATCAGTTTGTCTTTAAAAGTTGTCATATAATAGTGATGAGATGATCATAATAACACACACACACACACTTATTTAATTCACCTTTCCTTTGTAGCTTGTAATTTTGCTAAATATGAGCGTGTCTCATCAGTTTCTAATCAGAAAACACTAATTTTATCCTGCAGGTATAAGACACCCGAGTGAGACCAAATTTGACAGTCATCTGCAGGACCTGGAGCACAGCAATTACACATTAAACATCCCGCTGATCCCTACTACACCGGAGGAGATGGAGGACATGTTCAGACTTTGTTCTCATGTTCGCTTTAAAATCCCTCAGCAGGTCATTTCCACACTTTGTGTGCACTCACAGTGGATGCCAATCACAGAAATAGTTACAGAATAATATTCACCTTACTACAATATTTAATGGTTGTGTTATATTGCTGCTGTGTTTTCACTGTTTAGATTCTCCAAGGATTGGTAGATGTCCGGCAGCCTCACAACACATTTTACCAAGAAGGTTGGTTCACTTTGACCTGAAAGATTTGAGGATTTCCCACGTAAGCGTACACTATAGTGTGACCTACCAGTAATTTTGTTTCTTTTTTTAAATAAGTATTCATGGAGATTGTTGGTGAGAAATCAAGATATGCCTTACAGGAGCACTTACATCTTATCACTGCACCTTTACAAGTGATATGGGGCAAACAAGACCAGGTAATGTATGATGTTCTACTAATACAGTGACTCAGCAAAGCCTATATAAAAACAGAAGTGATCACATGGCAGCTATTGCTTCTAAACTAATCCTAAGATTAATGTGGCTGTGTACAAACTTGTAACCTGAGGGTGGTGGCTCAGGTTTCTCTAGCTGCTCAGACCTGAATAGAGAAACTTCAGTCGCATATCTACATAGACATGATAATTGCTCTGTATTTGCCTAGGTGGTGGATGTCTCTGGTGCTACAATCATTGCAGAGGCATTGCCTGGATGCAGAGTGGACCTGCTGGACAACTGCGGACACTCTGTGGCGATGGAGAGGCCCTGTCGGACAGCCAAGCTCATCCTGGAGTTCATCATCTCGCAGCAAGATGCCAGGGGCGGCGCAAAGAAATCTTCCTGAACCAAAGACTTTTAATCATTTCTTTCCACTGCAGTGCTTCACATGTCCCTTGTACATGGCATGCATATGTAGACAGATGTCCAAGCTTAAAACATTTACATTGAGTTATTAAAATAGCGTAACAGCATTTCTTAGATGATCAAATAAATTGCATTTAATTTGTAATCGAACTGGATCCTAATAATAAAAGGCCCGTGCATGTATCCGCGTGACTGTGTTCAGATGTGTGGCTGTGTTCATGCAGACGTGCCTGTGGTGGCCGCAGGACCTCCTCCCCTCTTTGTGTGCGCAGTTTTGCTGCAGCCGAGCACAGCTGCCCGCTGCGACCACCAGCGGCAAACCTTAGTGACTCTCTGGCTGCGCCGTTATATGCTAACCGCAGGCTGCTGTGTTTGCCCAAAAAAGACAAGTAACGTTAGGCAAGAAAGCGAGCTGGTAATTATTTTTTTTTACGTCCGTGTTACTTCCACGTAGTTTATTTAGGATCCCGGTGTTAACCTTAGTAGTAACCGCAGCTAACGTCAGGGGCTCGTGGACTGCTAGCTTTGTTAGCTCGCTTGCTAGCAATTAGCTAGCATGCTACATTTCCTGTGTGGCATCTAAGCTGGACTCGCACCTTAATAGCATAATTAACTTTTAGAAAATGCATGTTTGTCGCTTGCGATATCAGTTCGTTGGGCGGCTGGCTTCACAACAGGGACAGTGAACTGCATTGAGGTTGGACGGCTAACGTTAATTAACGTTAGCTATCAAACGAACATTAGCTGGCTTCGCTACCATTCACCGCTATAATTAGATTCCTATAACAGGGTGATATACAAAATGTAAGCTAATGGGTTTACGGTCATTCAGTAGCGCCAGGTTTCACTTTCAATTAAGTGGCATTATGACTTATGTTGATGAATCCCCTCTGCTCCGGACCAAAGTGGCTACTGACAAATGAGGTTCAAAGTTCATTCTTGACCTTGGAAACAGTAGTTGACAATCTAATTTGGTTTTGATCATGTCACATTATCTTCATCAGCAGATGGAGTTTGCCAGTTGTCATGGAAAAGCAGATGTTCAGATTTCCTGAGCACATGAAGGACACAACTCATGTTGGCTTAAAAGGTTCAACGTTGAAGGTTTTATTCCATCTGCTGATGAAGATAATGTAATATGATCAAAAGCTCCCGAGCAGCTGCTAAATGGACCTCGCTGGTGAGATTGTTTAGTCAAATACAGACTGCTGCTTTATCAGCAAGCACACTGAAAAATCCATGTAAAAACGTGTATCCAATCCACTCACATTGCATGCCTGGACATAACATAACTCACAAATGCTTGAATACAGTATGTTCTTTTTATCCACACAGCGAACATCGCCTTCTTAGTAAACAGGCTCCCAGGTAATCATTACACGTTATCCAACCCAAACACATGATTTGACTGAGTCTACATGATTGAGTCCGACATATTCTGCATAACTTTTATGCTTATGTTAACGTGACTGTTTTTTCACAGGTGAAATTGAAGTAAGCCAATAGCGTATCGGTTCCCTCTCTATTTTGGTTCTGACCAAGTGGGTATTTTTCTACAAATGGATAATGGAGACTGGGGCCATAGGGTAAGAGATGCATAGAAGTCTGACTAACAGAAACAACCATTTGACATTGTTCTTATTCTAAAGGATTGTTGGCTGATTTTAATGTCAAATTCACTTTGTTGCCATTTTAGTTTCCTCGTTTATTTTAGCTAGGTGTGCCTAATGAAATTCACACTGTCCATGCCATCACCTACAACTGCAGGATGCAAATGCTAATTTACTTATCAAAAACATGTTAATTCATATCCTCTTCTCTGTTCCCTTTTGTCCTAGGTGACTACTCCTGTTACCTTGAATGTGGGAGGCCACATGTACACCACCAGTTTATCCACCCTGCAGCGCTATCCAGACTCCATGCTGGGCGCCATGTTCCGGGGAGATTTCCCCACAACTCGTGATTCCCAAGGGAATTATTTCATCGATCGCGATGGAACACTTTTTCGTTACATCCTGAACTTCTTGCGGACGTCTGAGCTTACCCTCCCCATGGACTTCACAGAGACTGACCTCCTGAGGAAAGAGGCGGACTTCTACCAGATCGAACCTCTGATCCAGTGCCTTAACGACCCCAAGCCGCTGTACCCTCCCGACATCTTTGAGCAGGTTGTGGAGCTCTCCAGCACCCGGAAACTGTCAAAATATTCAAACCCAGTCGCTGTCATCATCACGCAGCTAACTATAACTACGAAGGTTCACGGCCTGCTGGAAGGTATTTCCAACAACTTCACCAAGTGGAACAAACACATGATGGACACCAGAGACTGCCAGGTGTCGTTCACCTTCGGACCATGTGACTACCATCAAGAGGTGTCCCTAAGGGTTCACCTCATGGACTACATAATGAAACAAGGCTTCACCATCCGCAACACGCGTGTGCATCACATGAGTGAGCGCGCAAACGAGAACACGGTGGAGCATCACTGGACTTTCTGTAGACCGGCTCACAAAGTTGAAGACTGAGTCACAGCACAGTTGTTGTGGGTGACATCGCTGTTTGATTTGTCTTCATATTACATAAATCATGATTTAAAAATAGAACCCCTTTTTCCGTAATGTATCACTTGTTTTCCATATTTTGACCAATGTGGTACAGTGCACAAGTCTCAACGTCCAGACAGATGGCATAAAAACAGTGAAAATGTGAATTTGTGATTTATTCACCTGTTGGAGTGCACACGTGTTATCTTAGTATAACACTTTATTATCTGTGCTTACACTAAATATTTAACATTTCTTGACAAATGAGTACTTCATTGAGGTGAAGCCTTATAAAGCCGCATTTCTTATGAAGCAGAAATACTCTAGCAATGATTTTGTCTACTTAAGGACACTGTATTATACCCCAATGATCCTGAAAATGTGGGTACATTGATTTTTATTGGAATACTTGTGATTTAATGTGGTTCCAATATCTGTTTATTCCAAAGTCAGTAATGAAATGATTATAAACAGGTAGCCATTAAAGGTGTAAGAAATATTGATACACGTGAGTATCACAATATTATGTTTTATGATACTGTATCGATTCTCAAAAACACTTCATTTTTAATTAATAGTTTACATGCAAAGATTCGTGGCAGGGTTATCTATCTTCAGCCATTTGACTCTTCCACTCTAACATAACATAAACTGAGACAGGAAGAAGTAAGTACATATCTTTCCTTTGCTCAAATTGAATAAACAGTAGTGCTGGTCTTTATACTATGACAGTCTCCCTAAAATTAGATTAAAAAAAAGCAATATATCACCTTGCTTACAGTATATAGCAATATATTGAATCGTAACCCCTGCATGGTGTCACATCGTATTGGCAGATTCTTTCCAATACACAGCCCTAGACTCTAGGTCTACATACAGTATCTAATCTACATCTGAAAAAGCATTAATGAAACTTCAGGTTACAATTTTAGGGGAAAAGAGGAGGTTGTAAAAATGTTTGTACTCCATTCACAAGCAGTCTTCGTCACGTTTTGGACTGAAGACACTGAACAAATAACTTTCTTGGATCCCAAGTTGTCTGAAGTGTACCTTTTTTAATAATGATACATCTCGATTATCATTAGACCAATTACTTTCTGGTGAGTTTACAGTCATTTAGCTCTATTATCTCCTTGTACGGTACTATTTCTTAAGACCCTAGTCGATGTTGCATGTGTCTGAGTGTATGTATATGTATTTTCTGTGTGCGCTTTGCAGTATTGTGTCATACTGTTACACTTTAGAGCTCATATCAACAGTGATGTGTTTAGTCATTCCAGCTAAAATAAACCCATTCAGTCATTAATCTTGCTTTATGTTTGAGCTTTTCACCTTAACTCGATATTTTGCACTACAGCTCGTACTGGATGTCAGGTATTCAAACATCCACCCACTTATAAACTCTTTACAATCGTACGAACAAATTCACAACAATTTTTAGAGCTCTGTGAGGGGGAAACTGGGGCTATATATGTGACAAATTGTGCTATTAACCATTTTAATCTGTTTTTTGAGCAATATGGCATTGGCACTTTTTATGGCTAAGTTATATTTATAATGGTGATAGAAATGGAGAGCTGGAGGCCTCACATGTGCCACGCTGCCAGTTGGACTTCATGCTTTCAACCTATTCCCTGTTGTGAAGTACAACTTGAAGATGGGCGCTCAACATTTTCGCCGTCAAAAAACAAATTTCTCTGAGTAAACTGAATGCTACGAACAAAATATTTGAGTAATTGCAGTTTTCATCATTCATTGCTTGAAAATAAGTCGGAAGAAGTGTCAAATAAACCTGTTTTAAATTTGTATTTTGTTTGCAAGTGCAACCCTATGGCATCATTTGATGTCCACTCAGTGACCTACTTTGTAGATCATTAATTGAATCCCAATAGAAAACGCATTAGAAAACTAGAAAAACGCTGAAATGTCCATCAATTCATGGATTTAACACCCACACCAGACTATATTTATTTGTATGTATTCATGATACTACAAAATGCAAAGTTTTTTAAGGCAATGCAATTTTTATTTTTGAAATACAAAAATATTGTAAAGATGTCCATGATGCCGGTCTCATCTTCCATATAAATGCCAGGGGAATGTTTGTTTAAAAAAATTGGTAATTGCTTTGGGCCAAGCCAGAAATGGGGGATAAAAAAAAACTCAAATTGGTTTGAAATTTCAGTTTTATGGAAGATGCTATTGAAGTTAGCTGGGGAGATTATATCTATGGATACGCCATAGTCCATCTGTGTAGTCCAAGTGTACAGCTTTAATATATGGCGTTAACTTGTTTACAAGCCAGTGAGAGCACAGCTGCATGTTAGAGTTGAGTTCTTCTTATTCACCTTGTGGGTCACTGACGTCCGTCTTCAGTTGTTTACATACATTTGCATGTCTGCATGCTAAAACAATTCGCTGTTCCATGTCTAAGCTTGATATCAAAAGAGTTGCAAAGAGATAGGAAAATCTGGAATAAGAATGTCACTTTTTTTTTTTTAAACCCAAAACCGTCCAACCTCTTAGATCACTATGAATGCAGAATCAGGTATGTTGTCTTTCATAAAAGATGTAGGTGAATTAATAATAAGGAGAAATAGGAACTATTTTCTTTCTACTGATAGTTCCTACATGAAACTGCTCACAACAAGGTCTGTGGATTATCTTGAGTAACTGGGTCATGAATTCTGGAAAAAGACATTACTGTTGAGTTTTTTTAAAATGTATATTTTTGGCACTTTGAGCACCACAAGCCAAGTGACATTTAGTTCCTTTATATTAAAAAAATGCAGACATCTCTACGGCCAATATCTCCAAAACAGGGTAACTCACACCAAAACAATCTAGATGGATAAATAGCTCTACATGTAAGAGGAAAAATATGTATTTTTGACTTTGGGATGAACTGTCCCTTTAAGGCCAAACTTTTCTCTTGTATGCCAGTGGTTCAAAACAAAATCAATACATTTATTTAACCTTGTATCACTACTCAGAGTTAAGCAGGCCATCATAGACCAAAAGCTTTCAGATAATACTGATTATTAATAATTCAATCAAATGTCATTCAACCGAAGTGGCATTGCCCAGTTATTTTCTGCATGGCAGTTACACAGCTGACTAATGTCTGTCCAAATATTAAAGAAATGTCAACACTGACCATAAAGACTGTATTTTTAAAATAGAAATACTGAGCCGGTGGGCGTTTATTTACTCAAAAACTTTCAAGGAAGACATTTACTTTCTCATTTAAACACACCTATACATTTTCTGTTGTATCACTTATGCCTAAACGGGCAGAATGTCTCCAGAGAACATTTTATTGAAAATGTTGTATTGATAAATATATTCAAAAACCATTCTTCTCACTGTAAAAATGCTATTATTTCACTAATGTGTGTGCAGACAAAAATAGCTAAACTATTAACGTTATGTGCCCTTTAAACCCTTATTTGGTTTAATCTTACAGTGTTTAGCGGTTAAATGATCAAACAATAATTCTTCCATTGAATTTGATCACATTACATTGAAACAACACGCGTAACACAACCGGATGTTACGACTCTTCTCGAGTGCGTTCGTATTTAATGCCAATGTGCGGCTGCCAGCGGTTCTTCTGGTTCTTCTCCAGATTCTAGACAACTCCGCTCGGTTGCTTCACGCGGGGTGACAAAAACGAGCGCACCCTCCCACATCCGTTGCCCTCATAACATTTGTAAAGGACGTGTAAAAGGTGCGTGCCTGCGCTTTCCCTGACGCGGAGCTTCCCCAAGGCAGTGTAGACTGTTTGTCCAGACACGACTTATGTACGTCCGTCAGCCAGGATGTTCCATAGGAGCAAAAACCTGAGCTACTTTCTGAGCCTTGTCCCGGGCAAACGTCGTCTTGGGACGTACAGGTTCCTTCCCATCTTTTTTTGCATCGGGGGCGTCATGGAGTGGATCATGATCAACGTGAGGATAGGAAAGGAGACTTTTTGTGAGTGCAAAATAACAAATTGAGTTTATTTTAAATAGTAAAGCCTTGGTTTAACTTTCTTTAACGTTAGCCGACGTTAGCATGACGTGGACTTCTGTTAGCCCTGTAACGTTAGCCTTCGTATGTAACGTTAACTGTCCGTTACAATGACCAAAACTTGCCAAGTGAGAGCAGCTGCTTGTCTGATTTACAGACAATTCTTACTTGCTAGAGTGTGTTAACTAACTTAACGTTACTTCCTGTCTGGCAAGCTAATTCACTTACCTTTTTTAAGCGTTTTATCGACGAGACGTTTAAATTGCCGTGATGCATGTTTCAGCAACTCGGAGCGTGTTTACCACGATGCTACAGAGGGCTGTTACTGTTAGCACTCTGCTTGTATACACATTTGGGACACGACACCCTCGTCGACCTTCCAAATATGTCCTCAAACTTTCCTATACTGCAACGCCTCTCCTCTGCGCCACTGTCATTAGGAAATATGAAAAAAAGAAGTGGGAGAAAGAGGGGAAAAAACGGGTATTTTTAAGTACACAGTACAGGCAGTTAGACGGGTCAGACTGCTGAAGGACACCCTGCTGCTAACAGAGACACGAACATCACAGCATATTTGGACTCATTAGTGGGAATTTAGAGGTAGACTTTAAAACTAGGAAAAAACATTGTACATCATGATAATATATGACAACAAAAACCGAGATACATATACACCAGTGGTGGAAGAAATACACTTGTTAAAGTGTTAAAGGTACTCCTTATGTAAAATGTTTAATTATTATGTCTATATTATAGGGCTGCAAGTTTGATTTTCTATTCATATTTATAACTTTTTTGATTAATTAATCAAACATTTAATCTATAAAATGTTAGGAAATCTTGAACAATTGCCCATCGCAACTTTCTCAGAGCCCAAAATGATGACTTCAAATGTCTTCTTTTGTCCAACAGTCAAATTCCTAAAGATATTCCAATTACAATGTTATAACAGACCAAAGCAGCAAATCCTCACATTTGAGAAGCTAAAACTGGAGAATGTTTGGCGTTTATACTTGCTAAACGCCTTTTAAAATAATGAATCTATCATCAAAATTCTTGCTGATTTCTGTTGATCAACTAATCAATTAATTGACAAATAGTTTCATAATTGATATAATTGGATTTTAAGTCTTGATGTATTAATGTGTAAGCAACATTTTAATGTTATACTTGATAGCGGTGGAGCTAACTACTTGATGTACTGTTTAGTAGTATAACAGTGCATCATATTTTATAAACTGATCACATGCTTTGTGTGTTAGTTGAGTGTATGAGTCTTCAAAGCAACTAGCTGTCATTTAGTACAATAGTTCCTGCTGAAATGTAGTGAAGTAGATGTACTATAGCGTAGCATAACAAGACAAAATGTAAGTTAAGTAAAAGTACCTCAGACTTAGTACTTTGGGACAGTTAATTGGGTAAATGTACTGCATGTCACATTGTTCATATTGCATTGATATGTCTGTAGCTACACCTGCAGAGAGTAGATATGCTTCTTGGTCATTCAAAAGATTTTAAAAGAAAAGGAATGTGTTTCTGCTCTTACTGAACCCACATCACTTTATTCCAGATGTGCTCAAATGTGCCATTTCAGGAGAACTAAAAGGACTCAGTGTGTTGGAGAGAAAAAAAATGCTGCCTTGCATATTGTATTCTGAGGCCATTTAGGGAAACAGTAAACATGTTTTCCTCTACAAAGTTCAGACTCCCATTCTTAGTTATAATCCCTTTTCACAGAAGAAAATTGGATGTCATAGTAGGAAAGATGGAAATTATTATTATTATTATTATTATTAATCATAACTAAATTCTAGCTGCTTTGGTTTTGGAGGCTTGGTACTGACCCTTTTCACAGGAGATATTTTGATTTGTCATAGCAGGAAAAGCACAGGTGAAACAAATTTTGTTTAAGATGGCTCAGTTCCATTAAGTGTCTCAGTAAGCCATGCCAGTGAACCAACCCTTGAACTGGCACACCTAAATGGAATGATCATTATTAATGTTTTTAATTACACCTGTGCTTTTCCTGCTATGTCAAGCCAAACTGTCTGCTGTGGAAAAAGCATGCAGGCCCCCTGTCACACTGCCATGGCTTACTAGGACACTTGAATACCACAGAGACATTGTTAGTTATTATTAACACCTGTGCTTTTCCTTCTATCACATGTCAAACTGTCCGCTGTGAAAAAGGCCCATTGTTAATCGGTGGCAAGCATCAGCCATTCAGAATACAGTCTCAGTAGTCCACCATATGTCGTTTTTTTTTCTATTCACTGCAGCTTTAAAACTTCCTATATTGCAGGTGTCTCATTTCAGTCTCTTAATTCTGTTTTTGTCTTTCCAGATGATGTCTACCGAAGAAAACAATCAGAACGGGAGTACCAGCAGAAGATAGCAGACGGTTTGGTAGTTCTTAAAGAGCCTGCAGCCAAGTGAACGATAGTCGGATTCAACGTGGACTTCAGTATGTGTCGTCTAAGGACACATTCTTGGACTCCCATTTCCTTAACTTGTTTCCAACAGGCTGGAATGGACTTCGTAGCATGTTGCTGGGTTATAACAGCCGTATCACAGTTATGAACATTATTAAGGAGCCAAGAGTGAAAAGGCTGATGGAGGAATCACTTCCAACATGCAGGTTTTATTGTTAATATGATCGTCAGCTTAAGAAACATTAGCATAAATAATACCACTGGTGTGAGATCAGATGAAATATTCTCAACAGTGGTCTCATATTGATTTGACGAGTCACTGTTGCTGTATTATGTCTAAAACATTGAATAGCACCTGCCAAGACAAAACAGTCTCTGCCAAATTTTAACAAAAGAAAAAATACAAAAAGAGTCTTTGTATTTAGAGACATCTCAGCTGATTTTGCACAGATGTGTTTTAACGCTGGCAGATAGCATTTGCTAAGCCAAATATAAGACAAATAAAGCTATTTCTTCCTCTTGTTTAAATCCCGCTGTTCTGTAAATTATATGATTTCTGTCTAATTAGAAAACACTTTTAAGAGGTCTTGAACTGTACGGTAGATTTGAGTATATAAAATGTAACTTAAAAACTGCATTTTGCAAATGGTATCTGTGTATCTGCATCCTTCATTTTACACAGAACTTTCCCCTAAAGGTTTACCTCTGTCAAAAGCATGCTTTGGTTGTTTCAGTTGTACTGTCCGATGGGGAGAGACTGCAGACAGATGAAGCTGTCAGGGTGCTTTGACAGCATGATGGGGTTCCCATCCAGCCTCACCTCGTACATGTTGGTCCGGATGTAGTGGCTGGCGTTACCTTTGCAGAACGTCTCGTCCGTTATTGTTAAGATCTTGTTGTTCTGCACAACAGACACAATCCAAGGACACAAAATTGGCCCATCATGTAGCTGCTACTGGCTCCGCAGACAGAAGACAATCGAATTGCTTCTACAAAGCTTCTCTGATTAATTGCTGTGATTGCAGTGAATTGCAGATTAACTTACATGCAGGTGCACAACGTGAAGTGACTCTGGAAGTTGGGGCACTGCTGTCAGTTGATTGTTTCCAAGGTAAAGATATTCCAGTCTTGAGAGTTTCTGCAGCAACAAAGCACCACTTTTTTGGATTAGGCTGCTTTCTGTATCAAACATCTAAACACATGCAAAGTACATAGTTTCTGCAACATTTTAACATGAGATCGGTGGGCTCGCTTGCGAACTTACTTTAAAAGCAGTTGCCTTTACGCCCTGGCTCGTGAGCCTGTTGAAATTGGCATTGAATGATTCTAGTTTGGTGGGCAGCGTGGGAAGTTTAGTCAGTCTGTTTTCTGCAAGATCAAGCTCCTTAAGGTTGGGAAGCTTTGAAAAAGCGCCATCTTCTATCTCAGCAATGAGATTCCCAGATAGGTCAATTCTTTTCAATGTGGCTCGAGAAGGAAACAAAGGGAGAGAGAGCTTAAAAATGACATTCACTGAAGAGGAGAATTAATTGACTTATTATTATGACTTTTATTCACCCATGTCTGCAAAGTCTTTGTTGCTTATTTTTGTGATTTTGTTGAAACGTGCATAGAGATATGCTGTTTCCTTTGGCAGTGCTGGGACGGTTGACATTTCAGGGGACACCTCCTCACAGTAAACCGATCCACTTAGGCAAACACACAGCAGACATGTCGGCAGCTCTGAAAAGATCACAGTGTTGTTTCATCACCTTGCTTTTACAGAAAAAGTGTCTTTTCTAATTTGCAATTTGAATAAGTGGACTAATTGATCTCAGTGATGTGACCGCAGCTTAAAATGCACTACACGCAGTTTAGATGAGGACACTTAATCAGTCCCATTATTACATAATACGGGCTTTAGCTACATTCACAAAAATGTGGAAGAATGCCTCAGCAAGTGTTGCATAATCGGCTTTGAAACAGTTGTTGAAAAGTATTTATCGGTTTAAACAAACCTTACCGTCGGCTTTTGGAGCCACTGCTTGGTCAGCGTCTTTTTCCCAATCATAGCCTGTAAGGTTTGCATTGTCTTTCTGTAAAAAGAAGAAATCCTCATAATAGCTACACTTTTCCTCCCAACTCAAGACTATTATGCATTTCTTCCGCCCGCTCAGTTACACAGTGTATAAACCCCAAAAGATATTTCTTACTTGCATGTATTCATCTTTTGCTGCAGAAGACAATATCCATGGCAGCATAACGGATGTGAAAATTAAAGTCCTTAATTGCATCATTGTGTTGCTGGTGAGAGAAGAGAGTGCTGTCTGCTAGGCTGGGATCTGTGAGCAGGAAAATTTTCCATCCAGTTTTTATTAAGCTGCCAGTATACTGCTGAGTAAGAAAAGGAAACAAAATTTAACTCAATACATGCTGTGTTTGTGTTGCGCTCAGTGGTCATGATGATTTGAAAGACTAGATACATTCTTTGTTATATGGTGTTGATGAAGTGATGATTATGTACACCAAATGAATGCTGCTTTTACTTTTACTTTCAGTGACAAAAGAATGTTATTACTGGAAAATCAGAGCAGTCCTGGGTTCCAGTAATTGATGGGAAAAATGGAACAATTTAGAAAATGAATTGCCAAAGCAAGCACCAAACTGGAAAGAGAAAACAATTTTGAATATGTCTCTTCTTCAGCTTAATGCTTCAGTTAAAATACCAACTTATTAACAGCAGGTAATGCACTCTGTCTCTTTTGGAGAGGGCTGTTCCCTGTATAAGAAGGGACTCTTTCTGAAGACAGCCATTTTTGAGGGTGATGGAATAGTTTTCTTGCATTTTTTTTCCTTAATCAGTTCGCCATCGGTGAGTTCTGGTGTCTTATTTCGAGAACGTGCAGCTTTATCCCTTTTCTGAATTATGATGAACATACGTTTTTAGCATTTAAGCAACTGGACAAATGTCTTCAGCAGTTTTCCATCAGACGATGTAGCTTCATTTCTTAAATCTTAATTGAATACAGCTACATCTTTTTTTTGTAACCGACAAGGACTAACAACATTATATTGACGTTGAACCTGGAAAATATACATGCTTCCTCTCCGCAGAGATAATACAGCTACAACCATCACAACTACTCTGCATACAGTCATTTATGGCCATTCACTCGGGAATGGTAGAGAATTATCGTCCAGTGCTGAAACTATTAGTAGATTAGGCTACTCAGTTAGTGGAGTGACAGAAAATTAAACATCAGCAATTTTGGTTAACAGTTACCCTTTGAAGTCCTTTGTTGTGCAAAAATGCCAAAAATCTATACTTCCAGTTTTTTAAATGTGAGGACTTGCTGTTTGTTTCTGTTTTATTTTTATTGCAAATTGAATATCTTTGGACTGTTGTTGAAACAAAACAAGCAACTTGAAGATGTCTCCTTGGGCGCTAGGAATTTGTAACTACCCCCCCACCCCCCAAAAAATATCGTACAGGCAGATTTATTGAGCGCAGAAACCAATTCTCAACTGGAGCATCAGGTTCAAGCCCCTGCGCTGACAAACATCTGAACTCGCGAAGTGTCCTTGAGCAAAACACTGAAGTCCTGCTAGCTCCAGAGGTGGCACTCTGCCACTGACCTTGACCTTTGACCTTGCTGTGCAGGATGGAAATCATAAAGGAGGTTCCCTAAACATAAGTGTCACATTTACTGACAAAATGCATCCATACAATTATGACCAATATGAGTCTCCCAAAGTCCTGCCCACAATTGTGTATATGGTTATGTAACGTGAATAAATGGTGCAGACAGCTCTAGTGTTAAAGCAGAACTGCTAGCGGGTTGTCCACTGCTTACGCGTCCAGTCTTTTAAAAACGTCTGGATAATGTTAATTTTGTCTGAGAAACTAAAACAGGAAGCCACAGCAGACCCCGAATCAGCAGCTAGGTTGAATAAAAAAAAATCCTCCTGTGACCATGTCAATCCGAATAAACCGGCCTATTGTGAAAGCGGTGGTATTGTCCTTTTAAAACCCGTGAGATTATGAAAATGTGATGTAGGCACACATACTACGCGTGTTTTTGAAAACTGTATGTTAAGTCTGGCTATGTGAATGATCATATTTAACGTTAGCACACGAGCAGTGGTTCCGTTACGTAAGGCAGATGTGTGGTGAAAAAAGAGGAAACAGAAGTACCAGTGTAGCGGAAGTGGTACTGCCCTGAACGATACGCCGAGCGAGACGGAGGACGGAGGCTGAATCGTCCAGAGAGAGAAAAAAAAGCAGGATTAAAAGCCGCCAATATTGTAAGTGTAATAACCTCACACCTATGACTAGCACACACTATAGTACCAGATTTTCATTCGTGGCTCAATGTTAGAATGGCTGTTTCATCGTGTCTGGTTGAATCCTGTTGAGAAGCCATCATGCTAACGTAACAGGCTAGCTGGGTTTGTGAAAGACTGGTCGTTCTAGCTCGCAGGCTAGCGGGTAATGCTAGCCTGCGAGCTAACCGACGGTCGGATTCCATGACACTTTGTTCTGACAGGCTCGTCAGCCTGGGCGGGCCGTAGTACAGCTGTTGGAAATGAATTAAACGCGAAAGTAATACCTTGCAGTACACGATTTTGTTTTCTGGCGATTATAAAAATGGCAAATATTGATTGCCAACACCCTAACCGTGGTTTTTAAGCGATAGTCAGTCGTTGCTTTTGCTGGCCTAGCTAGCGAACGTTACCGTTGGATAGCGGAGCGTTACAGACGACGTTAGCTAGCTAGCTAACTGTATGCTTTGCAACATCATGAATACGACAGCAGTGCTGTTATCCAATCCAGATAGATCGCCAACTTAAATAAGAACAAAACCGATTAATCCGATCGGTCGCGTTTAACGCGCTAACGTTAACATCAGTTGGCGAAATTGAAGTTATCCCGCTAGCGTTGCTACCAACATAAGGGGAGGGCATTAATACCTGACCCGGGAAGGCTTCGGCTGCTCTCATGTTAGCAAGTGTCGGTTGAAACAACGTTAAACGAGCCAGTAAAACCGCTGTGCATATTACATTTTGCATTACGGCAGTTGTTAAGACTATTGACTATGTGGATTCAGTCCCATTCAGACAAAATTCGGCTAAGGACGAGACAGGATTGGAGAACGCTATTAACTAGCTAGCAGCTAACCGTAGCTAGTGATGTGTATGGTTGACCCACTTGCCAAGGGGCCCAGTTCACAATGCTGATCCTCACTTTCCATTGAATCCAGTGGTTTTCTTGCTTAAAAGAACGGATCTTCCAAAGCGGAGTTAAATCAGTTCAGACAACACATTAATGTTTGGTGAATGGACAATGTGTGGACTATTGTGAAACATTTGTCCTTATTTTTGTAATTATCTACACATACATACCTACTTCTAACGCTGTATTGTCTTTTTCCCAGTCTAGAAAATGGATAAGAACGACCTGGTACAGAAGGCCAAGCTTGCTGAGCAGGCTGAGCGCTATGATGACATGGCCGCAGCCATGAAGTCGGTGACAGAGCAAGGTGCGGAGCTGTCAAATGAGGAGCGCAACCTTCTCTCTGTTGCCTACAAGAATGTGGTAGGAGCACGCCGCTCATCCTGGCGTGTCATCTCCAGCATCGAGCAGAAGACCGAGGGCAATGACAAAAAACAGCAGATGGCACGTGAATACCGGGAGAAGATTGAAACTGAGCTGCAGGAAATCTGCCACGATGTGCTCGTAAGGGTTTCTAATCTCTTTGGTGTTTCAACAGCCATAATTAATACACTTGTGAAGACAGTGCTTGTGTGTGATTTTAGGTTCATCTTCACAAAACTGACGAACTGAAGTTTTTACTTTTTTTTTTTTTCCCCCAGGGGCTGCTGGACAACTTTCTCATTACCAACGCATCTGCTGCTGAAAGCAAGGTGTTCTATCTGAAAATGAAAGGCGACTATTATAGATACCTGTCTGAGGTTGCATCTGGGGATGCTAAGAAGGGTAAGTGAGGACATGATTGACATTATAATTTTGTGCCGTGACATCATGTGCTTTAAGCTGCAAGAAGAATTATTTTTATATTAAAATGTATTCAAATAACTGTGAAAAGGGGTCGCTCATCGTAACGAACCCTCAGAGCATTATCACTCCCCTCTGCAGTTCCTATCAGCTCTGCGTGGCGTCGTTCAGCTCATTTTTTGGTTTTGCGGTCTGCACATTTATTATTTTGACTCACTCTCTCATCAACTTTGTGTACAGCAACAGCAGGCAGCTGTTTTTAGCAAAACCAAAACAAAGCAACCCCCTCTGATATACAGATGGCAGGCTACTTACCCTGCACCAAACGGCAGGCTAACAAAGTTGGCCCCTAGCTGCTCAGCACAGTGGAGCATTTAGCACCTTAAAAGCCAGATATTTCCCTCAGTTCTTGGTGGTGACTAAAACAGAGCCAGAAGGAGAGTGAATATAAGACCTATGTTTGTGTCCGCCTGGCAAATGTGTATCCAAATTAATGCTAGTGTTGCTCCATGTTTGTTCTATATGTAATAGGCAACTGTTTGCTTACAGTTTATGTCCTTGTTATTTGCTTGTTCCGCTGCCACCAAGTGGCCAAAAAAAATCAATTGATACTTTAAAATGTATTGTAAATAGTGACGGTAACTTTTAAAAAAAAAATCTTTTTCTGCCTAAAGATACAGTGGAGAACTCCCAGCAGGCGTACCAGCAAGCATTTGACATTAGCAAGGGGGAGATGCAGCCAACACACCCAATCCGACTTGGTCTGGCCCTCAACTTCTCAGTCTTCTACTATGAAATCCTCAACAACCCGGACAAGGCCTGCAGCCTGGCTAAGACGGTATGAACTGCTAATGACAGAGTTTTGAAACCTTTTCACAGGCCAGTAGTATCTTGAAGACTATAAACATCACAAATAGCCAGAAACCTTAAGTATGTTTAATTACCTGCATACATTGTGAGGGAATTGTGAGCATTTCTTTTTCAGTGCTGATTAGTTCAAATATGTTTTCAGTTTTGAAGATTATTCAAGATTATTTTCAAGTTTAACAAGTTAAATATTTGTATTTCAGGCATTTGATGAAGCCATCGCTGAACTTGACACTTTGAATGAGGATTCTTACAAAGACAGCACCCTGATCATGCAGCTACTAAGGGACAACCTGACTGTGAGTTTCAAGTGTCCATGCTGTTTTGCCTCTGATTGATCCTCATGTGTTTATTCATAGCAAATCATAACGTCTCTTTCTCTGTTGCCAGCTGTGGACATCAGAAAACCAGGCAGATGAGGGAGAGACCGGAGAGGGGGATAACTAATGGAATTGCACTGTTAATCCACCTACACTCTTATCTTAAACACAGACAGCTTATATACATCCCCCTCCACTCCATCAGCTCCTCCCACTTCTGTATGACAAGCAGCCTGAATTGCTCCTGACCAACTAGTTTACCCCTCTCAGTTCACTGTGAGGTGACAGGGTAATTTTCAGTTAGCAGATTCAGTCACTTTGTGGAAACATGTTGTATTGATTAGTGAGTCCATGTTGCTGTTGTTTTTGTCGGCTGAGCAAGTGTGAAAGCATCTGAAAGATTGTGTGTATGGTCTGGGGGGGAGGGGGGTGTTGTGAATTCTAATCGTCCTTCCAAATCCCTTTGTCCCAGCTAGTTTGTTGTGCATTTTTCATCCCCCCCCCTTTTTTTTGTTACTTTCTTATTTGTGATTCCTCATGATATTTACAGGTTTTATTGTATGGTAATTGAACTGGCAGTTGATTTCCACCAAACACTGTGATGGTCGGCATTCCATTTGCTTCACAACCCAAAACAGTTTTTTGTGTTTGAATTTCCAGACACGCGTACAATCCTGTATTCGACTAACTGCAATTCTGCTGTGGGCTCATACAGAAAGGAGGCAGGCTGTATTGTGACACTGACATCTTGGTGTAATGCTCCTTGATCATGTTCACAAATTCACAGTTTCAAAGTTTTAAGGGACCCCTTAAATTGTCATGTTTAGTTTTGGTCAGACATCAGGCATTCCACACTAGGCATTTGGAAAGGCAGTGTTCCTTTTTCTTTTTTTGAACTAAGTGTGGATTGTCATTGTAGTTTTACTCACTGTTAGGTGCTGCTTGATCTCAGTACAATGGAAATTGTATGTGCGTAAATGTGGTTCCATGTATTTTGCAAGATTGACTATCATCTGTATGTAAAACCTAAAGTAACATTTTATTGATGTTAATTGAAAAATGTCTTACCACACTGTATCAATCCTGCTTGCAAAATATTCCTCTTAAAGCGGTTGTGTTCTCCAAAAAAGAAAAAAAAAATCTGTGCCTGGCTTTCTCTCGCAGCCTCTATTTTTATTAAGGTGCCAGCATCTGCTTGTTTCTAGAAATTTCAAAGAGAACGAGTTAGACCAGACAAACTTAAATTGCTAAATCTTGACCTTAGTTTGTACCCAGTTGCATCGCTCTGCTGATAGCTGGTGTGAAGGATTGCCTCACAAATCAGGTCTATTTTGAAGGTGCAATTTGGAGAAGCCCAGTCCATCATTTTTGGAAAGAAGCTCAGTGTCACAATACCATGTATCACCACTACATTCCACATATTGTAGATGAAGACACCATTCCACATTATAGCTGACAGTCTGTTTACTCTGACAATGCTCCAATGAATTGAAATCTTCTGTTTAAAAAAAAAAATCATGTCAGTTTATTATTATGCTTGATAAAAATGCAGTTAGTGAATGTGGAACGAAGCCTGTCTGTATATCAGGTATCTTACTTGCTTTGTTTTTACTGACAAGTCTTATGGCTAAAATTTGCTTCTGTAACAGTCTATTACCCAGTGCACACACGTGGTTGTGAAAATTTAGAATAGCTCTGAAAAGCAATGATGAAATGGAGATAAACAATGGTTGGTGTAATTCTAGCTTTGTGTTTATGTATCTTAAAACCATTCTAGTTTCACTATACATGTAAGAAATAGGAAAGTGTCAAAGAACATTCAGTGAAATAAAGTTTCGTTTAAGATAACAGGAAAATTCCGTCTTCATTTTTGTTCACCAGGAATATTTTTAACATGATTTAGCAGTAAAATAGAAAGTCTTGAAAATAGCATACAATCACTGAAACTTGGTGACCAAGAGGGCCACCAGAGGGCGAAACTAAAAGGATTTTATCCCCTGAGGTCGAGAACTAGTTTTCCTCGCGGAGTGTCCCGCCGGTTGATATTTGCCCCTTCACAGTTTAATTGAGATGACGATGCGCGGCGGACCGATGCAGGTGTTCCACGGTCATAATTAAACGAAAACAACCTCCCGCTCATGTGGAAAGTGTGAACGGCGCCCGCGAGCTGCTGCACTGACAAAAAAAATCATACATCTGAATTCCGACGCATTGGCTATTTAAAAGCTGTAAGTAACGTTAATTTTAAGCGGTTTTCATCGGTTTCATTGAGATTTGGTTGCTTCAGCTCCAGCAGATAACAGCTAAGTTTGGTGTGAAGTGCACAAAAAAAGGTGTAAAGTTAGCTAAGTTTAGCTAATGTTAGCGCTCCTCAGTGTTTTTGGTAACAAGCCAATTAACTTAGGTTAATATTTTTGTAACTCTGCGTGTGGAACTCAGTCCTAGCTTTGATGTGTTTATTAAAGCTAAGTTATGTTATGCCACAATTAGCTAACTTATGTGGTAAAACGTTGGTAAATGTTAATTGGTGTTGCATCTATGCACCTTTTCACCCCAGCATTTAGCCACACCCTTTCTCTCCTGACATACCCCCCCCCACACACACACACACGCACACACACTCACACACACTCAGTTAGTAGTTTATTAGCTACACCAAGCTAAAGCTAATGCAGTCTAATGCATCAGTCCTGCAGTAGTTCAATCTTATCTTCATGAAAGTTTTTTCAAGTTTTTTTGTTGAAACTTTTTTTTCTCTCTAGTTTTGTAATTGGATGAATGCACGTGTAATTAATGATACTGTAGCTTGGAACTTTCATGGATTTAGTGAATTTAGGTGTTATGATAACATGTATCCAAAGATGATCAGCAAATACTCACGGGTTTGTGTTGAAACTATATCAAAGATGTGTTGATTCAGCTTTGTGGTCATTTTGGAAGCTGTCGCTTGTGGTGCTATTAAATTGTGTTGCATTATATTTTGAGGCGTGTCTAATATTTTGTCCACCCTCGTTGGATCTCGGGTCCTGTTTTATTGTTGTGAATGTTGTAAATATGTGATACAAATCTTAACGCTCCCTGTTAAATAAAGGTTAAAATAAAGATAATGAATGGGGTGGACACAATATTGTAACGTGATGTATCTAATAAACCCGCCAACTCAGAGGATATTGTTTTTATGTGTGTAAAAATGTTTGGGTTTTTTTGTTGAGTTTTTTTTTTTTATCCTTACAAAACTTAAGCTGGAACACTATGCAATACTGATGACATTCTTCTTTCTTAAACCAGCAGTTACCCAAGATGAACAGCAGTGGGCCAGCATATCCCCTCGCTTCTTTGTATGTCGGGGACCTGCATCCTGATGTTACAGAGGCCATGCTCTACCAGAAATTCTCTCCTGCTGGACCCATCATGTCAATCCGTGTGTGCCGCGACATCATCACCCGCAGATCTCTGGGATATGCCTACATTAACTTCCAGCAACCAGCTGATGGTAAAGTACCCATTTTGGCCAAATCCCCCCAAATCCAAACTTTGAAAATGCAATTTCTAAGTCCAATGAAGCCTACGTCGATCAATGCACTAAAATGTTTCTTGCGATCTGTGGTGTAAGAAAATATCGATACAATTGAGTATCGCAACATTATGTTTTAACGATACTATTGATCCTCAAACACTATCAATTTTTATTTTATAGTTAACATGCAAATATTTGTG
Source organism: Coreoperca whiteheadi (assembly GCA_011952105.1). Taxonomy (NCBI): domain Eukaryota; kingdom Metazoa; phylum Chordata; class Actinopteri; order Centrarchiformes; family Sinipercidae; genus Coreoperca; species Coreoperca whiteheadi. The sequence continues at coordinate 19,710,432 of CM022479.1, forward strand.
GCATCTTTAGCCATTTGACTCTTCCACTCTGGCGTAACAACATAAACTGAGACACGAAGAAGTACTTACATGTCTTTCCTTTGTTCAGATTGCACAAAAAATAGTGCTAATGCAGATCCCACTGTTATGATTTCATTAAAAAAACAACTTTCAGATTTTATGTATATGGTGGTGTGTTCCTAATGCTGACAGTTTTACTAAATTGAAATTTAAAAAACAACAACAATATATGGCCTTGCTTACAGTATCGCAATATATTGAATCGTAAGCCCTGTATGGAGATAGGTATCGTGTAGCCAGTACGCCAGTATTGTATAGCATAACTATAAAAACTGGGGGGATCAGAATAAGTGTTGCTCAATAGAAAATGCCGACTTGTATAGTGTTGCTAATGTCCATTAATCTGGACAGCATGATGAATTCACCTAATATACAAGTATGTCCTGTTTTAGGTCATGAGTGAAGCATTAATTAGCATTTTTTGCCACTCACATGAAATGGACTGTGATATAAATTCTTAACTAATGTCGCTCAACTAATCTGATAATTCTGTCTCGATAGAAGGAAGAAACCTCTCGTTCAAAATTTGAAGCATATGTTGGTCACAGAGCTGTGACCAGGGTGAGATATTTAACTTTTTAAAATTTGAACATCTACCAGCCACTTGACAGATAAATGTTCAAATTCACCAACCACTCAATAGTAAGTTATTTTGTGTATGAAATCTACCAGCCACTTTCATATTTTACTAGCATGTAAACCCCCCCCCCCCCCCCCCACACACACACACCCACACCTACTTGAGCGCGTCCAAAACAAAACAAAACACCAACACTTCAAAGAGGACACAGCGTAGCTTACCAGTAGCCTGTACCTGCACTTTTTGAGACACCATCGCCACTGCTGGAATCGGAGATGATGGCGAAACAACAGAACTGGAAAAAGCTCCAGCTTCCCTGAAGTCACCGGTGTGACGACATGTTGCCTTCCCCTTGAGTTGTGTTATGAACGTGTCGTTTACAAAAACTACAGCGGTGATTAGAAAATCTAATCCTGGTGGCTTTTTACAGGTGAAGAAACTCAAGCTGTTGTTGTAGAGCACCCTTCTGCCATCTAATGATTCTTCTTTTTGTTTTTGTTTAACAGTTTGTTCCTAATAATAAGTTGATTATACCTTTTTTTAAATTATTATTTAAATTTGACCATATGGCCTTAGTGTGGTACATTTGAAAAATAGTATGTGGGGGTCATATCACACTTGATACCATGTAGCTATCCTTTTAAAGAAGAATTTTAAAATGTAAATGACAGTTGTCAGGGCCAATGATCTGTTGATCTTTACAAATAGAGACTCAATAGTCTAACATTTGCATAGCCGTCAGTGCTGAAAAAAAAAGTTCAAATCGTAGAGTGACCTTAAAGTCGACTCCAAATCCAATCGTGGATTTGGAGAATCATGACAACCCTAATAATTTACCACCCTGGCTGTGTTTTGCACGATGTGTGGTGGTGCTTTATGACAAATTTCTTGAAAATACAGTAAATGTATCTCTTTTTTTTTTTTCCTGACTAAAAGGAGCTCTTGTTTTTTTTTTTATTCAGCGGAGTGTGCCCTGGATACAATGAACTATGATGTTATCAAGGGACGGCCTATCCGAATAATGTGGTCTCAGCGTGACCCAGGACTCAGGAAGTCTGGTGTGGGAAACATCTTCATCAAGAACATGGATGAATCTATTGATAACAAGGCACTGTATGACACCTTCTCAGCTTTTGGCAATATCTTGTCCTGCAAGGTAAGTGGCCTGGGTCATCCTCTCTGATCATTTGTACAGTGTGTATTAAGCTAGTGGTGCACTGAGTATTAAGTAGATGTTTGATAATACGATTATCTTCTACATTTAATTTACAGCCTCTTGTAGGGCTGTACATGTATGGTATTATTCGGTTTTACAACATTAATATTAAATGTTTATTAATATATCCTGATGTGGAAAATGTATGCAAAACAAAACTGATCAGTGCAATGAAGCCTTCATAAAATAGCTTTAACTTATTTAATTTTTAATTAGTTTGCATAGAATATTTAACTTTGACACCTGAATTTTTAGAAACAATAACATGATGATCCTGTCATGCTGACACTATAGATCAATAGCTAAGTTAGCACTAAATTAGCACCCAGCCCAATAAAAAAGTACATATTTGAAAGTCAAATGCAGGCTCTGTGATCCATGATTTACAGCCTTTGTCTTTGTAGGTTGTTTGTGATGAGAAAGGATCCAAAGGCTATGGCTTTGTTCACTTTGAGACTCATGAGGCTGCAAAACGGGCCATTGACACCATGAATGGGATGCTGCTGAATGATAGGAAAGTGTGAGTAAACTAAATACTTTAAAAAACTAAACTGGTGAAATCGAACATAATCCAATCTATAAAAAGTTTAGGCAAAGAGTAGTGCAGAATATATATGTATATGAACTATATAAACTGTTAATCAATGCTGCTGACTCTGTTGAAGACGTCAGACTTTTTGCAGATGACTTTTCCATGTTTTTTTTGCTCAGTCAAGAGACACATAATCAGTTGGAACCTGGTATTGTCAAGCCAAAGGCCCATTTCCTGGGGGGAAAAATTCAGTTGTCCCTGCTTAGGTCAGTGAGTACGTAGGATGTATGTCTAGGTTTGTTGTCTTTGTGTGTGTTGTAATTTTAGGACTAAACAGGCAAAGTAGGATCGTCAGAAAGTCCATCAGTGTAGGTTTTCCGCTGCCTTATTCCATTCATGATGGAGGGAGAAATAAAGATTCTCTTATGTTCTTATATGTTGTGATGTGGTGGAAACAATATTTACTGAAATAATTGTTTAAAAACAAATGTTTTAGTTTTTTTACTGTTCTGTCCTTGAGTTGTGTTGTTTGTCGATGTTATTTTCTTGATTTCTGTCCTCCCATCAACTCTGTTGTGGTATTCTTGATGCTGAAGACAATCAAGTTTTTAAATTAACTTACTTTCTTTTAGCCCTTCATTTGTGTTCCATTGGTGATGGGTTTGATTCTGTCTGCAGTTTTGTTGGCCACTTTAAGTCCCGCAAGGAAAGAGAAGTGGAGTTTGGCACCAAAGCTATGAAGTTCACCAATGTCTACATCAAAAATTTTGGTGAAGACTACACTGATGAGAAACTCAAGGAAGTATTTTCTGCATTTGGTAAGAAAGCATAATTTATAATTCTTTATGTTGCTCCTGCTATGAGGGTTGGGCTGATGAATGATGCCATCGTCCATCGCCACTGAGCCCTCTTCCATCGTAACATTGTGATTAAAAAGACCCCCCCCCCCACTATGACTAGTATTTTAAATATTTTTTCTAATAGGATCCGCTTAATGAGTTTTCAGACTGTGGTTGGAAAGCACAGGGAATACTTTGTTTTCCTCCAGGGCTGAAGCTGTTGTTAACCTTCACACCCCCCCCCCATTTCCCCCCCAAAAAAACAATAAATTTTATCTACATCACGATGTTTTACTGTAGACATCGCCCAACCCTATTTCATATGAGATTCGGATAGTTATACAGACTGGTTTGTGCTCAAAATCTCAGGGAGGACTCTCAGTGTGCGGGTGATGAAGGACGAGAGGGGCCGTTCACGAGGATTTGGCTTTGTAAACTATGCTAACCACGAGGATGCTCAGAAGGTAGTGTGTGCCAAGTTTCTATGTCCACTCAGATTGGATACCTGCCAACAGTAGCAGTTCTTTATATTGACATTAAGCCAGGACCTGCAGCTGTGACTTATTATTAAGTTAGCATTATGTCATTTCCAATTCATAACACCACTGTATTTACACACGATTGAAAGAATCTTGATTGTTGTTTCAAGTAAATTTTTTTTTTGACTACCATGGGGCATAAAGACTCAAACTCTAAGCCCAGATACACTATGGGCTTATCAGGGCATAGAAAAGAATTAGCATGCCGTTGGAGTTGTTTCTGGCCACCTGACAAGTGTAAGTCAAATATTTGGTCACCTAGTAGCTCTGGTTTGATCTCCACAAGCATTTGAGAAAAACACTAGTACCCCTTTTCCACCAAAATGAACCAGGTGCTGGTTCAGAGCCAGTGCTAGAGCCAGTTCAGAGTTGGTTCAAATGACGAGCCTTCTAAGAACCGGCTTGTGTTTCCACTGGCTACAGAGCCAGCACAGAGCCAGGTCTCACGTGACTGTATACGTCACATCTTTCCCGGTAACGCTAGCGCCAAATACAAACACCGTCAACAATCGCGAATGTTGCGTTACTATTTATATTCGCCGAAGTTTGTACAGACAGAGATTACGAGCGAGAGTAACGGTACCTGCAGAACATTTATTTTTAACAATAACAAGTCAACTTTAGCTATGGCATGTTGCTAGGCTCCTAGCATCCACACTGCTGATAAACGATCACATTCCAGTTAAATAAAAATGTATTAAGCGTTGGTGTAAGAAGCAGAAGTGAAAACCGTTCGTCTTGTTGGTCACGGTAACCCCGCCCCCAGCCGCCGCAGTAACCGGTGCTTACTTATAGACCAGCAACGAGTTGGTGCTACTGAAGAACCACTTTTCCTGGCCCGGAGCTGGTGCTTCGGCTGTGGAAACACAAAGAACCGATGTGAAACTAGGCTCTGGCTCCGCCTCGGTGGAAAAGGGGTATAGGAAGTTTGAATCACTGGCTGCTTTGCTTTGTTGTCCAGCCTCTAGCTTACTACTCTGGGGATCCACAAGTGTGGTGGCATTGCCCTTTGCCCTTTATTTTTATTCTAATATTGACTGTCCTGATATCAGTTATAAAAATCTAACATTTAAAATAATCTTAAAGGGAAATAATCCTGAAAGGAACAGTGTAGCTACTGTATCTGTTAATATCTCTGTACGGTCAACAGCTGCTGTGTGTGTGTTGTTTGTGCTGGGCAAGTAAGATACACTAAGGTTGGTAAGGGTGTTGATGAAAGAGAGACAGTCCATGTGTGGGCCAGAAAACCAAAACGATGAGCTAAAAGCTGTGTAGAGTTGAGTTAGGTTTCAGTTTTTAGTGGGCTTGTTACTAAAAGAAACCAGGAGTGATTTAGTTGTCTTTGTATGATAAATATCACTTAATGCGAACGGTAATGATGGAAACCACCTTGAGTTGTAGGAGTATAATGACTTCTTCATGACCTTCTGTAAAGGTAACCTGTTGATGCTCTTGTTTTCCCAGGCAGTTGATGAAATGAATGGAAAGGATATCAATGGGAAAATCATCTATGTAGGTCGGGCTCAGAAGCGTCTGGAGCGCCAGGGAGAGCTCAAGCGCAAGTTTGACCAAATCAAACAGGACCGCATCCAACGCTATCAGGTGCTGCAGCATTGTATACATATGGGCATTGTCATTTGAAGACTTGTTAATGGTCTTACATTTACCTCTTTCAGAGTTGAAAGAAATTAAAGGATCAGTAGCTTTCACAATGGAGGCCTTACCTGAGTTGTTTATATAGTTTATGTATACAAAGTAGGTTAGCTGAGCACCCGTGCTCTTTCACAGCAATGCCTTCATTAGTTTCATGAAAAAATGAAGAAAATAATGTTAAAACAAAATGTAAGCAGTTACTGACAGGGACAGGGTTATTTAGAGGGCTTTGCAGATTATTGACATTTAATAACAACAAAGATAACTTAAGATATCAATTTTCCAAACAATTTGTAGACAGATACATACAAGGGGTCATTTTATGTCTGTCAAAAAATACCTGCTTACCTTTCTATTATATAAAATGTTTTCATTGTCCCAAATAACCTGAGAGCAGAGTTTTAGCAGTGTTGGGCAAGCTACTTGGAAATTGTAGTGAGCTAAGCTACCAATTACTTTACACGAAATGAAGCTTCACTAGACTGTAGCTACCCCCCAGAGAAATGTAGCAAGCTAAACTACAGCAACATGGCAAAAGTAGCTTAACTACATAGAAGCTCCTTGTTTTTTGTTTTTTTACATTGAACCAACTTCATTCCAAGTCAAGCTATCTCAGTGATCAAACTGTCAATAAGCTGTATCTCTCACTGCTCCAAAACCAACCACGCTTAGTTTTCTTCATTTTCTTCCAAAAGAGAGTGGGGGGGGGGGAAATTGTAGCCAACTAGTGGTTAGCTGTTGACAAGTTGCTGGCTGGTGTTTGCAGACTGCACTTACTTGTCATGGGTAGCTTGGTTGGCGATGTTTGTGTTTGCTTATTCGGAATCCACCTTGCAAAAACTCAAGCTCGCGTGTCTATTCAGCTGCAGCAGGATTGATATGTGATGTCATTGAGAGTGGAGGCAGTGGTATAAATTACATTACATTACAAATTAAATTACATAATTTGAAAGATTTTCCATTCTTAATTTTTCAGGATTGAATGGCTTATGTCCTGGTGCTGTCTTTGTTGTCCTTTTTCATCTTGCGCACTTAAATAGCACTGGAACCAGTAACACATCCCTCATGAAACAGCTTTAGATACATCTGTGAATACAGACGCACGATCTTTGTCTAACCCTCACAGGGTTAGAATAAGGTAAGGAATAGTATGATATTTTTGGAAATAATGCAGAGCATTAGATATGAGAGAGGTATCTGTGCTCTCATCTGTGTGCAATATAATCCTATAGTCAGCAGCCGGTTAGTTTAGCACAAAGAATGGAAACAGGAGCAAACAGCTAGCCTGACTTTATCCAAAGGTAAAAAAATCTAACTGCCAACACATCTAAAGCTCATTAATTTAAAAGTTATATCCTGTTGTCTTGTTAGCAGGCATCCAGTGGAGACTGCAGGAAGTTATTGCACCCATTGTTGTTTTTTATGGATTAAACAAGATTAAATGTTAGTGAGATTACAGGTGCTGGTTGTTTGATTTTCTTAGTTTTTTTTTTTTCTTTTTCACCTTTGAACAGAGCCAGGCTGTTTCCAGTCTTTATGCTAAACTACATTAACCATTCCTGGCTCCCAATATACAAATCCTACTATAGCGAAGGCATGAGCTGCCCTACTCTGCCTCTGATTGGTTTATGGCATACCCTGACATTCTTACCCTAACCAGTCTCACTCGTTATGCTTAAACCTGACTGAGTACAAGCCAATTAGAGGCAGAATAGGGCGGGTCATGCCTTCGCCATAGTAGGACTAGCAAATTCGCCTCCTGGATGTAGCTTTCTATTTAATTGTCAGATATAAATAGCGATATAAATACCGATATTCTAATCTGTTGGTTAGAAAGGGAAGAAGCATATTTCCAAAATGTCAAACATTTTTGATCATTTAAAATTTAAGGTACCACTAAAGATTTGTACTATGCGCCTCCAAACGCAGATTGACGTGTACCGGTTTCAGCTGATTGACTAGCGCTTTAAAGGATTTTCAACATGCAGGACAGTTACTAACATCACTGCAATCAAGACATTTATGCAGAAGGATGACATGAGCTAATCAACTCATGAGGACTAAACGAAAATGGTACAGAAAGATGGAAAAGGAATTCCACTCAGATTGTACTAGATGCTGGAAAAACTGATGGAAATTTTAAGTGTTCAATAGATATATTTGGGTTTGATGCTCTACACCTTTATGTTGATGAGCTTAACAGACAGACAAACTGTTTGGGAAGCCTGAAACTTAGCATTCCTTACTCTTTCTAATTCCAGGGGGTGAATCTGTACGTGAAGAACTTGGACGATAGCATCGATGACGAGAGACTCCGGAAGGAGTTTGCCCCTTATGGCACGATCACCAGTGCCAAGGTATTGTAATGAGAAGACTTGCCCAATACAACTTAAAGGGTTACTCGCCACAATATGTATTCTTTAATATCAAGGACTCACCCCTCTGTAGACTTAAGCTGGGCAGACACTGTACCAGAGGGATGGGGTCACAACACGATTACTTGCATTAACAGCCAAGGATCTTGCTCTCAGACAATCGGATGGATGTCTGGCAGGTTTGGTCAGCTTTCTTGCAGTTTGAGCAGTTCCACTGTCTGATTTCCCTCATGTTGTAAAGTAGTACTCCAGTGATTTTAATCTTATTGTAGTACTATTTTAAATGTTGTGGGTCAAACTGTAGTTTTGACTGAGACTTCACTGCAGAACAGAGATCAGACTGCACCTTGCAGGCATCCACAGCTCCTTGAAACAAAAAAAAAACATTGGCAGGAAAAATGTCATCAATATCCATCAGACGTACAGAAATCTGCTACAGCCTTTCGTGATACATTTTCTGATTCAAGTTAGCTCAGGACACAACTCATACTTAACGTTTAACCCCCTGTTGGTTGCCTCAGTGTTGAGGAGAGCTGTTTTAAGTCTTTGGACCAAGTTTAAGTCAAGTCTAAAATCTTTAGACTTCTGGTGCCAGCAGCTGCAACTGAAAGTCTGCATTAAGTTATGGAGATGTGCCATCCTGGTTATGTTATTAATTACTCATTACAGTTTGTCAGACAGTAGAACATTTTTCAATATTTATTGGTCAGGGCTCCTCAGCTTTTAGCCTTCAAGTCACGTCTTCAGACAATCGGGTCTCAAGTAAGTCGAGCCTCACAGCAAACGAGTCACGTCCTCGTGTGACTCGAGTCCGATTCAAGTCTCAAGTCTAATTCTACAGCTCTGATGTCAAGTATCTAAAACATTTCTGAACTTGAGCTTCTTTATTTCCTGTAGGTCATGACAGATGGCTCTCAAAGCAAGGGCTTTGGCTTTGTCTGTTTCTCTTCACCGGAGGAAGCAACAAAAGCAGTAACTGAAATGAATGGGAGAATTGTTGCAACCAAGCCACTGTATGTGGCTCTGGCTCAGCGGAGGGAGGAGCGTAAAGCAATTCTGACCAATAAATACATGCAGAGACTTGCTACCTTGAGGACCATGACAAGTCCAATCATTGACTCGTACCAGCAGGCTGGATACTACATGACTGTACCGCAGGTATGGACGTTTGAACAGTAACAGACGAGAGAGGATGTTAAAGTCATTATGTTGAAAATCACAAAGAGTTTTTGATTGCTTTTCAGTAATTGTCTTACGCTTTGTAAAGACTGTATTTGTAAATTGTATCCCAACTTTTTGATTTGTACAGCAAAATTTACACCTAGTAGTGATACTCTCACTTGCAGTGTTGCTAAAGCCTGCAGGAAAGGACACTAGAAGATGTCATGTGCTAATGTAATTACATATACATAATACAAGATTTTCTTTGAAATCTAAAGAAAATTTAACTTAACTGACTATATTAGCTATTTTTGTCAAGCTGCTCCTCAATGTGCATCTAAATCTACCTCTAATATTAAACTGTTTTATGCAGCCTGTTGTATCGACTCAGTAAGTGTCATCTATCATGAACAGAGATCATGCACTGAAATAAACTCACTATTGTTAACTTTGTCTATTTTGACAAAAAAAAAAATCAAACTCAGATAGTAAAGTTCAAGCATTTAGAATAAAAACAATAGGGATCAGTGATTGGTCTAATGACGCATATTCACAGCTCATTCATGTCTCTGTGTGGCTGCTGACTGAACATGCTGCTGCTCTGTCCCACCCACTGAACAGTCAGCCCAGAGACCACATTAGTGCACATTCACTGAGAAATACTGGCGACTACCTTCAAGGAAAGAAGTTGGGGTCTGTCAAAAATGTCGCTAGATATGTTTCTAGCTGTTTTTAAAAAAAAAAAAAAAAGTTGCTAATGGGGGTCTTAAAAGTTGCAAAATCTAACGAGAAACTTGCTAAATTGGCAACGCTTGTAGTACCAAGCCATGGTGAATGCAATGTCTGAATTTAAAATATTTGTGTGGCTGCCAAGTAGATTTGAAAATGTAAGTAATCCAACCAAGCTGTGGCGGCAAAACGTAACTCAAAAACCAACTAGTAAATGAGATGGATCATCTCCCTGACTTTTATTTTTGTATTTTTATGTATTTTTTTTCCCCAATCTTAAATGATGGGATTAACATTACAGTGGAGGTGGGGAATGCAATATTCCTCCAGTTCCTCAGTAATTGAACTCATTTCAATCGAACTCATTGTTGCAGATGGCATTTTCACCATCGGGAAATTACAGGATGTCGTCTCCAATATACATGGACATTCAGCAGGACTAACCAATAGAAAATATCAGTATCTACCTGTAGCTGATATTATAACAGCCCATTTTTCATCTGTCTGATTAGCAAAAAAAGTCAAATTTCACACTAAATAAAATGAAGAAGCAGCAGCTGTAGTTATTACTGGTGTGGGGATGGAAAATGAATCGCATACATGCACCGGTTGAGATTAAAATCCTTGACCAGGGCAGTTAATGTTTAAATCACCCCACCTCCCCTAGAGAAATATATCCAGTCTAAATGGTTCTATAGACATATTTCACTGGACTCTGGCAGATGTTATTTTATGATCCTGCTTGAATGAAACATGCTGTGCAGTGTAACAAGTCAAATATCTATTCAATTCCCTGGTCCCCATAGGCCAATAATTGCAAAACCTTCAATTAAATGTCATAAAGACATTGACCTGCAATATGACTCCATCAACTAATATTTATCTTGCAGCCTCCCACTCGCTCCTTCTACAACCACAGTGCTGTCAGCAACATGAGACCAGTGCCTCGCTGGACAGGCCCACCACCCAGAATACAGGGTGAATGGATAATTTGTTTTATGTTCACATGGATGTATGTATACATGTAATGTGTATAAATGTCGTCTTCCAATTTTTAGGCCCCTACACAACCCAGTTTGTTGGTAGTTCTTTTTCCCGACGTGGATCGACCCCCATCGCTACAGTCCGACAGGCTTCCACCCAGGCTCCGCGCATCATAAGCTCCACACAAAAGACAAGTAGGTACCAGAAGTATGACAACCTAAGCTCCATCCTTATAAAATGTGCCATTTATGTGGATGGTAGTATCTGACATGTGTAATGTCTTTATTTAGATAACATTGGGACCCAGACTGTAGGAGGCCGTACTGACATGCCTGGTGTGCCCAGAAACAGCCAGTACAAGTACTCTTGTGCCGTGAGAAACGTCCAGCAGGTTATTACTGTACCTGCACCCTTGACAAGACTACAGGTACTATATTCTGGACTGTACTGTTGTATAATTGTAACTCACGCAGGACCAAAAACCCACGGTGTGGTGATCACCGTTTGAGGTTTTTCTGGTACCCTGTGGAGTAGAGGAATGAGAAAAATGTTCAATGCATTTCCTTCCATTTGAAAAGCAATAGCCAATCATGTTTGCTATCTCCCGCATTACTATGTTTCGTAGCATTACTACCGCCAACTGTGTGATCAGTGGAATAGGGTTAATTTCAATGAAAATTGCACGGGTGTTTGCTTCTGCATTGTGTGACCGACTGCACATACGTTTAAGTGTAAACTTTACATTGGGAATGGCTTCGTGCACTTTAAAAACGCTTTTCTAGATCCTGTGAAAGTTTATCAACAATAAAACCTCCATGGATTAAAAATTCATAATACAAAGATTAATATTTGACCTTGATTTCAGCTTGAGGTGTCCCATCAACAGTTTTACAGATGTCTCTTTTATAATGGTGGTCTATGAGGAAAATGCTTTTTGGGTTGCAGGGGATTTTCTTTTTGTTACAGTACTGCAAGTGGCCAATGGGAATATTGGCAGTAAGTGTGGCCGTGCCTTAACAAGCTCTCTAACTACATCCATGTCATGCTCTCGCATCTTAAATAGAGACCTACATTACTCCATAGCACTACATGTGGTCAAAAACTCAATTTCTTCAAGATCAGGGCACAAAATGTGATTTTTCAGCACAGTAGCGACTTAAAAGCTGCAATTGAAAAACAAAAGTATGAATATTGGAATTGGCTTTTGGCAAAATATTATATTGAAAATTAACAGCATGCTGGCACACCTGAGGAAAGTGAGGCACAGATTTTAAACCATTTTCACAAGATAACATCGCAATGTACAGAACCTTTTCGACATTTGTTTACACGAAACCCTTTTCCAGTTTTTACATCCATGTATTCTGTGTGCATGTGCACAGTTACTTGTGGGCCGTAGCTCAGTCCTCCATTTTCACTTCCAGGAGTATACATCCATGTATACCCTTCCACATGTACAGGTTTAACACATCTACACACATGCAAACCTATATTCATAGACATATAAATAACTTACATATCAATGCATACTTCTACTTCAGTCAGTCATTTTCTACCGCTTGTTCCCATTGGGGGTCACGGGTGACTGGAGCCTATCCCAGTAACTTCGGGCCTTAGGCGGGGTACACCCTGGACAGTGGCCAACTTGTCGCAGACTTCAACTTCAATCTGTCGTAAAATAATTTTGAGAACTGAAAATTAAATGGGTTTAAGCACTATCCTGTGTATATTCTGTGCTTTTAACTTGGATTGATGATGCAGTGAAATGTCGCTTGGTAGCGCACGGTAACAATATTCTATAATGAAGACAAAATCTTTGCAGAAAAACACACTCATTGGAGTAATGCGGTGTTGTACCCCCTGTCTTTAGGTTGTTCCTGCACCTATGATGGAGCCACCAGTGCACATTCAAGGCCGAGAGCCACTCACCGCCTCCATGTTGGCTTCAGCTCCACTCATGGATCAGAAACAGCTTCTCGGTGTGGCATCATTCAATTCTGCCCTTTTTCCCCACACTTGTAGTGTGAAGCAACTTGAGTATTTGGTTAATCCTCTCTGCTGCTACTTAGGGGAGCGATTGTACCCACTGATCCACACCCATCACCCAAACCTGGCTGGAAAAATCACTGGGATGCTGCTGGAGATCGACAACTCGGAGCTGCTGCACATGCTGGACTCGCCCGAGTCCCTGCAATCTAAGGCATAATTATGTTCACTTTTCTATGTCTCGTAGTCTTACCATTACACAGTTTAAAAGACTTTAGCCTGTGGTATCGCTAATGAGACTGGTGTACTGAATTGTCTTTTTCCTCTCCTTTGGTCAGGTGGACGAGGCGATTGCTGTCCTGCAGGCTCACCAGGTGAAGGAATGCTCTCCTAAGAAGTGATGAAGAGCCCTTTCAGGTCAGCAGCACACGGCAGTATTGCTCATTTTGACATTAAGGTGGGTGTTGGTTTAAGATTTGACTGTAAAATGTTCATTTGGTTTTATTTTTTTTAATGTCCTATTGTGGGAAAACTCTACACACACCACCACATCAAGTTACAGTATTTGCTTATTTGGTTTGCTCTGAAAGGTCCATTCAATTTGACGATACTCCTGAGTGAATCATCAGGAAGTTTTAGCCCATGTGACAATCACAATGGGATAGGTCAAAGAATCCTGCATAGCTGTGTTTCATAGAAAGTGTGCTGAGTTGGACATTCAATGTTACTACAAAAGACTTAACCATGTCTTTTTTTTTCCCAGATGTCAACGACTTTCTGGAGGAGCAAAAAAAAAAGTAAAATTTTGAAAAGAGAAAAAAATAAGAAATGTTCTGTGGTTTAAATTGACAGTAAAGTTAAAGCTATTTTGTTGTTGCAAGACCTTTTGTTAGAAGATAAAGTTTACAGTATATGCATTAAATCTGTCTTGTGTCATATGTTAATCACAACAAGGTCAACGCAGCAGTATCTCTCTCTACTTTAGGTTTAAAGTTGTACTTTTCCCAGTTCTGGATGGTTCCATAGGAAAGCGGCTGTGCGCTTCTCTTTAATGGAGGTGGGGCAGTTAATCAGACATACATTTGCCAAACTAATTAATCTTAATCCTTTAAGTCTTTTCTCTTGTAAAACCAAATACTACTATTAGAGTTAAAAAGCAGCACACAGCCACTTCCCTACAAACCATCTGGGACTGTCAGTAAACTGAAATTACTGAGTAAGTAAACATTTACTGACATTGGTCACTGTAAGCTATACTGGTCATACTGCACGGGGAAGTGAAGCTGTAGTAGCAAAACTCGTGTGTGGTTCAGTTTTTGGCTTCTGAATTCAACTTATTTTTAAGAGGAACAATGTCATTTCATGTTTCGCAGATCTTTATCAAATCATAGGACACATTGGCCTCTGTAGTGGATATGGTGGCAGCAAGAGGAGCTCAAATTAACTGCAAACCAGAATGTTCTCTAAAAGAATTTGACCTTTCTGACCACGTAGGGTGAAGTTTTAGATTGCTTTGTTGCCGGCCGACTGTGAAGCATCTATAGAGGCATGAAACTTTAGGTTCACAAGATAAATGATAGTCATTTTCCAGCAGCCTCTGCTACAAGACAAATGAGGCAACTCTGGTTTAAATCAAATTTGCTGAATAAATTCTAAACTTGACTACCAACATGGTGTCTAGTGCTATCATAAAGGCATTTTTAAAATTGAACCAGGAAAGGGGACAAGATCAAACTGAATTGTCAAATTTGCCAAAGTTTATTGGGAGCCTTCATACAAAAAATGAAATTATGGCTGTAAAAAGTTACAAAGGATTATTGTTGACATTGATATACTTTTGGCATTTAAGGCCTATTAACCCATCACATTTGTTACTCTTTGCAATTTTTTAAATCTAAAACTGTTGATTTAAACAAGCAGACAGGAATATTTAAAAACATACAGACCAATAGATAACTGCATATTACTTCTCAGTGGTAGTTTACAACACAAACCCACAAAAAATTTGAAAAGAAACTCAAAAAATGGAAAACAAAACCTGCCTAATTTTCAATGGTGAATACATGAACTTGAGGCAACTTTAATTACACACAGCCAACTAATTTCAATGCGTCTGTCTCAATGACATTTCCATGAATGCAAACAAATGTATTTACACTGACTTTCATATGCATGTCTCAGACTATCGACGTGCCGGCATTAAAAGCTGCTTTGCCGTTACGGAATCAGGGAAAAGGTTGTGGTAGGTTGGTAATGGAACGTATGCAGCTGTTATCATTTTGCCTGAGGGGAGAATAAAACCACAAATTAAAAACCTGGAAAATGTTCTCCATATTTTTTTGGAATTTAAAACCAAATGGCATCATTACATACCTGCAAACCAGCGTCCGTGAAGTGCATTTACAGTTGCCATCGCTGCTGGTATTGAGGGACACTTCACATACACATTACCCTATGTGAAAAAGGAAGGACAAGAAATGTCAAAACAGGATCCAGTTTTCCTATGAAACTACCAAAAATGGCCACAGAGGCCTGTATCAACTTACTTGAGCAGAGTTCTTATCAACATAAATGTGAACAATTCCTCCATGTTTGTTGCACTCCTCAATAACATCATCTTGGATCTCGTTGGCCCAGCTGGGATCGTTCTCCCTGAAAAACATGTTTGGTAATGTTAAAAATCCAGTGGCTTCAAAAGCTTAGATTGTTAGTATTCCTGAAAACAAGTTTTAAAGAATAGGTTGACATCTTGTTTTAAATCCATCTTTAAAAAAATACTGACTTGCCCATATGTGCATTGAAAGTTGCTGGTCACTGTAATTGTTCCTACTGGCCACAATGATCCCTTTTTAAAGCGATTTCAATGGGGACAAAATCTACACAGTCCTCATTCTCTGTAAAAATTACTTAAAGTTGAAGTTTAAGCTAATGAGGCATCTGCAGTTTGTGATATTACAGTGTTTCCTTCCTGAGCTGAGAAGGACACTATGACCTTGTGTACCTCAGACTAAGCCTGATTAGCTGTGATTTCTACTTAAAACAATCCACAGTTGGATTTTGATCCTTACCACTTGCACTAAAATTAGGTAGGGATTTCTTCATGGCTAGTAGGACGGGAGGAACAGTTACGAAGACCAAAAACTCACTAAATGTACATATGGGCGGATGAGTATTGTTTTAAGACAAACTTGAAAAAAGGTGAACCAAATGATAATGTCTTTACGCTTGTGGGTTGAACAGGTTGGACAGCTGAAGGCAGTGTGTGGCCAGCGGCTGTGATGGGAGGTTCAAAGCTTGGCTTGGAGCTGGAGTTGGAACAGCTGAAACAAAAAGAATAATTTGTCACTGGATTTTCTATGGAAAAAAACAAACAAAAAACCCATTTCATATGAGACCCTCACCTGGTGGAGCAGTGATGTTTCCGAAGGGTATGGACCCGGTCATCTGTAGAGCCTGCTGAGCAGCAGGAGGAATCTTCAGACCAGTTCCTGAAGAGGGAGAGAGAAATTAAATAGTTGTGTTGGATTGTGACATTTTGGGAAATAGGCCACAGTTACTCCTGTTCCCATACAGTGACAATCAGGGTTGGGTGTCTGTTCAAAAGTTGACACCATTAGCCATTTTCATTGAGTAATATGATCGATTATTTTCTCGGTTAATCATTTGATCTATCAAATGTAAAAAAAAAAAAAATTAAATTAAAAAAAAAATTAAAAATGCCAATCACAACTTAAAATGTCTTGTTTAGTCTGAGCAAAAGTCCAAAAACCAATAAGGTATTCAGTTTACTATGACAGGACAAAGAAGCAGCAAATCCTCCCATTTGAGAAGGTGGAACCTGAGAAATTGAAGCATCCCCCACTATTTTTGCTTGATAAGTGCAAAAATTCATCATTTCTAAACATAGCTGTCGATCAATTTATCAAACCATATCTGCTCTTTAAAAATGTATTCAGTGGTAGTGCTGTGGGGTCCCACCGTCTTTTCCACAAAACTACAGCCTGTCATCGGGTTACAAGCCCTTTAAAAAAGGATTTTTAATTTTTGATGTTTTATGAGAGTCCTGTAAGCGAGTCCATTCACCTTGAACGATAAGGTAGGTTTAGATTGAGCCAATAGCCAGTGTATTATATGAGGGAGTAACAACTATCTCAATTGTGGACTGTACCTTTAAAATACACACCAGAGCACATTTGCATACATGTTTGGGACTATCTGGACAATATATATTTGGCAAGCTACCAATTCTCAAAATGTGTCTGGTTTCAACATAATGAATCATTTCCTCTCGTATGATGTTTTTGCTCAGTAGAATACTCAATTAAAAAGACGTCTGAAATAATGTTCCCCTGTGACAAAATAACAGAAGCTTACTTCGACTTTCTTAATGGTATTTAAAAAGTAATTTTTGTGCTGTTGATACAAAAATGCATATTTTAATGAACCTTCTGCTAGTCGAGCCATTAGCTGTAGACGTCCTGTGGTGCCGAGGTCGATGCCGGTCCTCTCTAGTTCGTCGTTGTCCAGGAACGAGCTGGCTGTCGATGAGTCCGAGCGCTCTGTAACGTGCCCCACCTTCATCGGACGTCCGGCCAGCTCAAAGCCATTCAATTGCTCCAAGGCCTTTTTTGCACATTCTGCATCTGCAAACTTGAAAAAGCAAAGAGGTTAGAGTCAAACTAACTGCAAACACTAAAGCAGCGTCAATGAAATGCAGGCGCTTTTAGTACCGATATGAAGCCATAGCCTTTGGATCGTCCAGTCTCGCTGTCCATCATTAGCTGGATCCCCTCAATCTTTGGAAACAAAGCACACCAATATAAATGTATATATATATAAAAAAAAAAAGATTGTAATGAATGCATCTACAAACAAATACAAATTAAAAATGTTTGGAACTTGTTCCTGACCTTTCCAAAAGGCTCAAAGATCCCTCGAAGCATTTCTTCAGTAATGTTGAAGTGCAGCGAGCCCACGTACAGCCGCATTGGACCTGAACTGCCCTTCTGTAGATTATTGGCAGCGGCTGCAGCTCTATTTTTCTCGGCCTGCAATCACATGTGCAAAGTAATGTCATTATCTTAATTCAGTGTATAAATGTAGAATGGATTAAACAAGAGGAAAGAAGAAAAGTGTTTGAGCAGGGATGTAATGGCTAAAATGTTAAGCTTTATGCTGCATTTCCAACATGGTTATGTTCATATAACGTTTCATCAAACGATTGAGTGTGGCGACAACACGACTGTTCGGTGTTTGGGGAACAGACAGTCCTCAAGTGCTGAAGCATGGCAGATGTCTATTAATCTGTTCAGTCACATCAGGTAGAAATAATCCAGGTGCAGTCTGCATTTAGGTTAAGTTACCATGACCTGAGAGGCCTGGACGATGATGGGCACTCCTAAAAGCCTCTGGCCAGTCAATCCAATTGCCAGTGGCACAGAAGAAGCCTCCACAAACTCGATGTATGCAATGCCCTTTGATCTCCTGGAGTTTCTGTCCGAGATCATTCTCACATCCCTTACCTACGGAGAAAAACAGTGACCATTTAAGAGATCATTTCTACACACAGACCTGCTGGAATACACATGACAATAACTTGGACAAAATACAAAAAAACAAACAAACAAACTGACTTTTCCGACAGCTGAGAAGAAATCTTCCAGGTCTCGAGCTCTGATTCTCGCAGCGAGCTGCATACAGAAAACTGTGCGGGCATCCCTCTCCTCTGGTGTTAGATTGTCAATTGGTTGCCTTGAAAAGGAACATTAAAACA
This sequence comes from Coreoperca whiteheadi, assembly GCA_011952105.1. Classification (NCBI taxonomy): domain Eukaryota; kingdom Metazoa; phylum Chordata; class Actinopteri; order Centrarchiformes; family Sinipercidae; genus Coreoperca; species Coreoperca whiteheadi. Next base: position 19,728,859 of record CM022479.1, read on the forward strand.
TTTTTAAAAAAAAACCTCAACAATATCATTGGATTTGAGGGTGCTATAACGAAGTCGGGCAATGCATCCACAGACCTAAAAAAGTAGTGATGTGAATATACAGCTCACCTTATGGGACTCTTGTCTTTTTTGAAGGGGCTCCGGCTTTTGGAACGTTTGCGGCTAAAATATAAAGAAGAATTACATTTTCAATTTTAAATAAGAGCTTTAAAAAAAAAAAAAAGGTTAATGTGCATGCTGTGTATGAGAAAAAGAACAGGGTCCTGTTTTGGCCCGTTACAAACACGTGACAAGAGAGCATTCAACATTAGTACTGTTGCACTACTACTGTAATACTGAGGTCTACTCTTACTGGAAAATCTAGAAATCAAGCCATATCCTGCTGCGGAATCACAAATGCCTCAGACGACATTCTCTGAGTAAGTGTACATAACAAAATTAATGATGGCTGGATTTCATTTTGTTGCTTCTGTTTCAGGATGCTGGTATTAAGCATGCTGACTCACTGTCGCACTTGAATAGAGCCATCGTTAATGTTATTACTAACACTTGGGCTTTTCCTATGGCAAGTCAAAATATCTGCTGGGAAAAAGGACTGAACAACTCATAATACTCACTGATGAGAAAGTATTTTAGTTTGTACACATGCATATTTGAGTAACTGAATTTTTCAACACAAATAAATATAATTTTAGTACTTCCGGAACATTTTTGTATCTCTATTAAAGCAGGAAGTTGAAGCCTATTATTTTGTCTAGTTTGAATATACCAGACACACCAGTTATTGGTAACTACTTACACTCAATGTCCACTTTATTAGGTACACCACCCAATATAACCTTTCTGCCATGAAGTCTACTTTGATGAATGCTTATGTTTAGTTTTAGCATTGAGGTCCTAGTAAGTGGTATTGTACTGCATTATATTAAAGATGTTTCTAATAATCTGCCCCGCACATGTATGCAAATAGGGTGGACAAAAAAAGAAATACCTCTCAATATTTTGTAGTCCAGTGCAACACTACCTTTAACTATGACCTCAATAACAAACATGATTGAATTCACACATTTCTGACAATGTCCCCAAACACTACGAGCTTCATAAAGATAAGAGGTTATAGCATTGAACTGCATTAGATTGTATAGTTGTACCTAACTAAGTGGCGACTGAGTGTTTATGCCATCAAGTTTAAAAAGGTCACATACATGGGGCTCTTGCGTGCTTTGTACCGCCCAGAACGTTCCTTGCTTCGGGAGCCGCTGCGATGGCGCTCTCTGCTGCGGCTTCGCTTTCTTTCTCGGCTCCTGCTCCTCTTCTTACCCTTCTTTTTGTCTTTGCTTCTGCTTCTTCTCTTCCTAGAGCCGGGGCTTCGGCTCTTGCTTCGGCTCCTTCTTTTCCTAAAACATGTTACAACACTACTATCGTCGTGCAAAGTGAACACATTTAAAAATAAAAATAAATAACTGTGTAGTTCAGAGACATGAAGCTAATAATACCATATATTCAACACTTACTTCTTGTTCTGGTCGTCATGTCCATTTGCATGAGAGGACTTGATCTCATCCTAAGCAAGGTTGATAGAAGAACATCATGAGGACGTAGATGAAACATTTCAAGTCGTCAAGGTAAAGGGGGTGGGGGTGGGACAAGAGAAAATGCAGAATATATTCAATTAATAATAATACTTCAAATTTCCTACTGTCATGTCTGGACAGTGTCCTTCCACCACCCCAATAGCTTCCCATCCCACTCCTGTTTTTTTACAAGGCTGCTCAGTACAGTAATGCAACAAAGCCAAGTTAAGGGAGAGTGTCCAACATATTAGCTAAGTTCAGGAAGCTTTGACAGTAGCCACATCATCTCCAGCATTCCCCTTCTAATAGGTCGTACCAATGCCACTGCCACTATTTGTGCCTAATCATGTGACCACGCATGGCCCACGGCCACTAAAAGAGATCCTGTGTGGTTGGTGTCAGTCCAGTGATCTTCACCCATTTTCGTTCTTGGACTGTAAGAGCTCGATGCCACCTCTGTCACACATCTTGCCCTGAAGCAAACAGGGATTCACACTTCTTAGTAATATTGACGCCCAAGAAAATAAATGAAGAAAAAAAAAAAAATGAAATAAATCCATCATTTCAGCCACGTGTTACACTGCCATTATCTTTAGGTTGCATATTACAATATTTCCAACCTTTTGATTTAAGAAGGAATTATTAACTACTGAAAAGTAACTCACTTTATAATACAATGATGCTAGATAGAAGTATCCATTTTACAGTCATTTTAGTAATATATCAATATCTGTGGTGCATGCACAAATCAAGATGCTGATTCACATTACAGTTGACTAAGGCAAAGAGGCAGTATTCATATTTACAAGCAAGAGAAAATAATTATTCACCTGCAATTTACCATAAAATTCATGACATGGCTCATGAAGCTCCACAACTGCAATATCTACATTTTCAAGCATACAGTTGTCAAACTACAACTTTTGGATTTAGAACAGTTATAGTTTGATATAAACACAATTCCGTATCCTCTTAATTTGGGGGAATCCTTTTTCTAAACGACTCAATACATGACGATTCTTACTGAAGATCAATTTGGTGAAAGTTGAATTACTTAAAAGCTGACAGAGCAATGCATTCTTGTCACAGGCACACAGTGTAAGACCCCCCCCCCCCCCATTTCAGAACAGGGGTTTCAATCTTATTGTATGGGACTGCACATTCAGAAAAAGTGATGGCATGCAGATTGTAAATCTGAATACTGCCTCCTTTGCTGGACAGGGTAAGGATGGGCTTATCAACCATTGGCATTCACCTTGTTGCAACCGAATACGGATTGGATGTTCTAGGTTGAATCTCTTTTAGTCCTAAAGTGAACCACAGTACATCAGTATATGCACAATAACTACCTTCCTTTTTTTCACAGTTCACAGTGGAATCAAAGATGAATTCATGGGAGTAGAGGTGAGATATCATTAGGGAAGTCTATAAAGAGAGATAGATGTGGATTTATTTATAATTCTGTATTGCGTTTTAAATACTCAATCACACCACACAACATTCAAGTAAACTTTGTCACAGTAGCAAATATAAAAAGGACTCTAGAGTAAATCATAACAGTGAAACAGGCCTCGTCACTGTAATCTGCAACCCACCTTTCTGTATGGAGCCTCCAGCATGGCCTCAACGTCAAAATCATCAGCCATGATGATCCTGTGAAAAAGAGACTACAATGACTACACATTTACATGTACACAAAGCATTACTGGGATTGATCACGTCAAAGCAAGAAACTGGGAAATGTGTTTCGATGCAGTTGGTCATGACTTTTTTCTTCCCTTACCGTACAGCTACCACACTGATACTTTCTCTGTCTTGGATCTTTGTCATGCAACTGCGTACAAATACAAGTTTGAGAAGACTGGGGGAGGATTTCCGATTACCAGCAACATGCAAGTGTTAAAGGGCTTTCAGTTAACATGAGAAATTAAACCAGATCTTTCGTTTGCTTGGCAAGTCAGACAAGTTGTAGCCGAATACAATGACTGATTTGATACATTTGGTGTATGTAGACCCAGCTAATGAAGGATAAAAATAAGCTAAATGGCAACGAGACGGGAGTGTTTCAAGGAGTTGGCCCCAACTTCCTAAAATTTCCCTCAATATCACACATTTAACCTTGAATGCGACACATTTAAACGCAAACTATCTGAATTACGATGGCTATCTTAACATCAGATTCAAAGGCCGACATATATTTAACAGAGGTAACATAAGAGGATAAACACGCGTTGCGCTCAACACGAAGCTAACGCTAACTAGCCACCTCTGGAAGCTAACGTTACATCTCCGTCGTTTCAACGTTACCTAACGTTAGCTTACTTCAATGACTCTTATTATTAATTTACAGCTGCGTTTGACTAGACGGCCGATATAATTATCAATTAACATGTACATTGGTACGGTAAGAATCAATTCTAAACATCGTTACTCCAAAATGTTAACAGTAGTCCGCATAATGTTTCCGTTGGGAAAAACAAGCGCTAAGTTAACGTTAGGGTTCCAATATGGCCAGCCAACAGCGTTTCCGCGGCAGCGAGCTAGCTTCGTTAGCAAACATTGACGTTACCGTTTCAAATTGACGAAATGATGTGCCAAAGTCAAAATATCACGGTAAATGTGCTGCTGAAGAGACTCGTCTCGACGCCTCCCTCTCGGCAGATCACACAATGCTAAGATGCAATCACAATTTTCGAAGTTATGTAACCTTCTTTTTATGTTAGCAACTGTCCGTAGCAGGTCGTCGGCCTGGTATCAAAATGCTCGCCTTCCTTCTTCTTCGTCTTCTTCCTCTACTTTGAGGTTTCACGGCGGAGGCAGTCTTTGGCGTCGCCTTACTGCCGCCTGCTGGATGTAACAAGCACTCGACCGTTCAGTTCTCGCCCCACCTCCTTTGGTGGTGTGACACGTTCTTCTTCTTCTTTGACTTTCTTCGCGGGCTACAAACCAAGGTTAAAGGTGCGTGCCGGCACCTACAATATCGGAGCGTCTAACATCGTGACCAAAATGTAACAAACGACGTAAAATGGTAAACAAAAACACGGAACTTTATAAAGAATTTTTATTCTACATACATATTCTACAACAGTTTCTTTTAAATATTTGAATAAAGCCCTCTGAACCTGTAACTGCTTATCCCCTTTCTCTAACAGACCTTTGATACGCCACTCTGCCCTTCAGGCACACTGAACTTCTTACATCCCATCAATACATGTTCAACAGTCTCACATTTATCTAACACTGACCTGTTCATGGTATACGTGTAGTATATCCTAATCTTAACCCAGAAAAGGTAACATCTTCTTTCCTTAATTTACCTTGATTATTTCGGACCGATTTTTGGATTTTAATAGTATTCGTTACCCTTACTGTCGTTACTCCACAGTTCTTGCCAAGATCTCATTATTCCCTGATGAGTTACTGACTTCGCGTCTGATCTCCCAAAACAAATTTCGTTATCATTTTTGTCCAATGCAGCTTTAGCAGGTTTATCTGCAATCTCGTTTCCCTCTATTCCAACATGTGCTGGTATCCAGCAGAAATGAACATCTTTGCCTAGTAGCTGTAGATTTAATAAGACCATATAAAGCTCAACCAAAAGATCCTCTCCAACTGTTTCTCCTGATTGTATACTTTGTATTCCAGCAGCATAATCTGAATATATCACTACTTTAATTGGTTTAACCTCCTCTGGTGTAACAGTTTACTCAAGTACTGTACTTAAGTACACATGGTGGTGTCTGTACTTTACTAGAGTATTTTCATTTCATGGCACTTTTTAAGTCTTTTCCACTACATTTGAGTGGAAAGTATTGTACTTTTTACTTATTTGACAGCTGCAGTTACCATACTATATAATAGTATATATATATATATATATATAGTATATCATTGTGTATACTATATACACTAACAGGCACCATTTCTTGGCACTGTTACTTTTACTAATGATGTATGTACAAATGTACGTTAAGTACATTTTCCTGATAATAATTTTCTTTTACGTAAGTAACATTTTCAATGTAGGAGTTTTAGAGTATTCCTATAGTGTGGTATTTGTGCTTTTACTTAAGTAAAGGATCTTCCTCCACCACACTTTACCTATAAAGTACCATACATTAAAGTACTTTATTAGGTCAACTAGTCTAAATCTGTGACCATATCATTGCAGCAGATCAGAAGTGTAGAGGGAAAAACAGAAGAAAACTTAGTATTTACATATCTACTATGGTTATTGTTTGGATTGGCAGACTGTATGAAGTAGAACATCTACAATAAACATGCAGAATATGACATATTACATTTGTGCTTATTTCTATCATATATTTATATATATGATCTTGATGTCATGATGAAAAACTGCATTAGCACTGATGATGCAGGTTATTTGCAGTTGCCACAAATGATCACTTAACCTGCTGATTTTGCTTTGTTGGCATGAAGGCTGATTTATGATGTTTTTTAAACACAGCTTTCCACCCAACTATGTAATACATATTTATTGATAATACAATTTGGATGATTTAGCTGGTTAAACAATAATACACCCTCGATAAACTGGACTTTACGCAATAGTGTAACAAACCCTATGAGCCTCCACTGTGACTGTGTTCTGCATGAGCCACTCTGACAATGTCAGTAAATGACAGCATATTGTTATAAACATAACACACATTAAAACACAGATATCGACACATTGTGACCGCAGCGCTGATTCTGGCGGGGTTACACTTCCCCGTATGATTACATGTGACAAATACACTTAATTGATTGATCTAATGGTAGCGAAACATCGGACCCGTTTTAAATAACACACAGCCCGAAGGACAGGCGGAGCTGGAAGAAAGTCAGAGATTATTTGTCAGACTGCTGCAAAGTCTCTGCAGCCACATGTCGATCAACACGACGCGACACATCCCCACTTCCGGCGTAGACCGGAAGTTAAAAGAAGAAACTGAGGATTCGAATCACTTCCTTGTTGCTGAAATGTATACGATCAGTACAGTCTTTCGATTTTAGGCGCTTGGTATTAAGTCGTTTGCTTTAGAGGCCTCTTGTGGGCCGCTGACTAGCAGCTTCTGAATACATTTTGCACAAACACTTCCTGACTTTGAAATCGCGCTTTTCCACGAGAGAACACAGTCGGGTTGGTTTGTTTCACGGCTCTGTGTCGCCCTCTAGTGATTATTAAAAAGACATGTCGACTTGCCTACAGTAAGATGACATCCAAGCGACAAAACAACTTGTCTCACATCTTTACCCTTCTGTTATAGATGATGCTAACATACCAGAATACCCCTCAAACCAATCTTCACCCTTTAAATGTAATTTTAAATATTATTTGCCAATTCGTTTTTAGGTGTTCTCAGTGTTTCATGTATGCCTTACCACTTAACTCTAGGAGTTTTTAAATGCACTTCATGTTTACAAAAGCTTTTTGTCCCATTCACGGTACTCACTTGAACATACGCCACATCATGACTTCAAGACTTCTCGGCTCAGATGTTCTTGTTTTGTGACTGTATTTACCTTCATCTTTCCTTGCTACTTTTGTTCTGATCTGTATTTTGTAGTATAGGTTTAATTTTCATTTCTTTCCACATAATTTGATTTGGTCTGACAGTATTACATTTTTTTTATTTGTTGTTGGTTTCGTGTACATGATACTTGTAATAACCCTGCATGCTTATATATGTTTTTTGTGTTGCATAGATTTCTTTTGTTGCTTTTTATTTATTTAATTTCCTTCTTTTAATATTGTTTATTAATGTCCATGTATTTGTGTCTGAAGAGACCCCTTTGAAACAAAATGGTACATCTCAAGGAGTTTTTCCATCCAAAAAAAGCACACAGTTTAAAAGATTTAATTTCACATCATAAACTTTTGACAAATTGGCCAAGGGAGCTATAACACTCAATTTCCTTTAATTTTTGCATGTAGGACAATAAATAAAACCATTTCTGATTGTATTAGACATTGTTGGACAGTCTCACTGCACTGGCATTGTTTTTCATTATTATTTACAGTAGGATCACTAATTCAACTTATTTACAATGTAATGGATATAAACATTTGATAATTAATACCATCACTCAACAGTGTTGTATATTCCATTACTTAAAGACAAATATAGGCTCATTTACATTTTCTCCTTCAGTCAAGTGCATTGACCACACTTGGCTGCTGCATGTCAGGCAGAAGAATCTTCTGCTGTAATTGGGTTATTGAGTTTAAGTGGTGAATCATAGTCCGGAGGGACATCAAAAAACAGCTCATCGTCAAAACAGAAATCATCAGATGGTGATGCGAGGTACGGCAGCTTCAGAACGAAGCCTGTGAGGATGCCTCCCAGTGCTGACACTCCTATGGTAGAGAACACAGCTGCGACCTGAAAGAGAGCCTGTTCCCGGGCAGTCCTCCCCAACCCTGGCTGTAAACCAGGGATCAACATCTGGAGCTCTTGCAGCTTAGGGTCTCCTTCCATTGGTGCTCTGTGGCTAAAGATCTCATACAAACTGGGGCCGTAAACCTGCTCATTAGCCATCAGTATAGCGCATATCCCGGCAGCACAGGATATAAGTCCTGTTAGACCATGCAAATTATGTATTCCACACTGATCCTGGATCCTGAAGCGCCTCGCCAAGAAGGGACTCAAGTACTTGTAGCCCAGCATGCATGCAGTGCAGCCAATCATACCGAGAGCATACGCAGCTGCAGGCGATATCATCATATCCACAGATGCCCCGACCGTCACGCCTCCAGCCAGGGTCACATTCTGAACATCAGCCATGGTGAGCTTACCGTTTTTGTTCAGCATGGCAGAGAGAGCGAAGGCTGTGAGCGTGGAGGCACTGAGGCCGATGAAGGTGTGGAGGATGGCTCTGTGCTGGTCGTCCCCTTTTAGGGTTAATGCTGAGTTGAACGAGGGCCAAAACACCCAAAGGAACAAGGTCCCCATCACAGACAGGATGTCGGACTGGTAGCTGGTGTTCTCCTTTGCGTGGCCTTCATTTAGACAACGCCTGTACAGTACAAAAGTGACACCCAAGCCGAAATAACAGGCAAAGAGGTGAATGAGAATGGAGCCTCCTGCATCGTTGATCTTCAGATACTTGAGCACGGCCCATTCTGTGACTGCAAACACTGGCACTTCCAGTAGAGCCATGACCAGCAGCTGCAATGGACTCGTCTTTCCCAGCACTGCCCCGAAAGATATCAACACCACAGCACAGGCGAACTCTGCATTTATGAGGTTGATCACTCCGAGGTGGATCTTACCGTCGTGGCTGAACTGGAAGTACCCCTGCACCAAAATGGCCCACTGAATGGCAAAAGTAGCCGTGAGGAAGTTAAAAACCATCCCTCCAAAGCCATAGAGTCGAAAAAATGCCAGCAGGCACCCAAAGCCGAGGAATATCATGACCTGTATGTCGGTAAAAAAAGGGTAGTCCCTGTACACTGCATTGTCCATGGGGTTAGTCCTGTTGGTCTGAAATCTGGCATCCGTATGCTCATCGTAGGTGACAAAGGAAGCATACAAGGCAACAATAATTACCTCTGTGACAAACACAAACATAGGTAACCTCACTCGTAGGCTGGTCGACTGCGTCTTCATCCTGACAGCTCTTTAAAGCAAATGATCCTAATTTCTTTTGCAGCCTGGATTATCTCTGTTTAGATAAGACCGGCCAAAGGCACTGGTAAGGCCTGCTCTCTCTCTCTCTCTCTCTCGCACACACACACACACACACACAAACACAAGCAATATACTTGTCACAGAGAAATACCGCTGCGTGGACTTTGGCCAGTGTAATAAGACATGTAACAGTTATGATATATCAGCATTTTTGTGGTTATTGTATAGCACAATACAGCACAGCTTTGGAACTCTACATTCACAATGGCTTGTCTTGTGAAGTGCTAATGTGCACCTGACATCAGAATCAATTTTATTCAGATAAAGTGATAACATTTTTAATGCATTTACTACAAATGGGTGTCTTATAACAAAGTTTAATGTTCTTACGACTAAAATATGCATTCAAAGAATATGTACATACAGTAACATCATTGATGTTGCCACGTGAATAACTGATTTATTGTTTATGTGATGCTGTGATTGTGGCTTGCTAATTTCCATTTGGAAAAAATGTGAAAGAAAGTTTGCAAATTGGCCTCTGAGTCAATCAGTCTTGACATAATCTCTGTTAAATTACGGATATCAAAGCTGATAGTCCTCTTACCATTTGACATGATATGAAATTAAATGATTTCTCCAAAACTTGTTAAACCAGTTTTATGTGGGAGTAGCTTAATCCTGTATTTGCGCCTTCAGTGGCAAGCAGATACTGTGAGAAAAAAAAGACAGACACACACAGACACCTGAAGTGTCACTGTTGTATTAAAACGATTTTAATTTATTGCATTTTGTGCAGACATATAAAATGGTTTCTCTGAACCATTGCTTGTACATATTTGCATAAGACATGGTAGAACATAAAACAAAGTTTGTTTATCATTTTAAAAGACGATACTCCCTATTTTATATCTATAAAACCTGTATTAACACACATTTCACATTTTATCTCTAAGCCTAAAATCACAGATCTATTTACAAATGTCCCATCTTCACTCTACCTTGCTGTTCAGTTACATACACTATCCTCACTCAGACACGTATCAGGTTCACACACAAACATACAGCATACAGGCATGTAGTCACAACACACATACGAACTCTGGGTGAGGGAGTTTAAAAATTGTGACTCTAAACGTCTGCTTCACTGAGGGCTGCACAGATATTCACGATATTTACGAGAAGACCTATCAATAGCGTATGATGAGGTGAGGTTCTGTATATGCTAGACCATTGAAAACAATACGTTTATACAATAAATCTCACGGGAATTAGAATACTTACAAGTTCTTTTTGCTAAAAATTGATGAAGAATTTCCAAAGTAAAATAGTTTACAGCACTAATAGGCCAAGGAGAAGAGGGAAATAAAATAAAACTACTGTATACATGCATGTTTGGACAAAAACATTGATCATAAATTATTAATACTAAATGCTTTGTATCCATATTGACATCATAAACTATGCACATTCTGGGGCAAGATAATGTACACGGGCCTTACTGGTCACATCCTATGAAATGTTTGTCGAATCAGTTGATCTTGATGTGCTTGAATTAATGTATGTTCAAAAATGACTAAACTATACACAAATAGAAACTTAACATCCATTGTATACACACTTACACAAAAAAACAAAATGTTAAGCGGTACTCTGCAGGATAATCTGATTTAACGCGTAAATCATGCTAAAATAGTTTAATATGCACCTTCTGAGATTCCTCTAAAATTCGTTCATTTTTAGGTATTTTTCTGTCTGCATGTACTGCATATGTCTGCTTTGTCAACATCGCCATTTGAAAATATCAACCATTTTCAAATGGTGTGCGCTAATATAGTAGCAATTGAAAATTTTAAGTAGTTCAACATTTCGTAAAAATACACTTATTGGCTTTCTTGCTGAGAGTTAGACGAGAAGATTGATATTACTCTCACGTCTAGAGTAAATATGAAACTACAGCTTAGTTAGCTTAGCTCAGCATAGAGACTTGAAACAGGGGGAAGCAGCTGGCCTGGTTCTGTCCAAAGATATCAAAATTTGCCTACCAGCACCTTTAAAGCTCACAAATTAACACGTTTGTTGATCCGCACAAAAACCAAAGTGAAAAAGTGGGGTGGGGTGGCCGGTTGTGAGCAGTTGCCAGGCAACCAGCAGAGACTCCAGGATGTTACTGCTCCTAGCTGAGACGTACTCTGGCACACACCCCCACCTGAAACAGCTAATTGTCATTTTTACACTTTGGTCAAATGAGATATAATGTATTTATAAGTGAGCTTTAGAGTTACTATCCACGCTAGCTGTTTCCAGTCTTTATGCTAAGCTACGCTAACCGTATCCTGGCTCCAGCTGAGAGTGCTATAGATCTTCTCTTCTGACTCTCTGCAAGAAATCATACAAGCGTATTTCCAAAAATGTCAAACTACTCCTTTAATACTGCGTACACACCATGAATAAAATACAGTATATTTCAAAGTATTCAAATAAATTACGTTTATCAACCTTTTTTTTTCTAAACCACACCATTAAAAAAATTAATTCTTGGAGATAAAATTTATGACATATCGTCGATGTGTATCTATGAACATCTTACACTGACTTATGTTGTAAAATGTCTATTTACAAACATAACAAATAATAAGAAGGTAATTAATGTTTTCACTGAACTGTCAAAATGAAAAATATAATCTTAGATTAATTAATTTTCTGCTTAACACTTTACACTATAATGATTTATAAAAATTTGTAGGGATACTTGGTCCAAAATCAGTTGAAATTTTACATTTAAAATTCTACATTTTTACATTATATATTGGCACATTTTGTTTGTAAGCAATTAGGAAGGAGTAGGGTTTATTACTTAAGAGGACAAGAGGATTGCTTTGACCCAATAGAGAAAAACAAGTGATGTAAACAATGTTTGTGTAGAGATAAAACTTCATATGCCACTTGAAATCATGTACCAAAACCTACTTTATCTTTTATACTTTGAGGAATTTACTTTTAATATGAAAAAAACTTAAAGATAAAGATCCCAGTACACCCTGATCAACTAGCTCAACATCTACGACAGGACATTGTCTGGCCTCCCTGGGCATGCTGGGAAACATGGCTGCATAACTGCAGAACAATGGAGGTAATACATATCAAATGATTAGTGAATGTGTAGTATTTAAAGTGGCCGTCGCAGAGCTAAAAGTCTTTGTATTGCAGCATGTCACTGAGCCCATTAAATCTATATGATCCCTGTCCAACTGTGAGGATAATTAGGTCAAACAAACAGGTTTGGGATCATGATAATCTGAATCAAATAATTTTTCTTTTGATTTAAATTTCTCTCAGTCTCTCTGCAATGAGAGAGCGATGCTGACAAAAAAACATAAAATCCCTGCCATAATGAGGACGAGCCAGTGATGATACTGTTGTTCTCATGATGTTCATGGCTGGGGCGTGAACTGTAAATCAAACATAATTATTGTCCCTGCATTTTCACAGATGGTGTAATTATAGACTTTAGGGCACTAAAATGAATAAAAACTATGTCTATTTTATCCAATTGATCTTTGTCTCTACAGGGAACGCATGTACAAATTGACATACGCCGCCCACCTCTGCCTTTTCAATACTCATATTAATTAATGTGAATGTATCACATGAACATAGGATGATCTTCAGCCAATCTATTATAGATATTATAACCCTATTATAACTTGTGTGCTTCCGACCATACAATGAAAGACAAAAACAGATCAGGATAAAGACAGACATGATTGGATGAATACATACATAAATAACATTAATTAATACATAACAGAAAATAAGAAGTTTCTCCTTTACAAATTACCAGGAACAAAAGCGAAAAGGAAGGAGGATGATTTAACATATCAGAAAAGGGAAAGAAATGTTGGAAAACCTTCCATTTTCTGAGAATAAGTAACGTTTTTCGAGTCAGTTTTTTTGCAATCAAACTGTCAGAACTAATCATCAACTCCTCTGCTGTTATCAGCTGACAAGTCGAGGACAGAGAGGTGACTGTTGCATAATTCTTTGTGTACTCTAACGGTTAAAAGTTTAAATGAGTAGATGGTGGGTGAGGGTGTGGGGGGATTTTCCTGGAACAATATAGAGGGTGGAGAGGGCAGTGTCTACGTAGCTGCCATTAAAAGACCTTAAAGCCCTTCAGGAGTAAATGGTGATGACCTCACGTCCACCTCCACGCACTAGGAGGACCCGATTGAGACCCTCAGTGAGCACCTCAAGGAACTCCATGTCTGAGAGACAATCGCAGTGAAGGAATGTGGGTTTCTTACAATGTGTGTAAAACCAAGCAATATGTTAAACAACATGCTGCAGAGCAATGGTTCCAAACCTTTTTTGTCTGACGTACCCCCACAACACCGTCAGATGAACTCAAGTACCTTTATTGACACATACTTGCCATTGATTTCAAGCTGCATTTGACACTAAATTATTATAAAAAAGTGGATATTGTTCAAATATTTTTTTCTTACAATTTAACTGTCAATGTGTAGCTGCTGTTAGGTCAGTATGATCAAGTTTGCATTCAAATTCCAACCACTGTGAGTGGTCGAAGCTGGATGCTTTCAATCATTTAACCAACATTTAGCTTTTTCACCATTTATCCATTAGGCCTATTTTTAGCTAATAATTTCAACCATTTACCCATAACTTTAACCTAATTTAACCACTTTACTTTGAACTATTTCAACTGTTTATTCATTATTTTTACCAGATGACTTTCACTCCACTACATTTATTTTACAGGTATACTTGTTACTTTCAGATGTATCTTGTTTTCTATGGATCTCGAACTATTAATTCACACTTTCATTTTCTCCTGTCTAGATTATTGTAATTCTCATTACATGTACCTCAGTCAAGCTGCTCTAAATTGTTTACAGTTGGTTCAAAACGCTGCTGCCAGGCCACTAAACTAGTCGGTTCCACATTACCCCTGTTCTCGCATTCCTCCATTGGTTTCCTGTATAATCCAGAATAAAATCCTGTTGATTACATATAAGCACTGCATGACCTTGTCTCCAGTTGGATTTCCGATCTCCTTATTCCACTTCTCTACCACTCCGATCCTCAAATCTCTATCCATCCCCAGCTCCAAAATAAAATAAATAAATAAAGCTTTACTTATTTACTTTGCAGATTCAAATTTTACATTTTTACATTAATACTTAAAAAATGTGTCCCTAGTGGATGAATGTGAGAGTGAATGGTTGCCTGTCTATGTGTCAGCCCTGCGACGAGTTGGCCACTGTCCAGGGTGTACCCCGCCTAAGGCCCAAAGCCACCGGGATAGGCTCCAGTCACCCACGACCCCCTCCGGGAACAAGCAGTAGAAAATGACTGAGTGACTGACTGACTGACATTAGTACTTTTACTTTTGATACTTTCAGAATATGTTCCTCTGTACTTAACTGAAGCAAAAATTTAATGCAACACTTTTACTTTGAATGGGGTAATTTTACATTGTTGTGTCAGCACTTTTACTTTAGTAAAGTATCTAAATACTTCTTCCACCACTGTGAATGGAAATGTAATGTGCAAAACAAGAATCAACATTGTAAAGGTAGTGAGCAAAATCTGATAAAATCTCGGTGGTGAGCAACAGCCTTCTTTCTTTGAAATTTTTAGCTGGCAAAAGCTGAAACCATCTTAGCAAATCCTGGCCAACCTCTTTTTAAGGAATTCTCCCCTCTGGTCAGAAATACATGTTCCTGAAAATTTTGGTGCAGAGGTTCAAGTTTTCATTTGTCCCAGGTGCAATTACTACTCTTAATTCTATATGATAAACTGACAAAATCCTCTTCCTATTTTTGCAGTTTTTCTTTGCTTTTATCAACTGAACCTTTTATTGCATTCTGTATTGAATTTAATGTACCAGCACATTTTATGTCTTCAATTGTCTTATAGTGCTTTCAGTGTGTTTCAGTGTTTATGTTTTTATGCTTCCTTGCTGCAAAAAGAATTCCCTCTTGTGGGACAAAGATTATCCAAACTGAACTGTAAGTACACAAAGATATATGGCATACAGTATCAGGTATGTCTGATGTAGGATACAGTTTTCATTGCCCACACGGTTCTTGGGTGGTCCAGGCATGTTGAGTAGGACAAGTTTTGCCTCCTTGGACTTCTTCGTGATAACCTCATTGAGCCGCATCGCTGTATGCATGCGCCTCACATCGATCTGGTTCCTGATGCAATAAACATTAGGCCACATTGGGTTTGGTTTGCAAGTAAGTCTTTTAGCTGCTCAGCTCACACAGTGTGTCTTGCTACAAAATGTTAATACTTACAAGTTCTCCCATTCCCTGAAGCAGCATGTTAGGAGGGAAATAATTATGGTGAAGTACATACAGGACATGTGCTCACAAAGGAAGCTGCATTTGTTAGTGTTTTAAGTTCAAAGTTCTGTTTGTCACGTGCAGGTACAAAATGTATCTATTTAAACCCTGGGACATCAGTCGATATACACAAATATTTACCACTGACCCACTTCCCCGTGTGCATGTCATGTGTCATGTCTGCTTCCTGTGCAGCATGCTGAGCTGCGTGAAACTAACTCACGGCTTCATGTTGAAGAGGTCTTTTCCTGCCTCCGGGTTTGCTGCTAAAAGGGTCTGCCCCTTGTCTGCACCCTTGTTGTCCGTCCAGGTGGCAGCGCCCCCTGCAGGCCCAGTGGGAGATGTGGGGCTGGTTGGTGTGGAGGCATTCTTACTGTGGATCAGCTGTACCTGTTTTGGGTTGGAAACAGCCACAGACTGAGAGAGGGACACCGTGACGTGACAGGGTCAAAGAGAGAAAAGAGACACCTGTCAGTATAGGTGATACTTTGTAAGTCAGTGATCAGTGGGAAATCACTGAGCAGCCACTGGAAAGAGTAAAACGTTGCTGTGATAGTGGCCCTCCTGATGAGATAAAACATAATAGTACAAGCAGTACAACAGGTGTGGAGGGGATGGGGACTGAGGTACTGTAAATAACAAGTTACATCTCCTAAAAGGGCCATAGCAGCATTACCTCGTCTTCTGGTTTTTCTGCCACGCTGGTTCCCTCTTCTGAGCTGTGCTGGGAGCGCAAGGCAGATGGGTTTTTACGTCGAATGGACCCACGGGATGAATCCGTAATACTCTGAATCTATAGAGAGGAAATGGATTAGGTTCAATTTGTATTTCCCTCTGGAATTCATTCTTTCTTCCCTCAGATCCGTGAAAACAAGTCCAGACACCAATACCTTATTATAAACCAATTCCCTGTCCCAGCTGATATTTGGAGCGCACAAAGTGATAATGAAAATGTCAAAATGAATGTCATGTTCTTCAGGGGATTATGTTGACTAAAATTTCAGGTTGTAAACAATGATATGAGACTTTTTAGGCATTAAGGGTTTTCCAGTTATGAGTAGTGCAAACGTTTCTGGTTTACCTCTCTCTCCATCTCATTCTTGGTCAGATGCATCTGTTTGAGGATCTGTGATCGTTGTTCCATTACCAATGTCTTCTCATAGGTGTAGGCTGAGATGTCACTGTCGTGCTTTAAAGCGAAAACACATTTTTTTCATATATAATAGAGTTGTACTGACACAAGAGTCATATTATGATCGAAAGTCTGGTTCTACGGATTAAAAACTGGCTTTATCAGAGAAAACAAAACTATTTTTCAACAAAGTTTTCCAAAACAAAAATCCTCTCCCAGGAGGATTTGTTTGTGAACTCAGATTATGTGTCAGACAAGTCTCTCACCATCTCTACCACTTCCACCTCAGCATCGATGCGCAGGTGATAGAGGAAGGTGATGAGGTCTTTCTTCATCTGGATGCTATTGTCATCCATCTGAGCCACAGTGAAAATGCGTATCTTGCACTTCCTCCACACCTACGGGACAAAACAGGAACATTCACCGATAATGACAAAATGTCGTCAGTGTTCTTTTTAACCCTCTACACTGTGTCTTTTGTAACTTGTGTTCATTATTTACAAAGGTTTTCCTCAGACAAAATCATAGTAAACTTTGTCAAATGTATAGAATATTTAATTGTGTCTTGTTTTCAACCTTATGCTGGCGCAGCAGGAAGGGCAGAAGCATCAACATGCCTCCGTCATGGACAATCCACCACACATCTATGTGCCCTTCAGTGAAGCGCTCTCCATTGGACGGGTAGCTGGAAATATTCTTAGGGACCAACAAGGCCATACTGGCTACAGTTGTCTCTCTAACCACCTCTGCAGAGGGACAGAAGAAAATTAATTTGTTATCAAATATAATGAAGGGCCTGGGAAAGGGTTACCTCACTTTTATTTGATTAATTCTTCCCATTAGACAGGACTGAAGGATAGTTAGTAAAATAAATATTATTTATCTGGTGACAGTGTTAATTGCACATAAAAAAACATCCATAAGATCTAGAGCCTGAACCATACTGGATTATTGAGGCCACCATTGATATTTATATTTGAGAATAAAAAAATCTGCTA
The DNA here is from genome assembly GCA_011952105.1 of Coreoperca whiteheadi. Taxonomy (NCBI): domain Eukaryota; kingdom Metazoa; phylum Chordata; class Actinopteri; order Centrarchiformes; family Sinipercidae; genus Coreoperca; species Coreoperca whiteheadi. Next base: position 19,746,574 of record CM022479.1, read on the forward strand.
AAGATATATCAGCCATAACATAAATAACACGAACAAGTATTTCTGATAAGGACCCTTAAATTTGGTTATTTAGAATCATGACCAAGATATGTACTGAATGGGACATTGTACAGTAAAAATGAAAAATAAACTTCAATGCTCTCTGATGGACAAAATATGTAACGGTGACACTGTTTCTAAATGACCTCAGACATACAGTATCTTTTGGCGTTACTGTACTGACATTTCATGTTACTTATGAAACAACATTTATGCCAATACTGATATATCTGTGGTAATAATCAACTGGTCTTTAATATGGTCAAATTAAGTTGATTGGTCGTTTGCAAGTTCACTGCTATGGTCTCAAAAGCCTTCAACTGTATGTTCAACCCTCAACAGAGGAAGAAAAAGTCCCACAAAAATCTCATCATAAAAAATCTTTGGGCAGGCGATTCAGAGTGGGACAATTCTACCATCTACTATCTTTGAATGGATGAGGAGATAAATCACATAAAACTAACATTCATTAACTAACTGTGACTTAAGACTTACCAATAAAATTCCTAAATTGCGGGTGGTACTCAGGCAGTTTCCAGTTTCGGGGCCAGCTGACCATCACAGTGTTGTGCTTCAGACCTCCCAGGCCCCCAACCTGGATCAGGTGGGATGTCCCATCTCTCAGATTGGAGGAGATGACCACCTGAGAGAAGCCCTTCACCTTCTCTGTCTCCATCAACTTACGCAAAGACTACAAATGCACAGAGAGGGGAAGACAGCTGTTAGTCTGTCAAAAGAAAACTGCGTTTGTATTCATGTGTTTGTAGACACGGTAAGAGTTGCGGGACTGACCTGATCTGCCCTCTGGGCCTCAGTATAGTTGTCGAGGAAGGTTCCTTGAACTGAGGTACCAACGATGGTAAGACCCTTCCCTGCTTTCAGCTGATTGGTGAGAGAGAGCAGACGAGGCTGCTCTACGTTCTGCTCAGCGTCCACGTTCACGAGAACCAAGATCTGAGGCCTGACAAAAAACACAGCACCAAAGGATTGTATTTTAGATCCAGCAGATGACATAAGATGAACTGTTACAGTTTAAAAATTGCACATGTGTGGACTGACCTCCAGTTCTTGGTGTGTGGTGGTCCCTCCTCCAGCCTCATGAGAGCGAAGCGTGCAGCGCTGAGAGATATGCCACGTATACCATCACCCCACTCCTTCTCAGCTCTGTGACACAGCATATTAATGGATTGGCATGTGATGTAGGTATCATGATTTATACCCAGTAGCATTTATGGTATAATAAAGCAAGCCCAATCCATCACTGCCATTCAGCTAAAACAATAACTACTGGCAGAATAATTGGATGTTGGTCGCTGCAATGCAATCTTATTCTTGTTTTTAGATTAAGTCCTATGCAGTCACGATGATTACTTACCCACAAAACTCAATGTATTTGTAGATGCAGGTGGCAATGCCCATGGCAACTATGGCGTAATACCAAGAACAGATGAACATGAGCGACAGGCACAGGCTCATACCCAAGAAAGACAGAGCCCTGCAGGGGACAGGAAGTCACACGTTTGGTCTAACTGGGAGTTTCTGCCAGCTTCACACCACTGGCTGGAAAACAGCTTGTAGATGGAAAGTTTTGTGTTTAGTCTGCTGCTGCGTATGTGTATGTACAATACCAGTGAAGAGTTTGGACATCCTTTCCCATTTACTTGAATGAGAAAGTGTATCCAAACTTTTGACTGGTACTGTATGTATATTAAGTTTTTTAATGCTGACACACAAGCTCACCAGTGGTAGAACTTAAAGCGCGGCCTCCAATTTGGCGTCCTGAGCAAAGTCTGCAGCGCACATGCAAGATTGACAAACATGTAGCACATCAGGAAGAACCTAAAAAGATAAGAACGGAAGAAAGGAGAGAGGAAGCGAGCAAGATAAACCAAGAAAAAAGACAGACAAGTGAGATTTAAAGAAGGATCCTAACTGCAGTGGGCCTGCACAGCAATGAACATACAGTACCAGTGAATAGTTTGGACACAGTTTCCCATTTACTTGAATGAGAAAGTGTGTCCAAACATTTTTTTGTGGTACTGTACAAACATACAGTGTGTGTGTGAAGTTACAGTGTACTTACATGGAGAGGATGGGTGCGACTGCATCCAGGGAGGCAATGATGATGCCAATCTCACAAATGCTAGCTGTGAGCAGAAGGGCCCAGGTGGGCTCCCCATTGGCTTTGCCATGCCCAAACACCTGCGGCAGCATCAAAGCATCAAATTAAATCACATTTTATGACACCTTCTTGGACTGTAAGTGCTATACTAACAAAGTATGGGATTTTAATAATGTAATAATCATGCTTGTTTTTGCAGCACTATAGAAAATACAAATTTGTCTCTGAAAAGTCTAAAACGCTTTTCAGCATTTCTGATAGAGATGCATTTAAATGCCACATATGTACCCACTCTAAGAAATGGGATGATGCCGTCTCGAGCGATGGCCTGTAGGAGACGTGGAGCTCCAGTAAGACTCTGAAGCCCTGCTCCGCAAGTTGAGAAGAAAGAGCCAAACACAATGACCCAGGGAGATGGCCATGCCAGAGTCCCAATCACCAGGTTACCATTGACCCCTTCACCAAACCTGTGCCAGAGGCGAAGACAAAATACTCCAAAGCTGTAACACACACTTACTTGTTCACCACTCATTCCAACAGATAATCTGAATCTAATAATCTAGTAACATCTATTTAATGTTCTTAAACTGATGTATGGCAAGAAATATGACCTCTTGCTAAACCCCGCCCCTTTAGTTACTGTTGCTACGCATGTCAAGCATTTATTCGAGCAGTTATGGAGTTTACAAAACAGGGGACAGATTAACCTTAGTAAACTACATGAATGATATCACGCTAAAAGACTGAGGCTAAAGCTGCATGTCCCATGCAACAAGTCAACATCCTCACCAGCTGGTGATCCATTTATGTGGAAGATAAATAAAAAAACCTGTGGAGCAAGTTAGTCCTAGTATTATTGGTATTACAAGGAAAAAAGACCAGACTGTTATTTCATTTCGACTGCTTAGTTTGAAAGAGTAAGATTTATGCGTCATTTTTCATATTTTCAATATTTATGGCTGTGGAGAGAGTAAAAAAGAAACCACAATCTAAATTTAAATAAAACAACAATAATAATATAAAAAACCTAATGATAATAATAATAATAATAAAGTTACTTGAAATGTACACAAATCTACATATTTAGACTTACTTGTCCCTCAGGACTACTCCTTCTATACAGGCCCCAAACAGCACCACACAGGACATGTCTGGGGAAAAGCTGTTAAGAAAGGTTTTGTTGGAAATGTCTGATCCAAACATTTTGATATCATGCAAAAGGTTATATAAAAGTCATCAATCAGCACTGTCAGATCCACACATTTTCTTTTTTATTGTCCTCGGCTCAGCGGATACACACAGTGGATGTAGTGGTAATGGCTGCAATCGTGCCGATTGGGATTGACTTCTGAGCATCACGCAGGTCTCCAGAACGGTTGGAGCCGGCCATGATACCTGTGAGTGGAGCAAGATAAAATGAGCAGGAGCGTTGTGCTTTTACACCTGAGGAACTTCTCGTGTCCCTATCAGACATCTCTTCAAAGGGCCAATCTGGCGCTAACCTGTGACAGATGGGAAGTATATCCCGACCAGCAGGGTGAAGAAGCTGGTGATGTCAGCCAGGACGTAGCGGTTGGAGCTGGTTGTGGGACTGTCTGGATCTGCGTTCGATGCAAGCCCACGCTTCTCAAGGAACATCCCTTTTTCCAGATAGTTACCAAACAGGTTCTCTAAAAGACAGAGGAGCATTTTAAATGAGCATGTGAGGTGGATTGGTCTTCAGAGGGTATTGTCATTTACATTGATAAGGCATCTCTTACCTGCCAGGATGCCACTAGTGACCCCTGGGATGCCCTGTATCTCTGTGACGTTGTTGTTGGTAAAGTATTCGTCACAAGTGGCACTGAGATTCTCAGAATCACAGAAGGACCTCCACAGTTTGGTGGTGACGGTTTCATTGTCTATTTCGATGACCTTTGCGCAGACGTCATATCCTTTAGAAACAAGAGTTCGATTTCCCAGGAGGCAGACGCTGCAAAGAAAGTCAACAAAGGTATGTCACATACCTGGATCATCACCGGACACTTTGGCCAGTGAGTGAACGAGTCACTTACGGGAAGACAGGCGGGTCGACGGCGGTCTTGATGACTCCGGCGTAAACAGCCAAGATGGAGAGGATGACACAGGCCAGGAAGACCAGCGCCAGCTTGTTCACATATTTGACCCCCACAAACACCACCAGTGCCATTAAGCTCAGTACAATGGTGCCGTACACCCGCATGTTGTTGAGGAGAGCCGCCTCTGCCTCCGGCCCCTCCAGGCCCTCGATCCTGAAGATGGCTGCCTGAGGAATGATATAAATCTAAAACAATGGAAAGATGGAGGGAGAAAGGTGGAGGCAGAGGAAGTAGAGGGAGGACAATACGGCAAGGTGTGTTGGAGTATGGTGAAGAAGGGTGGAAGCACAAGGAAATAATAATAAAAGAAAATTAAACACAGTACACTCATGCTAGATTGCTACTTTAATTTTAGCGTTTTTATGCATTTGGTCTCCACATCAATGCAGAGCTGCCCCAGTGAGACAAAAATAATGTCTCACAATACCTTGTTATGTTAAAAATAATTGATTAATTGATTGGTCGATCTACAGACAATTTATTGGCAACTACTTTGATAAATGATAGTCATATATGATAATAAACTGATTATTTTAGGGTTTTGGACAGTTTTTCAGATAAAACAACACATCTGGATTATGGTAACTTGGGTTTTGGGAAATTGTGAAGGGAATTTTCCACTTAGACCAAAAAGGAAGACTTGAACATTTTATTGTATAGGTTAATTCAAACGCTCCATTTCTGCAATGTGAAACATTAGTTTACTTGTTATGTTCTCATTATAACAAGGCATCTTTTTTCATTGCAATGAGAAGATTTTATTGTTATAATGGTATGCTGTGTTGGTTCTAAAAAAGATAATTGGGATATATTTATAGTTTTGTGAAGTGGCAGGAGCCACTGGTCCTGAAAGTGTTTTTCCCCGCTCTGAATTCCCATTTAACAATATTGTTACCGTTAATGTTAAATTTGTAATGATCATGTGGGTTTATGTTATGGCCACCAGTTTTAATTATTTCAATTTTATTTCTGAGATTTTGTTCATCAGTTCGGGTTGGTGGACGGCTCTAAATACTGCAACACCCATGAACCTCGGCCGCAGTTTCCATGGAGAAGAAGCCAGTCAGAGATGCGAACTAGAGTGGAATTGAATTGAAAATGCTGTTAGGGTTGGGGAAAAAAAACCTGCTGCCATAGTTGATTAATTCATCAAAAATGGACCCAGAATTCAAAAGTGAATTGTTGCATTTTCTCAACACTGTAATATTTTTTTCCTCCAAAAGACTTATCTCAATCCAAATCCCATTTTCATTTCCTCACAATCAAAGTGGTAAACGTTGTAAATGGAAACAATAAATCAAATAAGAAAGAAAAAAGAAAACAAGGCAGATTTAATTCTTGAATTATTTTCAAATATGTAGTTATAACATTTAATTGTGCATAATACTCTTTGTTTTTATGAAATTTCAGAGAGTTCATAAAATATGTAAACTCATGAAGAAAAGGAGAAAATATTGGATATTTTGAACGGAAAGAGTTTCATGCCGATTCAAGCCATCAAGTGCTCCAACTGTGAGTCATGTAACATCGTCTATGGGGAAAATGAATGGGACTTTTACTTCCAGAACCATTTTTATGTTCATCCTAATTGATCATCATGATATTATTGTCTGATGGAGAATAGTGTTGTCTTGCCACAGATTAAAGGCAGGACCAGATGTTTCATAGCAGAGATTTTGACATGTTTTAGCAGGAAAATTAAAGGTGTAACCAGTAAAATTAATAATATGTCTGTTCCATTCAAGTATCTCTGTAGTCACACCAGTGAGCCAGCAGCGTACACAATAACAGGACCCTGGAACTGACACAAGTCAAAGAATGTACTCTTAATTAATTAGTTATTAGTTACACTTTTCCTGCTATGACATGTCAAAATGTGTGGGGTGAAAAATGGCTATTTAGACAATGTTGTATATAAGGCTGTATATGCAAAACAATAAACATGTGAGTTATTGGATAATTAAGGCTACTTACCAGCAGAATTTCAATACAGCCAAGAATGTACATGGCACCTGCAAAAGTAGTGCCTAAGTAGAAGCAGATCCCGACAGCTCCACCAAACTCAGGCCCCAGAGAGCGAGAGATCATGTAATACGAACCTCCAGCTGTGAGTCACAAACATACACAAGAGTCGGTGCACTGTTTTGTCGCACACAAACATGCTATAATACCTTGACCACTCACCTGGCACGACTCCATTTGTTGCAATGGCACTCATGGAGATGGCTGTGAGCATTGTCTGAAAAAAAGCAGCACAGAACAGAGGAGGGTCACAGGAGTCTGAGAGGCAGCAGGTGGGCACGTCAAATTAAATATGGCTGACAGCGAGGCCTTAATGCACCGAGGGGCTGAGCAGAGACAAAACATCCAGCAGCACAAGACTCTGACTCATCTGGTCATGTTGAATTGTTCATCGCAGGGACGACTGCATGGCTGGTTAGGCACATACTGTCCCTTCAGTGATACCCTCATCTGCTGCCAGAGGCAGAAAGGAACTGATTACATTTACTAAACACAATATTTCCATTGTGTGGGATTTTTATTCCACTACATTTCAGAGGGAATTATCTTTTCACAACTACAGCTGGTTCAGAATGCCAAAGCAATACTAACAAGATCCAATAGAAGATAGCCAATTTTAGCATTTGTATCTTTTGTTTGTTATATTTCTAACCTGCTAACCTCATATGAGTGTAGCCTGAGATCCTCTGGTAGGTCTCTATCAGTCAATTCCCACAAGGAGGCTGAAAACCAAAGGAGACTGGGCATTTGCAAACAGGCCACCTTAACCCTGCAACGGCCTGCTGGAGGAGATCAGGCAAGACAGCTCTACACTTAAATCTCACCAATAAATACATAGTTTTCGAGTTGTATTTTGGAAATGTCATTAATAATGTGCTTTTACTGCATTTATGTTAAAAAGCCCATTTTTCCTTCTTATTTCTTTTATTACACTATACATTTCTTGTGTGCTTCTTTAGTGAAGGACTTTGTAACTTGTTTTTGAAAAATTCTATATAAATAAATTAATATTATTTAGATGAATATCTGATTACTACAGTTACTAGTTAGTTTGCAGATTTTGCATTCAACATGAAATAAAAGCAAAATATTACTAATATTTTTCTTTCCTTCTTTTCATCTTTCAGTGAGTCTTTACCTCTTCAATTAATCTGAAAGCATAAAAATCCTCTAACCTGACCAGGACGTTCTTGAAAAAAAAATCTTGAATTTCATAGAGACAATTGTGATAAAATTAAGGTGTAATAAAAACTTTCACCTGAGAAATACTTAACTCCACTGTTCTTGACTGAGCACTGATTGATGTGTCTGATTGGGTTTGCATATGAGTGACATCATTATTTTTTCTCTATAGATGTGCTATAGATATGTTTGGTACTACTAACCTTCCATACCTGAGCACACAGTAAATTGTTTAAATCCACACGCTGTACTAATATTATATGCCTAAAATAATATGATGAATGATACCCAAAATATGATGTTAAATGCCAGCTGAATCATGCTGAAAGATCATGTGTAGTACATTGTGACTAAACAGTAATAGGGTTTTTAAAAAAGGACTGGTGGGATGCTCTGGAAATAATGGTGAAAATTGGCCTGAGGAAAGTCCCTAAAAGTAGGCTCAACCTGGCTCAAACAGGTTCAAACCAGATAACAGTAGACCTGGTCGAGGACTAGATGGAACAGCCACAGTCACAGAAGTGACATTAGTGTTGTCGGGGCATTCTGACCAATCTGAAAAGAAAAGGGGCAGGGAAACTGCAATATAGAGAGGATTTGATGTACTATAGGTAGGATCATGTAAGACAGAGACATTTTACTTGTTTCCTGGGGTTCAGGGCTTGACCTCTTGTAAAAGAAGAAAGTCCTGTGCATCTGACTGTCATCTCCGTTGATTCGTGAGTGTTTGAGACTTCTGCATTATACATGAAAGTAGAGGGTCAGTGATACAAACCTGGCCTGATCTGCTGACCCCCCACCTCAATATTCAATTACATTTTTGTATATTTTCTGCAATTGGGTGCTGGTACTTACTTGATATGTGCAATACATTCATGTATAAACATTATACACACTGTGGAAGGCATTCTGCCTAAAGTGTCCACTAATACATTCACTGGATAATCAGGCTCCCGCCTGATGAAGTGACTGAAGGGGCTGTTAAAAATAGCAAGGGGGTAATTTATTTTGTAAAATTCATTGATTTAATCATGGACTAGGCAAAATAAGAACAACATAAGGCTACTATTTCAAAATCCAAAAATACATTTATTAAACAGAGCAATCTGTCTGTGGATTGCTACAATAGGGGGAAATGGAATTAGGGACGAAAGTTGTATTTACAACCATGAAAAGCAAGCTAAGTGATATTTTTTGTCTGTTTGTCTATCGATCTTCTCCACTCAGTTTCAGTACTATTGAAAGTGTGGCTAGAATACACCTAAAGCTTTAACAGAGGACTTTAAGAACCCTTGTGGTGCTGGGAACGTGGATAATGACTGAGGATCAAGTGGGAACTTAAATACTCCCAAATGCAGCTCATGTATATGAAGTTAATATCTACTTATACAGCATTTAGATTACCTTGTGTCAAAACAGAATTTCAGCAGGGTTTACTTAAAACTGAGAATATTCCTGACCACACAGGCGTTTGACGTTCAAGCTGCTCTGATGGGTAGATTTTTTTCTTGTGCAACCAAAATAAATAAACAAATAAACAGTAACTTTTTCATGAAAATGTTACTTTTCACATTCATCCTAGTCAAAGTGCTGATTTAGTCTTTAGTCTTCTTCATGCTGGAGGAGATTTAAAGCTGCGTATGAAGTATTTTTAAGTAAGTATGTTATGAATTATATTTTTTAAACCTGGTTGTTGACAGAAGAGCAAAATGATAGATTCCAACAGGGGAACGTTGGTGATGATGGTGGAGGGGTGTTAGTGGGTTTATTAGCAGCCCGCCTTATGCCAGGATTTACTATGTCACCTTCAGCATCTGTGCGATGCAAATCATAATTATACAGCTTGTTATATATTATAACAGCCTGTAGTTTAATCACAAATGCTCCTAATTGGGTATGTGTGCGCTTAGAAACCACTTTAGATTGATTTATTCTTGTAGATGGATGTTTACAGCTTTACTGCCTTGTGTTAAATTTAACAGGCATGTTTTAATGGAACATCTGTTTTCTGAGTGAACCACAGCCACTAGTTACAGGGAACGGTTGTGTTACACAACAAATATACAACAGCAGGGACGTCGACAGTTTCACTCACTGTGGAGCAACACATGAAGACGATTATGAAGGAGCCGAGTACGCCTCCAATCCCGACCATCCAGGTCATCCGCAGGAAGAGGATCACCCCAAAAATGTTCTGTATACACGGCAAGTACACTCCCATCAGAGTGCCCAGCTGTGGAGCCTGAGGAACAAAAACATGAGAAGTGATCAGTGAAAGTGTGTGTCTGTCTTTGTTTTCAGTCTAGCTCATCTTACATTCCATGTGAATGGATTGAAATGGCGGTTATAATCTGTCGGAAATGCATTTTGTTGCTCAGTCTTTTTAAATCGTTTCTGCCTTTTAATTTCATGAAATTAGGTCCCACGCTTTCATCAGAAAGAAACGGTTTTATTCTTTTCTAACACAAAGAGATAGTAATCCTGTGGAGAAGAGGAGGACAAGCTCTTTGTTTTCAAATGGGTCTATTTCCTCTAAGCACCCTCTGAAGAGAAGTGGGAAGATAAATGTTTGTTCTCCCTTTTCCTCATTGTTTCTGTCAGAAAATCAGTGTGAACCTCAAAATAATTAAGATTTATTTGTGTGCATAATAAATATCTACACACATCTATGGATTCTTTCTTTCTATGTTATAAAACTATAAACTAGAAAACTAGTTTGCTAAAACTAGCTAACACTAGTTTCTACTATTTTGTTGCTGAGTGTAACAGCTCTCAAATTATGCATGAACATCTGCCAATGTGTAGAAAAAAACGCAAATACCCTCACAGAGCTGACCCATTCGGCCAAATGTTATACTAAAAGTGGCTGAGATGAATAGATTCATAAATTAAAATCCCTTTTACTACATCTGGTTGCAGAGGACAGAAAATATGATAATACATTTTTAACACTATGAAAAAGTGAAACGTAAAACGTAAAATCATTTATCAGACTGAGTCTTTGTTTGTCCTTATCTGGAGTCCTCTTTTTGAATTCTGCAGAGCACTCTATGAGGAGACGTTTGTGATGAGAAGGAACTGAAAGACGAACAGACAGATCAAAGTCACTGCTTATGTTTTGTCCACAGGGGAAAGCCGGTGAGAGTGAGCGAGTGACGCTCTTGAATGCCCGCGCTGCAGCAGGATCCTTCGGCTAGACTCTCTCTAGTCTGAGTAGCATCTTCATATTGCACTGACCCTTAGTCAGCATCTAGTGACCAGCTTCTGTTGGTGTCTTTCCCTGCAGACGTCATTTCTCAAATGAGTGCTAAAGGGTAGCAAAGTCCTCTCTGTGTGCAAACACGCAAATATGTGTTGCTCCCACACAGTACTCTACCTTGACAGGTTTTTTAGACGGACGTGCCCCCTCCTCGTTATTCTCGGCCTCTTCATGCTCTTTGCTGCCCGTTGGCAGGTTGGAGTAGTTTGCCAGACTGCTGAGCAGAGAAGAGACCATTGGACTGGTATCCATCTCCTCCTGCAACACACACACACACACAGAAACACACAGTCATATTAGACATGGAGATCTACCGGTGATATGAAACTGTCTACATCAACTAAGAGGCCCCTGTTTAAAATCATATCTGTTCTCTTCACAGAATCACAAATTTGACCTTGCAACAGCAGTAAGGAGTGGTTTCACCTCCATATTCCCAGTTTGTTTTAATCTGGGTTTTGAAAACTGTCCAATGGAAGCCCTGAGAGGCAAGTGAGACAAAAAATTATGGTGATCTATTTTCTAAGTTTGATATAAATTGTTTTCTCTCCTGTGTTTATGACTTAAAAAAGGTGAGAAAAAAAGGTTTTGCCACGATAATCTTGCTATGTTCCTTAATTTTTTCCTTAGTATGTGAAATGTGGGAAAAACATTTTTTCAGGATAATTGAGTTTTAATTTCTCCATGCACTCTAAACACAAGGTACATATATTGTTAACAAGTTATGTAATATTCTGTCATGTCTGTCTTTTGGCTAGAAATGCATTTTAATCTGCGTTTGACCTGGCAAAACTTTGACCGTAGATCAGACTTAGAAAATGGATCAGAATTATTCTTCTCACTTGCCGATCAGGGCTTCCTTACTGTCCTCACCTCAAACAAAGCCATATTCTTGCCGTCATACTGCTGGCTCTTCTCCGCATCACTGGCTGCACTGCTGTTGATGAAAGGACTGCTCTCTTTGGGGTTTCCATCACCTGAAACACAGAAACCGACACCAACTTTTTCACTCACAGCTGCACAGAGACATTATGCAATTAGGTTTATTAATGGTAGATTGTTGATAAATGTAATTAGTGTGATGACACAATAAATCATTTGGAATTTAATACTGAATAGTTCTGTAAAACCTTTACTGGAGCAAAGAAAAACTCAGATTAGATGGACCAATGTAGGATTTAATTTGGTTTTCTGCTGGAACTAAGGGATTTGAATAAGCTTCAAATTAGACATTATTTTGGTAGTTGAAAAAACTATCTCAACTCAAGGGCTAATTATTTGCCTGCTAGAGAGCTTTGGAATTAATATTTGGCCCAATATCACACCGTGTGAACACAGAGAAGACAATATATAACCCTTAATTATAATATTAAGAAAAAGCCAAAGGAAAAAAAGCGTTTTAAGATACTTTTTCATACTTAAAGATGTGCAAGGTTTTGTCTTCTCCAGAGTTGAGAGGCAACAACATCCAGAGAGCTCCAGAAAAGCTAATAAGTGGGCCGTGAGTTTCTTATCATGATTAGTATGACTGCGCCTGATCCCTGCAGTGATTGTGCAGCCACATGCATTCAATTTAAGCATCGACAAACTATGTGGGTTCAACCTGCCTTTCCTTCCATGGGAGTCTCAGGAGAGAATTTCCTCAGGCTACAGCAGAAAAATTCTCAAGACCTGCTGCAGTGCTTCAGAGCCACTTCACTACACAGGCTAGTGCAAGCTGGCACAAAAGTTATTTCATTAAATTGTTTTTATTAGTTTTTGCATTCTAGCTGCTGTGCTCACTTCCTCTGATGAGGTCATGACATATTAAAGCAAAAACATAATAATAACAATTCAATCTTTATTGTCACAATTATGCACAGTACAATGTCTAGTGAAATTCAATCTCTGGATTTAACCCATCCTAATTATTAGGATCAGTGGGCAGCTGGGGGCAATTTGGGGTTCAGTGTCTTGGCCAAGGACACTTTGTCGTGTGGCTGGGGGGAACCGGGATCAAACCGCTGACCTTCCGATTGGTGGACGACCCGCTCTGCCACTAAGCCACAGCCACACATACGTACTCCACCTATTTAAGTGCTGCATAGTATTAAATTAGAGCTGCTTGCATCAACCAGTCAGAATCAGGTAAAACACCATGTTAATCCCGCTGGGAAACAGGGTTGCACAGATGGACAGGGTTCCTTGCAGGTTGCTCTTATCTTGAGCTAAACATGGTTAACGTTCCTCCAACACTGTTTTAAGTAATAATTATGTATTTTTACCTGCTTTGTGGTTTGTGGATCAGTCTAGAGTGACAATACATAATTCTGCAGGATGCAGTTTTACTTAAAATAAATCTATTGCATGTACGGAAATGAGCATCTGGTAGCCCTTCCTGATTTTTTGTCATTTATGAGGAGTCGAGTTTCAGGCCACCTGGCAAAAGCAAGACCAATATTCACTCTCATTTACCTCTGTTGTTGGTCTCCACCAACCTCTGAGAAAAATATGTGTTTTTTTAGCTGCTAAATGCTCCCCTATGTTCACCAGTTAGTTGCTAATGGTGTCTGTCAGCTGTTGACGAGTGATGAGCAGGTAGGTTTATCAAAGTTTTTTCTTCTGCTGAAAACAGCTTTCCTCCTCTGGAAAATCAGCTCCTGGCATTCGTGAGAGTGAAACAAAACAGTAAAGTCTTGGGCCCAGAAAAGCAAAACAATGAGCTGAAAGATGCCAAAACGCTCTGTAGAGCTGCAGGTAACAGCAGAGTTGTTTGGCTTGGTGGCAGAACGGTTGCTTGCCAATCGGAAGGTTGGCGGTTCGATCCCCAGCAATACGTCGAAGTATCTTTGAGCAAGATACAGAACCCCATAAATGCTTCAGTTTGTGAATGTTCTCGTATGAAAGCGTCTACTAAATGTAATATTAAGTATGGCATGTGCTTCATCTGAGATACCTCAGTGCCCTTCAGATTAGGTTTTATGTTTGGAGGTGCCAGCATGTTCAGTGTTAGAGATAAGATGGACCTTGGAGAGTTTCCAGACTCCCTTGATAATAATGCGCTTTGACATTGACTCAGTTACTTATAATTGTTTGTCTTCCTCCCTCCCAGATGGTTTAAAGCTGGATGTTGACCGTATGTCGATGCACACGTGCTGTACCAAAGATCTTGTCTGTAAACAGATTTTTGTATTAAACTTATATATTCAAGTAAGGACAACTGAGGCTCTTTGAGTTATTTTTTTATTCAGCAATCAAACACATTTCACATAGTCATCTCACCCATTGTAAAAATACAAATATTGATTAGAGCAGCTTTAACTCTTATCAGTTTTAATGTAGCCCTCCTTTTATAGGATTAAGTCTGCACTGTAAGTACTTCCACTCCAAGTCTCCTCACATTTTGAGGCATTTAGACTCTTTTCCACACTTCTATGACCTCTCAGAATGGGACACCTCTCTGTCTCCTTCCTATTTACCTACCTCTAAAGCAGTGAGTACAAAAACTGAAAAGTATAACAATCCTGTACCTCAAAGAACAAGTTAGTTTCATGTCCGCAAAGGTTTACTTATATGGTCTTGGAGCACAATAGCATTTAGAAGCATGTACAAGTTGTGAAAAAAGCCACATGAGGGGGACATCCTACAGCTCCTGTGTGGTGAAAGCAACACAATCAAGTAGTCTCTTTCAATTCCCTGAGCTGCAGCAGTATTATACACTAATCTTTAAAGCAAAGAGGAGAGTCAAATACCAGCCAAACTGCTCTCACACAGGACATAATCCTTTGATTGACGGACTGCTCTCCTAAAGTCGCATTGCCTGTCAAATTGGATTAGAAAGCATTTCAATTTTAAATCGTTTTTGAGTTTGGATTAGAGCTTTTATCAGCTTTCTATCAGTACCTGAACACAACACATTCAAAACACCTGAACATTATATGCCATTTTCCTCTGGACTTCTTCATCGGTGATGTGAAAAGACCTTTGAAATTATTACAAGACAAATGTGAACTCTTCATTTGTATTTGTTTTTTGTTACAATTTTATTTCCAGTTTCTGTAAATTATATCAGATATGTAGATGAAATAATCTCCGACAGTGCAGCAGACAAGAATGAAGACCTGTTTGTTACTGTCGTGATGAGGCCAGTCAAACAGCGTTTTGCGACATTAAGACGCACAGCAGGTCTTTTATTTCTACTCTTAGCTGTTTAGATTATGTTGAGGTCAACCACCTGAGTATTCTGTAATCCACCACGATTTTTAAATCTGCATTCAAAGCTCATTTCAGCTCTTGGCTTAGTGTGAAATCAGCTTTTTTTTTAAATTGCGATTTGACCATGTTTTACTAAATTCCTTTGTATGTGTGTGTGTCAGGACTTCTCTGTACATGCAAGTACTGTGTGTTTGTGACATATATTGTATAGTATAACTTCATATTCATATTTCTGCTGTCTTGTTGTTGAGGAGCGCTTGTGATTGGCTGAAAGGTGAGGGGACGGTAAGTGTTGACAACACCAGTCAGTGAAAGTGACATTATGAAATAAAAGGGTGAAGTTATAAAGTGAAAAATGATATCAAAATAAGAATGATAAAATAATCTTTTAAAATAATGAGGTGGAGTTATTTCAAAATGCATTGGTTCTTTTTGCATTCTACACCATTCATTCATATAATTTATTTCATAATGTCTTTTTTATTTAATAAATATTGAACACTTTGGGGCTCCATAGAAAAGAAGGCGGATTAGCAGATTAGCCATCTAACCAAACACTTCACATTCTGCATCTAACCTCTGTATTCTGCCTCGTCACATTCAAAGAGATGCTAAAGCCTTTTTATTTCTCACGCAATGAAGCTGCGTGTCAAAGTCAGCAAATAAGCAGTGATGGATTCTTGCTGGCGGGCCTTAAATATTACCATGGGTGTGTTATTTAATAAACATCATTACACTTCATAACCTTCATTCAGTAATAAAAGCTGTTCTGTATTTCTAGAGGTATAAAATCGATGTATTTTACCCTTCAAATGTCAACAATAATCATCCATTTACAAGCTGTACAAAAAACACACCTCACTTGTATATTTCTATCCTTAGATTATACACCACATCCCCCCTCCTCATTCTTCACTGCAATCAGTGAGTGACCTTGGAGTGTAACCAAACAACCAGAGGCATCGCTCGAATTGATCTCCTGATCCATTACTGTGACAGACGAGGTTACAAAAACTATTTGTATAATTTTGCCTGACATTGTCATTTTCTTCACATATAATATAATTTGTTCTGAGTTTAGAAATGCGTTTGTAACACTTTATAATAAGGGCAGGAACATGTAGATGTTTGCATCTGACTGACCAATTTTATAAAAACAGCTTCATATTTCTAAGAAAACAGATAAATACTGTTCTGCTTTTAGAGAGGCTGATGTAATGCACGGGTCTGAAATGCCCTTTTCTATGTGGATAACAGCTAATGTATGAGGCAACAATCATTAATTGCTGAGCCATTAAGTGTTAACTAATCACATAATCTCAAAGTGACTTGATCCTTAAACAGGAATTCCTGACATCTGCTGCATCAATTCCTGCATTAATAACGCATTAGTTCTGCATTACTTAAGCGTGTGTTTATAACTTTAGTATAAAATGTAACCAACATGTCAGTGTTACAAGATGTTTCTTCTAACATTTTCACCATACTGAAGATGGTTTCGACCGAATGTCTTTATAATATTACATTGCTGCCGCTGTTGAGTTTTTGCTAGAGGCAACTATTGAATGGATTGCCATGACATTTGGTTCCACTGTACTTTGTGTTTTGCACTAATTAGCAAATGTTACCATGCTAACACAATAAACTGAGGTAGTGACTGTGGTAAGCATTATACCTGCTAAACATCAGCATGCTGATGTCAGCATTTATCTCAAGGCACTGCTGTGTCCCCAGCCTCACAGAGCCACTAGCATGGATGTAGACTCTTAGTCTTCTACCTCTTCGCCTCTGGGAGGAGCAACAGGCCTCTTCGTTACAGGATCAACAGGCTCAGGAACAGCTTCTTCCCTTCAGCTGACCCCTTGGTGAACTATGCACCATAGGTATAGCCCCCACACCCAGATACCCCCCCCACACACCTTCCACCAAAAACCTTTCTTCTGAAATCTGATTGTGAATAACTTGATCTGGCCTGGCTGTTTAAAGCTCTTTTCAGGCATCTGAAAGATGATAACGTTTTTGAGTTTTAACCAGGACTAAAATACTGACCCCAGTGCTCCATCTCTCAAATAGCCCAGGAATTTTAGCATCAATCTTAAGATTTTACTCCTGGTTTACAAAGACCTTAATGGCACTGCCTTAGGTATCAGACATGCTTACTCTTTACAGTAGGAGCCTCGCTGATCTCATCTGTCAGTGGAAGGTCACATCACTGCAATTTATTGTAAATGTGGTGAAAAAACGTTTAGGCACCCAAGTATTAGACTAGCTCTAACATTGTTAATTTAAACGTAAATGTAAGAGACACTTATGTTTACTAAGATTTCTTTCCCATATTTTATCTTATTTGTTTACTGTTTTATTATTCTCTGCGAGCCAAGAGGGACACTGCACCGAATAAAAACTCAGACCAGTGTTCACGTCAGATAGTCTGTCAGAGCTACCTAGGGGATGTAATGCAGGAAGAGGAAAACATTTTTGGTCTTAATCCTTCACTGTGATGCAACCAGAAGTGCTCTGCCCTAGGATTTTAGCCTCTGTTTGAGCTCATAAGTAAAAATTGTAGCTTGGCACTAATCCAAGAAATATCTTAAAGGTGATTGACAAAGTAACCCAATATTCTTGTCTGTCTGTGTCACTTTGGACTGCCTGTAGTCTAGGTGTGCCCTGTGAAACATACTGCACCTCTGATGAATTCAAAGCACAGACAACAGTTTCCCTTTGATTGCACAACATAGAAGAATCATTGACCGGGAGATTAAAGAGTGTCAAAGTGACCTACATAGATAAATTCCTGCAACTGAAGAGAACTAAGAGGTTTATATGGGTGTGAACAGCACTTAAGATTTATATGTATTCAGTTGTAAAAGCTTCCAATACGTGATAATATACAGAAAACTGTCATGTAAGGTTGCCACACAGAGCTATGACTGCCAAACATTGCCACAGCAATGAAAACTTGAGTTAAATGTAAAATATAATCTAGAATCAGAAATAAAGCACAACAGTTGAAGAAGCTCATTAAAGCATCAGCAAACAAACACGGACACGTGAAGCAATAACACACAGAACTGTGTGGACTGTCTTTAATGTGTGAGTCAGATCAGGACGAGCCACCCCGTCTGACCCACATTCATCATGTCCACAGCACATTATTGCCCCAGGACGAGTTATTTTGATATTGCTTTGTCTGTGTGCATGTGCACAATTTCTAAAGCACCTCTAAAACACAAAATTTCATTATTTTTCAGCCCTTATCTAGTATGCAAGGGATGGATGGGTTTATTGACTGAGGTGAAATGAAGTCTAAATGAAATGACAGTTTAGATTGTAAATAAATAAGTTCATCCTTTTATGGCTCAGTCAGTCATGTTTTACAATATACATTTGAGGTAAATATTTATATACAGTACCGGTAAAACGTTTAGACGCACATTAAAGAGTTTGACTTACAGATTAAAAATCAGCATCTTGTGTCAAGTCTGTGTTACAGCAGTGTTTACAAATATAACTGATATGATCAAGCACTTTACAATCTTAGAAATGTGAGAGTCAATCTTATGTTTTAATTTCAGGTAGTGGGACCTGTGTTTTTATATTTAGATCACTAGTAAAACAAAGACATAAAAGAAAATGTTCTCTAAAATGCAAACTTGCGAATGCAAATTTAACAGAATGTTTACTTGATTGTTTTTGAATTTTACACTTCAGAGTCTGTTTACAAGTTTACAAGTTTTATAAAGCCTTTTGTGGCTCCTGAGGGAGATGCGTGAAGTCTGATTGTTATGGTGTTGGGGTTTAGTTTAGTCATTTCCTCTTATCTTGATAGAGTCCTTCCTCATGTGTCTTGTGTATCTTAACTTCTTGGTTCTTCTTCTTGGTCTTCGTTGGTTTTCTGTGTCACCTATGTTTCATTAGTTAATTAGCCTCTTGTGTATTTAGTCCATGTGTCTTCCCTCTGCTAGTTGTCAGGTGGTCTCCCCAGTCTTGCATTTGCGCTGTATTCCTGCCTGTGTCACTCAAGGCTCCATGTCATCCAGCTGCATTGTCTCCTTTTTGCTAGAGCATGCTCTGGGCCCAGCTAGCCTGCCACCTGCCTCCCTCAAATACTTCATACCTTCAAGGAAGTCTTTAAGCAGCCACCCGGACATCCAGCAGTCATCGTTCGAGGGAACCTTCCCACACATTTTCCTGCGCTGCGGGGGTCACAAGTCCCAGCTGGGCTACAGCAGCCAGCTCCTGCCTCTGCTGGGCCACAGCAGCCACCTTTTCCTGTACTTAGCAACCCTATTTCCATGGCTCCTCTGCTAGCCTCCAGTCCTGCTGCCAGCCTCCAGATCTTCAGCCTCTGGTCCTGCACTCCAGCCACATCGCCGGTCTCCAGAGCAGTTCCTTCTACACCAGCTTGACCTCCCGAGGAGCCATGCCTTGGCTGTTGACGTCCAGAGGGGTTCAGTCTCCACCGCGGGCCTCCTGCGTCGACCTCCAGAGGGATTCCGCCGCCTACATCACCGGTCTCCAGGTCATCCTCCTGAGTGGTTCCGCATGTCTGGTCGTCCTACTAAGTGGCTCCATTTACATCGGAAGTATCCAGCACATCATTCAGACTTGCTCTGTCCATCGATCCTGCCTCCTAGTTGCCCTCTGGACCTACTCAGCTCTTCAGCCCTGCCTCCTGGCCATCTGCCTGAGGTTTCCTACTCTGCACCTGTCCAGCCCTCTGTTCTTCAGCTCAGCTGCCATTCCAGTTTATTTTTTGTTTTTGTACTTATGTTTTGTTCTTGGATTTTTGCTTCAGCCTGCTCCCTCTGTTTTTTTTGTTGCCTGGTATCTTTTTGTTATTAAAGTAAACTTTGTTTATTTGAGTCAGCATTGGTTTGGCTGAAGACTACAAGTTTTAAAATAAAAAATCTGGGGCTGTGAAGTTAGGAAGAAGTGAACTTACTAGACCTCTGTAGCCCACTCCTCAACTCTGCTTGAGGCTAGCAGCTTGTGGCTATATTAGACACTACTAGCATAACCCATCCGAAGCTCCGAGCTGAGGTCTGAGTTGCATTGTCGCTGACAGAAAAGATGAATGTGTGGAATAAAATGATATCTGATTCTGCTGGATTGATTTTGAATAATGCTTTTTTTACCTGTCCATCTTGAGTCAACAATGTTATAGGAGTGTACTTTTTTTTTTAAACTGCAGTACTTTAAATACAGCTACCACCGCCAGCATCAGTAGCTCATCTCAGGCTCCAGCTCTGACGCTATTTGATGCAGACCTGACTTTGTGGAGAACCTGTTGGTCAAAGACAGTCTTCAGAGGAGACTGATAACTTTTACTATGATAATACTAAATATTCATCATCAAAGTCTCAGATCTTCACTCCTCTAAGACGTCAAAGTGAGAAATATTCCTAGCTGGAGGGGAAGGGGCACACAAGTTATTAAACTATGGATTTCAAATGATAAATGAGCTGTTATTACAAACTGTTAACCCTCAGACTGTATAAATGAGGCTTATAGAGTTCATTAACTGGAGCTCGGCTCGGGTTCTATATAAAACTATGACATTTCTGGAGTTGGAGGTTACATATTTTGGTGAGGAAATTAGTCCAAGTTGTTATGTTTGAGGGAGATCTCTGAAAGATCACACACAGCTAAATTACAAAAAATACTGTGTCCTAAAGGCAAAATTTAATTTGAACAGGACCTCAAAATCTGTAAATACATTTTGTGTAATATTTAATGTTATCTGTTCTGTCACTTTTATTTCCCATTGAAGTTACTCATAAACTTCAACTTGTTTGTTGGAGAGAAAGAGAGGTCAGGTCAGCATGTGAGTTTTGTGCACATCACCTGAGCTAATGTCACTGAGATTTGAATTATGATACTCTCAGCAACAAGGAGGAAACAGGTAAAATGCCAAAAAAGATTTGTTGAATTCCTTCAGACCATAGGTCAGTCGGAGCCTAAGCACGACAAAGTCCTCAACAGGATGGTGATAATAGCCCTGTAACCTTGCAAGTGGTTTAATGCTTTTTGGTGTTTAAAATTTTGGCATATGATTACTGTGAGCTCCACAGCTAAGCAAGTGGGTGTTTGTGTTATGAAATGGTAAAATGAATATGGCTAAATTAGGGGGTGAGTGTGTAGGTGCAGCGCTGTCCATAGCACTGAAATAGAGCGAGGAGACGGGCAGAAGGACACTTTATTTGTAAATAGAACTTTTGGCCCTAATTAAATTTTTTCCCAATTTGACACAGAGAGAGAGAGACAGAACTGTGAATGCTCTGATTAATAAATGTAAATAAACAATGCTTTGTTTGTGATGAGGCGTTGTCCAATGTACGCCAGGATTTCCGTGACTTTTTCTCTCCAACTGACCTGCCAGAACAGTATTCTCTTTGTTTACTGGGACCTCCTGATTTACAAATCAAGCACTGCCTAAATGTACCCTGAAAACAAAACATTTGAAGATAAATTTGTGACAAACTCAAATGTCCAGCAGCTTTAAATTATGTTTGCCACTAATGAATAATCCTTCTTTCTACATCCCTGTTTGAGCCTTGGGACAGACAGCCATGACTTATTGACAAGTGATCGGCTCAGAAAGTTGTTTATAATGATGCTGCTGCAGGAGCCAGAGCTGTGACTATGACTTGACCGCAGCATGCAGATGAAAGGCAGTGGGCGGTGTAGATTTGTACCCTTGATGTGACATGGCTATTACAAAATGGACATTTTATACCGGCTTTTAAAAGCTTAATAGAACGCAGGCTCAAGGGGATTATCCAGCAGCTGCTGGAGGCCACAGAGGAAGGCAGAAATTAACTTATGCATGTGAGAGAATTGCACCAATCAGATGCACAGCAACCTCACAATTACATCAACCAAACACATACCTCATTCATTTTCACCTCGCTTGCTGCAACTGAGGAATTAAAGCTAATTCCATGAATAATTTAATTTGTTAAATTTATACTTATCTCCTCACTGACACTCTCTTCCACTGTCTGTGTCGCACACAGCCTGTTACCTGCCTGTGTTTCTGTCTGTCAGTCAGATTCGAGTCAACAGGGGTGACACTAATGTGTGATGCTTTCTGCCAACTATGCATCCACTTTAAATGTAAAACATTAAAACAGGAATAAAGACAGAATATTGAGTTATGAGATTATGTTTTCTGCAGCAGGAGCTATATTACATAGTGAATTATGTTGTCACTTGAAACTCTGTATAGCCAGATATTGTATATCCGCTGTTTTTACTGTACATATAAGCGGTAATGAATATGAAACAGGAAATGGCTGTACTGTCTTTTGAAAGGTTTTTTAGCCATGCTAGCGGCAATGCCAGTCTGCCGATCCATACATTTGGTTCAGACTAAAATATCTCAAAACCTACAGAATGGATGGTCATTTAAACTTTTTACAGACATTTATGTTAGCCCAACTTTTCATCTAGCACCATCATCAGGTCAGATCTTTAAATTTGTTCATTATCCGATTCATGACCAAAACTATTCCCATCAGCCTCAGCTATACTTTGTGTTCACTGCTAATTAGTGAGTGTTAGTGTGCTAACATGCTAACATAATATGGTGAACATCGTAAACATTATACCTTCTAAACATGAGCATGCTAGCATAGTCCCTGTGAGCATGCTGATAAATCATCTCTGTACCTGATTACAGCCTTATAGATTGGTTAGCATGGTTGTAGATGCTTAGTATTATATAATTTACAGTATGTAAATAGGACAGTAGATTATTGCCAACCTGACCTCAATGGTAGGCTACACTACTTTTCCCATAAACAGGGCCGTTATTAACTGATTTTTTCATACTTGTGACAAACAATCTTAAGTCAAGGTCCACTTAGTTACTTGTTTGTTCTGGAGTTCTTATCCATATTCCACAGTCTTCATCAGCAGATAGTTTTCTCAAACTAATTGTTTTGTCAGCTGCTGTTTCCTGTTTAATGTAAAGGTTTTATTTCCCTACACAAACGTCTAAATACTGTTTCAAAGTCTCCACACAGCCAGGAATAGAACTATGGTGGGCAATACCGTCTCTTAATTTAGCAGTTTGTAACGTTCAGTTCAAAAGGAGGACCCAAATGCAGGAGTACAGACAGGCCCGTTGAAGAAACAAAAATGACTTTATTAACTACTTAACACTAAGCGATTTAGGGAGGCTGGAAAGTCCAGAGAAACGGTCAACAAAAGAAGTCCATGAAAATCCACCACGAAATAACAAAAATCCAACAAGGTCAATCCACCGGGTAACAACTGGGAAAACACAAATCCACAGGAAAAAATGCAGGAACGAGGACTAACTGGTGGGGACAAACGCAGGATACATGGAATGACGATTGACGACGAACATATAGCACAGTGGTGCCAACATGCTCACAATGACAATGCTAACATGTTGATGTTTGGCAGGTATAATGTTTTTCATGGTAACCATCATAGTTTAGCCTGCTAGCATGCTAATGTTTGCTAATTAGCACTAAATGCAAACTAAAGTTGAGGCCGAAGGGAATGTTTTGAATTAGGCAGGTATTTGGTCACAATTCAAAGTATTAAACGAATAAAAGTGTTGAGTCTGGTTCAAAGTGGTGGACCAATGGATGACATTGCCGCCCATAGAGCCTTTGAAGTAGTAGTAGTAGTAACAGTAGTAGAACCTAGTCAAATTAATTCAAAAGTTTTACCCAAAATCTCTGTTTTTTAATGATTCAATCAAGAATGCTTGCATTTCCAAATGTGTCTTGTCTTAATCCACTGCTGTTTGACCCACATTGTGGACAACTTTTTAGAATAATCATAAATCTTAAAGGAAAAGTTTGACATTTGGGGAAATACACTTCTTGTCTAACTCTTGGCATGAAGGCAAATCAATGTATGTCCCAATATGTCCAACTTTTCCTCAGGTTTTAGTCACAGTTTAAGACTCCTACACTATGATTAGAAGACAATGCAGTTTGACCACACTGAAAACAAAAGCGTTCTTTGGTTATAGTAAAAATAATATAATCCTCATACCTCAATAAAAATGTTTTTTTTTCTCCAAGTTTTAAAGTTTAGGAAACTAAAACTAGTTGGTTATGTTTATATATTGTCTTTCACTACCATGACCATCTTATCAACCACTTTTTGCAGTGGTATAAGAATTTCATACCAGTGGTTGCTGAATAAAAACATGCCAGGTTTTGAGCCATTTGAACAAACAACCAATGGTGTTGATTTTCAAAAGAAAAAACAGCAGTGAAAACAAAGAGTAAGGGATGAATACCATGCCATATTTTGAAACTGAAAAAAGCTTACAAAGGTTGAAACTCTGTGTTTGAAAGCTTGTAATCTGATAAAAAATGGTTTTGCATGATTGAAACGAAGTTTTGAAGGCATTTATAATCTTTTGATAGGCTGATTAAAAGTATAATCTCTGCAAACATTATTTTGTATTTGATGTTTCCTTCTGCAGCACTCTTTTTAAAGTGTTTCTCCAACACATTTTCAGAGTTTTAAATTTGTCACTGTGTCTTTCCAGGTTTAAAAAACCTGTGAATGGTGATCTGAAAACTGGTGAGCACATGTTGGGAAAAAACACCAAATCTTAATTTTGAAACTTCAAAGAGCGGTTTTTGATTTGTTGTTGTTTGTAGATTCTAGGCAAAAATTAACAACGACAGCAGATTCTACTGGAACACTAAAAGATTTCCAACAACAACAAACATTACAGATTGCTTTTGAATGTGTTAGTTGATGCTCACACCTATAGAAAGTATTGTGTTGATTCCAGGTAGATGACACAAGAGTGTACAATTGATTTAATAGAAACCATAAGACAAGAACAAGAAGTGTGGGGAGCAGATTTATCAATAGTTTAGAAGGTCATCAATGGCACAAGCTCTTAAAGCAATTTTTTCTATAACACATGTCTCCTCAGTTTAGTTGTTACAGAACCAGCAAAGTCTTTGTAATGACTGACTCACATGTACTTTTTGGATGAAAACAAACAAAGCTACTGTGTATTCTCCACATTTCCCCCAACAAGGGAACATCAAATGATTCATCCACAGCACTCAAGGGTGTATGGAGATCAATAAGGGTGATTTTACCATATGCTGTAAATGAAAGGGACCCTTACCATTTACTGTATCGCTTTTCCTGGGTGGGCATGTGTACAATAAACAGGTAAAATACGGAAGATAAAAGCAAAACGCTACTTTGGCAATGCGAGAGTCAAATGAGTTTCTGTAGATGGTGGTAAAGATGAGTAAACTGACGGATGGGAGAAGAGAAATACAGACAGGTGTTTGTTCTGACTGACTTGCCATTTGAAGCTGTAGAATGAACAGAACCACATTACAGTTGCAAGCAGGAAGCAGTACTCTACAGTCAGTTAATGATGATTCAATCACACATCTGAAGTGATGTTGTGTTTTAACATTAGACAAGTTGCTACTAACGGATAAGGCTGGCAATAATCTGTTTTTCATTACTGTCAGCAAATCCCATGAAAACATCAAATTCAACAATGTGTTAGTGCGTCTCTCAAAACTGGTCGACTACCCTACCCTGTATGTGGCTATATCATTTCCTAAAACAGCTTGGCACTGTAGTTTTTACATAGACAGTACTTGTTAGAAGGATCAATTCATTGTCTTTTCATTGGATTTGGTAGCAAAAAGGAAAATGTAGAATATCACCAGACTTCATGTTTAATACTCAAATAAAACTCAGTCCACAATCAGTTGACACAAAGTTTCTGCATTAAACAAACAGCGATGCGCTCTGTTTCCTCCACAGACTGAGTGATGTGACTGAAACGCTGAGAGCGAGACGTGGAAGGGAAAGTGATGAGCAAGAAAGGATTAGACCATGTTGTATTTAATAATCTCCAATCTGAGACGACTGGATGGGAGAGATGTTGTAGCTCAGTGGGAAGATTAGAGGAAAGCTCTATCTCTATTCCCACTTGTCTTTCTCCAGTTGAATTGCTCTGCTCCTGGATCTCAAAGTGTCGGCCTCTGTAGTGTGATCATGGTCTTAGTAAAGTCATTAAAGCCCCAGTGAGTCATATCACTGTGAAGTGCCTCAGAAAGTAGGGGAGCTAAAAAAATACATGAGAGTTTCATATCTTAAATTGAGACTGTTCTTACCGGGAAAATGAATGCATCGGTTGTTGGTTAAAATTACCTGTTTACATTTTTATGAAAACGACCATTTGCTGTCAAGCAAGAGGTCTGTCTCTGCTACAAAATGTAAGGTGTGCACAGCATGTCACGTTGACACTGGAGATGCTGGTTTCTTTTACCCTTAGGTGATCTTTCCCTAATCATAAAGCTGCCATCAATATTTTTATATTACCAATGGATCAAATGACTATGTGTAATGTGAAAGGTGTCGCTGTTAGTGACAAACCCACAGATAATTATCACCCCACTCTGAAAATCCCTTTAGCACTACAGAGCTATATAGCTTCTTTTAACTCATTGTTTTGGTCTTAAGGCCACAACTTGACTGTTTTGGTTCACTCTCCTATTGTCGTTTTCATCCATAGCAGGATGCTGCTTTCAGCAACAAAACAAAACATTGTATGCCCCCTGCTCAGTGCCAAATGGTAGACATACACAGTTACTCACTAGCTGGGGAACATAGTAAATTTAGGAAAATACTACAAAATACAAAAAAATACTACTTCCAGGAAAACAGCGCCCCTCAGCATGATGACACATATTAACGTTGCAACACGCAATGTCAACAGTGCAGTGATTTTACATCATCTACAGTAGGTTATTGGAAGTGTTTATCTGACGTACAGATACTCGTCCAATAAGAAGGCATGAATATAGTGTAGGTGGGTTTATTTTTGAAATAAAATAAACCGCATAAACCACATACATTAAGCAAGATGTCAAGCCCTCTATCCAACTCCGACATTCTGACCTTCTCACTCTATATGGATTAGAGTCAGTGTCTGGCACTCTTCATTCGGTGTTCAGAAACTGAAGAGGAGTCAGAGGATTACTGACAAACACTGACATGACCTATCTTCCTGTTGCTAACTATACATCCCCCTCCCCCTTGGTAATAGACCTACGTCACGTGTTGGAGGTAAAAGATAAGTCTGATGAACCTATCAAACCTGTATCAGTATTGTTTGATACTGCAGACAAATGTCCAGTGTGTTTTCTGTTTCCGAGCAAGTTCATTAAAGCTGTAAATCAGCTGAGGATACATCAATGAAATTACAAGGAAGACAATATTGAAATCCTTCATATGGCATTAAGAGAGCAGATTTACATAATGCAGCACTGCTCTGCGATGAGATAATACCTGATGCACATTTACATGACACCTCATGTCCACTATAACTCAGCCATATTGGCACAAAAGATCATTGAAACACAAACATTTAGCCTGTCTGTTTAACCTGGGCTACTGTACAATCCTGTGGGTGATACTCACACACACGCACATACAAAACCAAAAAACTTGTCATGTTTAAGTATTTCTGTATTTTTAGAATTTTCATGTTTAAGCTGTTAATAACTGCCGTTGTTTCTCAGATTAATTTCTTGTTTATTAAAATACAGTCATAATAATGCTATGGTTGATACTAATATTGTGATAATATAGGAACGAGTGAATTTTTGTCCTTTAAACTACAGCCATGACCCTGGCAAAGACAATTCATCATCATCTAGAGAAGGAGTTTTTGCAGGGCATCATTCATCCATCTATGCTAATGTGTCAGGTGACCCTTGTCACGCAGTGAAATTACAATAGTGGACACTCTGCTTAACGTATGGGCATTTAGACAAATTGATTCAGATTCAAACACCAGTGGATGAGCTAACGACATCTGGCAAGCAGATTAAGTCCATCTCAGTGGGATGTGGTTATGTTATGGAGGGCAGGAGGTGCACACATATCAGACTAGCAAAGCAATAGTTAGACATTTTGGGAAATGCACTTATTAGACTTAATCTTGCAGAGAGTTAGATGAGAAGATCAATATGACTCTCATGCTAAATATGAAGCTATAGCAAAGAGAAAGTTATCTTACCTTAGCACAAAGACTGGAAACGGGGGGAAACTGCTAGCCTGGCTCTGTCCAAAGGTAATCAAATCTGCCTACCAGCACCTCTAATGCTCACTTTTTAAGTCATATCTTGTTTGCTTAATGTACAAAAACCTAAGTATAAAATATGAGCCTGGCACATAACCATAAAAAACATAAATTGACATTTTTACAACTTAGCTTTTGAAAGGATTAAACAAATGAGATACATCGTAATTAGTGAGCTTTAGACGTCAGTTTATTTTTTTACCTTTGGACAGAGCCAGGCTAGCTGTTTCTCATTTAACATCTTTGTGCTAAGCTAAGCTAACCAGCTGCAGGCTCTCGCCTTGTTTTACTGTACAGATATGAGAGTGGTTTCAATCTTCTTATGTAACTCTCGGCAAGAACACGAATATTGGTATTTCTTGAAAAAATGTTGCACTATTCCATTAAAGAAACACTAATAATTTGGAAATATGTTTATTTGCCTTCGTATCCACAAGTCCTGCATGTGTTTAGTCTATTGTTGCTCAGCACAGTTAGCGTCTTAGCAAGACTGGAAGAAGTTAGCCTCTGTCAAAAATTAAAAAAATAGGAACAACTACTGTCATGACTCATATTTTGTTCTGTTTCAGACAGCAAATCGGCATATTCCCCCAAATTGTGGGAGAATTCCTTTAAGTAGAATTAATTGTTCCCTATTGGCTTTGCTCTGTCAGCCATTAATCATTCACCAGAGAGAGGGACAGCAGGAGTGACGACTGGGAAGCAATTTAGTTAAAACACTCAATTAATTTCAATAACATGCATTAACTGATAAATGCGACCAGTATATCCTGTAAGGCAGTTATTCCTAATCTGGGGGTCCAGACCCCTGCGAAGGGTCACAAGATAAATCTGATGGGTCATGAGATAATTAACAGGAGACGAAAGCAGAAAGGAAAAACATATTTCTAATACACAAAATTATGTACATTTTTAGGCTTTCCTATAATCTTTGATTTTATTCTTGTGACTTACTGGACAATTTCACCACTTCAGGCCTATTCAAATAAAGCAGTGTCGGTCAGTCCACCACTTTGGTCCATGGTGAAAAATCTCAACAATGATTAGATGGATTGCCATGAAATTTTGTACAGACATTCATTGTCCACAGACCCTAAATCCTGCTGGCTATGGTGATCCCCTGATTTTTCCTCTAGTGCCACCATGAGGTTGACATTCGTGGTTCAGAATGAAATATCTTGACCACAATGGGATGGATTGTCATGAAATTTGCCACAGATATTCAAGGTACCCAGAGGATGAATTTTAATGACTTTGGTGAACCGCTGACTTTACCTCTAGTGCCACCAGCAGGTTGATTTTTGGTTGTTATTGCATTATCTCCACAACTGTTATATAATTGACATATATTATATTATAATGGTATACTGTGAAATTTGGTTCAGACGTTCATGCTCCCCTCTGGATGAACTGTAATAACCTTGATCCCCTGACTTTTCATCTAGTGCCATCATTAGATCAAAATAGGTACTTTGTCCAATATTTTGGTTCATGACCAAATGCCTGCAAAACTAATGACAATTTCGTCAACCTCAGCTTTATTTTGTATTTAGTGCCAACGCGTTAACGCTTAACTAAGATGGTGAACATTGTAAAGATTACACTAAACATCTAGTTATTGTTTAGTATGTCAACCCAAAGGTAATTTCTTTGAAGTACAAACAGATTTATCATTATTCCACTTTTTCAATGGTTAGCATGCTGACCTCAGCATCTAGTTCAAAGCAACGCTGTGCCTTAGTACAGCCTCACAGAGGTGTTAGTATGGCTGTAGACTCTTAGGTTTTTTGAAGTCCTGTTGTTCAGTTGCTCTACTGAAATTAATAAACTACCCTACACACGCCCAAAAAGTTTACTGTACTGCATGTGTGTGTGCACGCACCTCCAACCAAGGTTTGTTCTCTCCCAGTCTAAACCGACCTAAAATGGAAATTCCATACCATTTGCACCCAGAGCTCATACTGACCGACCAAAATGACAAGGACACTGAGACGGGTAGCAACATCTGCAAGCCTGGCATTGTTGGTCATAAATGTGTGAAAAAAACATTAATATGAATAATAGTCCATCCAAACATCTAAAACACACATAGAATACAAACCTCATACTCCTCTTGAAAAAAAAGCTATGCAAGCACTTACAAATGCTGGATTACTTGATAATAAACACTCAGATGTAAAAAAAAAACAACCTAAACATGATTATGATGATAAATTTGATTATAAATACTAGTGTAAGACCTTACAAGAACAATCATTTGTCCTGTTTGTCTGAAAGCAACGGTAATGCTGACGAGAATATCGCAGCTTTGTACTGGGGCTTTTTCAAAAGCTTTCAAAAGCTTCTTGTTTTTTCTACCACTAGTCAGATGAGACAGCAGTCTGCATTTCCAAAGCCCCAATAAAGTAGGTTTATTTGATTTAACTTATTTTTTTAAAACGTTTATTAGTATATGTCATCTGTTTTCTGCATGTATTTTTGTTTTCATCAATCAGCTCCAGTATTATAATGAAATCCTCACATTTGACCCTGCATTACTCCCACATGGTGTCATTACATGCTTTTAAATAAACGCAGCCAAAAATCTGACATTGACATGACCTTTGTTTATCTCCTGCACCAGCTGCTCCAGAGGATACAAGCAGACTTTTGGTGGCTTCAGCTCCATTTTAAACCCTGTGTTTACCAGTACCTGTGAACATGAAGTGAATGGCTCCTGTTTCACCAATTTCCAAGACTTGTATACTGTGGGGTTGATCGGTTTGACAGCCTGACGATGCACTCAGGATGTATCACTCTATCCGGATGGTTGAAGGTTAGATGCCTTGCTCAAGGACACTTTGAGTTTATGTCTCTGTCAGAAAGGTGTTTCAGCTTTGTGGTCATTTTTGAGATTGCGCCGTAGTTTGTGGTTGTGTTGTAATGGATTGTGTTGTATTAAAATGTGTTTCTTATGTTTTGTCTGCATCCATTTAATTGTACTTTCCTTTAGTATTTCCATCGCATGCAAATTTATATTTCTACTCCACTACATTTTTTTGACAGCTATAGTTACTTTTCAGATTTGCATTGTTATAGATTCTACCCAACAGTGCATAAAGTAGTTAATATTAGCTCCACTATGACATCAATAAAGTACTACTTACATGTTGAAGTATCAGTAATAACATTCCAATAATATATAAATATATGAAGAATATAACATTCTATAATTACGAGTACTTTTACTTCTGATACTTAAGGTAGATTTAGTTTATAATACTTATAATACATATACATGTATTTAAGTGAAGTTTGAACAGGATTTTTGTATTAAATTGGCACTTGATAGGCAAGTAATTTAATTTTCAAAGATAAATTAACTTAAATATTTTGAGGAGCAAACCTGCACCAGGATTGAACCATCTATGGCAAATTCCTCTTTTCACTTTACAATAACTCCTGTTGAGCTTTTCAATTAGCTCTGATCCATTTTTAATGCCAGCGGACAGCGTGCAGCCTCCAGGGATCTCATAAATCTGTCATCTTGCCTGCTCTGTTAAAACAGACAGGACTATAATGAGATTGGTATTTCTATCCAGGTGTGATTCTAGCTTGGTCACTGGTATTCTCTTGTTCTCTGTGCTGTGTTCATATCACAACCACACTCCACTTGCACCACGAATGCCACCTCATTTTTCAACCCTGTGCTGTAATGCTGCTGCTCAAATCATGACCTTTAAAAAGCAAAAGGTCATTGTTATTCTGTTGTGTAGTCTAATACACATAAGGAGTTGAAATTCCTAGCATAATACAGTATCTGCCTCATGCACCTTTGCATGAAATGTACAAATGTCTTAGTTTGTGGTGATAAGTAGAAAAGCAACATTTCCCTCCTAGTTTTAGGTTTGTTTGGTTTTTAGCCATGGTAACGACATGTCTTTATGGATTGTCTGTCTGTTTGTCAGTTGGACGGTCCACCACATTGGTTCAGACTGAAATATCTCAACATCTATTGGATGGATTGCCATGGCATTTTATACAGACATTTATGGTCTCCAGGGGATGAATCCTGTTGACCTTGGTGATCCCTTTTCCTCTAGGGCCGGCCACCAGGGGGTCAATGTTTTCACTTATCTTGTATCTCAACATTTACTAGATGAATTGGTAAATTTTAAGTACTAAAGTGATTAAATTCAATGAACACAAAAGCTGATGGGAGCTAATGTAAGCTAAATTAAGATAGAGATTGTTTGATATCTGAATTGCTGAGACGGTTTGCTGACTTTGACTCATCTCTACTTGTGCAATTATTACACAGCCTACATGTTATCAACAATCCTAATACGAGTATTGTCACCTGTGGCCACAGAGGCCATTGTTCAGCAAAAATTACATAGTCCCACTTAAATGTTGTTCTTTCACTGATAATATTTTTTTTCTTCCTGTCATGAAGGACAATAACTAATATGACATCTAATCTACACTTTTGTGAATCCAGTTTTCTTGATACTGCATTAATACATTTTTTACAGTAATTCTAGTCTAATTCTTGTTTATGATATCTTCTACTACACATCTTTTTCTGATGTGTTCACTATGATTGACTTTTGTTGTGTTTCCTCTAATACAGTTTCACAATTTCTTCCTGTAAAATCTTCAAAGACAAACTGCTTTCATTTTTATTGGGAGTGTGTTTCTCACAGCATAGTTGTGCACATACATGGTCTGTCATGTCGCTGTCATGACTTTGTTGATGTTATTAGTAACACCTGTGCTTTATGACAAGTCGAAATGTCTGCTGTAAAAAGGCCTATGCTACATTATCTTTTACTATGGAGTGTGCCTGCTATAGGCAAACAAAAACAGAAATTAAACAAAACCATCTGAATTAACTGAGAGCAGCCTCAAACCTCTACTACTAATGTATAACATAATCAAATTCAAGTCAAATTTTTTTACCAGATATTCAAGGCTAAATTCATCATTTATAATTATGATCTACTTTACTGAATTTCACTTGTGAAAATATAAAGACAGCGACTTCCTCATCATTAAACCCTTACAGTACTGGTGTGTGTGCAAAATGTGAATGTGTCAAAGCTGTTATTTTAGTTTATGAATAACTCTAAGAGAATGGAGGAGGGTCACTGCATTTCCACTCAATATAAAGTTTAAGTGACCTTGTAATCCAGTTTTCTGCCTTAATACTTTAAAAAAACAGGCTTTCGGGGTAATGCCAAGTCAGCCAATTGATGCAATAGAACAGAATAAAATCCTCCAGAGATAGAAAAGTTTTTCTTATGCAAATACACATTAGACTTTGCTGCACATGTGTGGATTCCCAAGTGGATCCCATTCTATGTTGCGGAATGAAAAGAATTTACGTAAGACTAAAAGACCCACAACAAACCAAAACCAGTCAAGATCTCTGTAACACCTCAAGTGGTCACACTATATGATGTTTAAAATGAACTGTCTCTCTCTTAACACACACACATAAAACAACTGGCAATGGGGCAAATTAACCTCTTTATCAAGAAACACAGAAAAGTAATAATATTTTGTATTACAAATACAGAAACTGAGACAATATTAGGAACAATATGTGTGTGTGTGGATGGGTGTGTGACAGGTATCAAAATTTAAAGGAAATCATCAAAACACACTAACATAACTAATGTCCAAATGATAAATTATTTAATTTGTCTTAGTGGTATGTAATTAATAATGTTGGATTTGAGAATTTCCCTTGTTGAGTGTGTTTACACATACACAAACGCACACTGAAGAAACAACAATTGTAATAGCTAGTGCTGCAACTAATGATTATTTTCATTATCGATTCATCTGCTAATTATTTTCTCCATAAATCAATTAATTGTTGAGTCTATAAAATGTTTAAAACATTGTGAAAAAACATTCCATTCACACTTTCTCAGAGCCCTTGATGTTGTCTCCAATTTTCTTGTTTTGTCCTATCAACAGTCGAAACCCTAAAGATACTCAAAAGAAAAACAGCAAATCTTCACATTTAAGAAGCTGTAACCAGAGAATGTTTTCGCTTGAGAAATTACTGAAACAATTAGCAAAATAGTAGCCTAATTAATTTCATGCCAATTGACTAATCAATAAATCATTGCAGCTCTAGTGATAACTAATGAAAAGCAAACTAAAGGTCAACACATTTTGGTGAAAAAGGTTGTTCTGCATCTTAAACATTGTACAATATATATGGAAAGGTTCCATCAAACAACATTTTTGCATGCATGTTTAGGCACACTGAATACAAACGCACAAACACTCAGAGCCATACGCATCATTATGAAAGGCAGATATCGCCTCTGGCAAGATGTTCTTGATGGGGGAGAGACATGAAAGAGTTTGAGAGTGAAAGGCTGGTTTCTCCAGACGCTCTGGAGGCGCTGCACTCAGTCCACTGGAAACCTTTTGGTAGAGTGGTTAAAAGTGTTTGACAAGGACATATGAATCTACAGGCACAGAATGAACCTCTGTCGGACGACATTGGAAACACATCTACTGCACCAAGATGTCAAATTCATCCATCTCCTGACCAAAAATAGATCATTTTGAAAAAACCAGCAGTGGACCAGCAGAGAAGACGAACTGAACTGTTTGAGCGGATGTAGGTTGACATATTCTACCTGACGAGGTGTAATGCATCCGAGCCATGTGAAGGTGCTATGGAGCAGACCAGTGCTTGACTGGAGCACATCCACTTGTTGTTTCCATTCTCTCAACATGTGGCACCTTAATATCAACCTTTACGTACCACTCAGATATACAACCAGAGCAGGAAAGAGTTTGTTTCTCTCTCTGTCCATCTCTGTCTGCCTTAGCTCTTCACACACAAAAAGGCAGATGCAAGGAATAAAACTTATCTCCCTATCCATGAAATGACATAATCTCTGACTCGTTTCCCTAACTACCCCTAACTCACACGTGTGCGCTCACACATGCATTGCCCACACGCACACACATACGCAAATAGACTCACCCACGTCCACACACTGCCACACACACTCCTCTCTCATCAGTCTGTGGCAGGTTTCGTCACTCACCCTGGCTGTTGGGTCCCCCCTCTCCCTCCTCGCAGTCCGTCATGTTGTTCAGCATCCTCGCTCCTCCTCAGGCTGTGCACACTGAGCACAGCTCCTGATCTTGTTGCTTAGTAAAAAGCTTTTGGGTGGGCTGGAGCCTACAACAAGATGCGTTCTACTTCTGCGTCTCACTGCCTCTTTTCTCTTGCCTCTGGTAGCTCAGTTTAAAAAAAAAAAAAGCAGTAAAGAAAGGAAAGCAACATTTTATCCTCTCCTTTACTTGTCTTGTCTGTTGCGTGATTCCCTGTGTCTCTCTTCAGGAGGAGGATGGAGAGACTGAGAGAGGCTGCAGGGGAGAGTTGATGATGGTGCTCGGTGTCACTCACGTGCACGCTCTCGGTCTCTGTGCGCCACTTGCCCTCCAGTCAGTTTAAGCCCGATGACTATTCATCATGTGTTCAGAAGGTATTATCCCCTCCTCCCTCTCTCTCTTTCCCTCTTTTTCTCCCTTATGCACGTTCATCATCATCCATCTCATCATGAGGGGAGAGGGATGGATGCACGTCAAACAACAAAAGTACTGCCTCCTGAGATTAAGCATCTCCTTTGATGTTCTTTTCAGATGGAAGATGAGATTCCATTTCATAACTGTGTATTCATCTCTCTTTTGTTATTTCCCCCCCACCCTGCTTCTTCCACTTTATAATTTCCTGCATGGTCATGGGCTATTATCTGTGGAAGGACTGCAGGTTGCACTTGTATAACTTAAAACTTTCACTGTTACCACACACACTGGTTGCATCTGCCCTGATGGTAGCATTATTTTGGTCTCCTGGATAAGTGCGTGGGAGGAGACTCTAAATTTTAACGTTTATGTTTGCTTTTTATTCTAAATCTTTATCCAAATGACAAAACTGAAAGCGAAAGAGATTGCATTTAAAGGCAGTGATGAAAAAACATTAGTAGTATTGTTCTTTCATTTTATTATTTCATCATACTGGCCCTCCTTGATTTAAGTGCTTGATTTAATACAATAGATCACACTGTGATGATAGGTTGAAATATGTATTTGATATCTTTAGAAAGGCCCTCAACTGGTTCCATACCTATTTAGCAGGGAGACAGAAAGTATTGGTGAACATTTTTCATATCATTACATTCACATGGAGTTCCACAGGGTTCAATACGTAGTCAAGTTCTTTTTGACTATATATGACATTATGCTTCATTATACAAATTGTTTGACAACACAGAGTCAATTTTTATAGTTACGCGGACGACACACAACTGTACTAGCGGCTGTTGATCCCAATAAAAATATCCTTGCAATAATTCAGATTGGATGTGTAACAACTATTTGAAATTAAATGAGGACAAACAAAAAGTAGAGTTATTGGTGCTGATCCCAAAAGAGACAACATTCTAAGTTGACTTAAAACTCTGATATAGCAGACTTAATCTAAGGCAAAAAGCCTGGCTGTCGTCATAGACAACAATTTAAACGTTATTGATAACATCAGTAAGACTGCATTTTTCCACCCGAGAAATATTGCAAAAATCAGACGTAGCTTGCTCTACCTGATGCAAAGAAATGCATTCATGCTTTGGTGTTGCCTCGTCAAGAGTATTGCAATGCTGTTTTGACTGGATTACAAAAATAATTTAATAAATTGATAAATAAGTGAATAGATTTCATGTTATACAAAATGCAGCTGCCAGAGTTTTAACAAAACAAGTAAAAGAGAGCACATTACACCCATTTTAGTATATTTGGCTTTCTGTCTCTTTTAGAATTGATTTAAAAGTTGATTTTCATTAATCAATGTTGTTCCAATGTTATTCCTAATAGTCTACCCTGCTTTTATTGTATTTTAATGTTTTGTGCACCTTTTACTTTATTTGTTTAAATGTTTAAATGTTATAAATGAATTGTATGGATTGTAGTTTAAAAAACTTGTTTCAAATAACCAAGCTTTAGCTTCAACTGGAAAACGTTCAACATTTCACATGTGTCTTCTCAGACCCTAAGCCCCAGTGAAATTTCAATTTGCAAGGAACGCAGTGTCATGCTGCCAAGGGGAGGTAACTTAATGAGTAGAAATGGTAGATTCTGACAAAATGACGAATGAGAGGGGGGAAAAAAGGCTGTGGCAGAGCTGGTTGATGGGGCAAAGGGGACAAAGGGACAAAATCGGATAAGGGTTAGAGGAGTAAAGTGAGGAGAGGCTAGAAGATGAGGCAATAAAGGAAAAGATGGACAAGAAAGAGAGATGTATAGGTAACTGTTAAAGACTTTAAAGGTG
Organism: Coreoperca whiteheadi; assembly: GCA_011952105.1. NCBI lineage: Eukaryota > Metazoa > Chordata > Actinopteri > Centrarchiformes > Sinipercidae > Coreoperca > Coreoperca whiteheadi. The sequence goes on from CM022479.1 coordinate 19,783,984, forward strand.
CAGGCTCGTGGATTAGTATGGTGTGTGTTTCATTTCATACTGAATTTTGGAGAGCATCACTAATCCACACTACCTGCCTAGTGATAAAGATAACATAGCCAAAAACACAACTGGCATTTAATGGAAGAAAGGAGAAAAAAAAGCCATTAGTATTTGTATGCTTGTCATTATGTCACAGTGAACTGTGCGCCCATCTCTGGTTAGATGATCTCTGAGTTTTGGCAGCTGTTCAAAGACTTTATCCTCACTGACTGGCACTGGCCACAGACTGCATCATGTTCACGCGTGTCACTCCATGATGCTCAGGTCTCTCTGATATTTCAAACATAATGCATTCTTGTAGCTCCCTTGTGATTACCACAAGACACCCGAGAAAGCCGTCATGATATTTGAAGGAGAAGGAGCAGAAAGGCACACTAAGGCGTGGAAGGAGAATTGTAATGAAATAGAGTCAGTATATAGAAGATGGAAGAGGGTTACAGAGTGGGTTACAAGGGGAAGAGGCACATTTAACAGAAGAAACACAAAGAAGATAGACAGCTTGTTAGACATGAAACTGAGGATTTTAGAAGAGGATCATCAATACCACAAAGTAGTCAAGCTTTCTTTCCCACAGTGTAAACAGCCCTCAAATGGCCATCAAAGTGTAAATACCAGATTTTAAAACAGAGACATTTCCATGATACCTGGGTTTACAGTACAAGCGCTTACATTTTACTGGAATTAATTAATTTACCTACAGAGTCCATTTTGGAAAATAAAACATCATATATTTCATGTTTTTTGCTCTGTAACTGCCCCTACTTAATCAGTACCACCCAAAAATCCAAACACTCCCTGTAATTTCACAAATGATCTCAATAATTAACCTCTTCCTGCCTGCGAATGAAATTTACAGATGTTTACTTACTTGCATAACTATGTGACATTTACCGACTTAACAAGTTGGAAAGGGTTTCCTGAAAAGCAACTGAAAGAAGGATGTGTTTCAAAATGTTAAGTAATATGAATTTTGAAGGACAGCCCCTGAATTGGGACACAACAAAGGCCGTCACAGAGATAGACCTTTTTCTGTAAGAGTTAGAATAACTGTCTGAGCCCGTCAGCGGCAAAAACAAGCACTTACTGGACGTATTTTTGACAGCTACAATTGCCCCCAAGGATTACGTTTCAGCCATTGCAGCCCATTTTGCTGAGGTGATCTACTAGACCAATTCCAAAACTTTTTGTGCCTATCAGTCATTTAGACCCCATCCATCCAAATTTTACGCACATTTTTACAGAATTTACAGAAAATTGTCAAAAGAAAATGCAAATAAATGTGTGTTTCAATCCTCTACTATTATGCAAATATTAGGATGTTTTCATCTGCCATCATTTTTTTCATCTTTTCAGTGGAGCAGAAACTTCAGTGGACGTTTAAGTCACATGCTTCATGTATGTCATTTGCTAAGTCTGTGTCCATTGCTTTTTGTAGCATTTGCTTTTATCATATACCAACTCTTCCTCAGCCAAGGGTACATTATTTCTCCAAGTTTTCTCCATTTCCAGTAAGGTTTTTTTATGCACAAATTGATGCGCATAAAAACAGGTGGATGGAAAAGCACTTATTTTAAACATGCTAGCAATCAGTTGCTTATTTACACGTCAGTCAGGTATGTAGCAACACTATCTGTCATGCTTTTGGGTTTTGTGTGCCTGTCTTATTTTGACTATGTCTGTTCCTATCAGGGTTTTGGGTTTAGTTTGTTAGTTCCTGTTTTAATTAAGCTGTTCCCTCGTGTGTCTGATCATTTTGCTTCCTGTGTGTGATTTCCTTGATTGCTTTGAGTTTGTCACCTGTGTCTTGTTGACTCCCCTCCCTTGAATGTATTTAGTCTGTGTGTTTCTCTGTATCTGTGTCAGGTCGTCATCCCCATCCCCGATGTATTGGTTCTGTCTGTCTGTCTGTCTGTCTGTCTGCATGCCTGTTTTCTGGATTCACGCATGACTACTTTGGTTTATCTGCCTGCTGGTAACTTTCAAATAAACATTCCACTCATCGTCCTCAGAACAGTCTGCATTTGGGTCCTTTTCCCCCATTGCCTGTTGCCAACACTAGATCGTGATATTATCATGCATATGGAGACGTGTTTCTTGCCACCTGACGATTGAAAGTCCAATATTCACTCTCCCTTTAGCTCTGTTTTGGTCTCTTACTAATCCTGAGGTAAATAACAGGCTCTTTAGCTGCTAAATGCTCCACTATGTTCACCTACCAGTCATTAACTTTGCTGCTGTTTGGTGCAGGTAGTGTACAGTTGGTTTTTAGAGCTTTTACTCTGAATCTCTAAAAGACTATGCTGTGAGAGTGAACCAAGACAATAATTTATGGCCATTAAAAACAAAAGAATGTGCTAAAATACGCTATAACACTTTAGAGCTGAGGGGAACTCCAGAGTCAGTTGAGTTTGTCTCATCCATTGTTTATATAAAAATTGTGATTATAACAGCTTTAAGAAAATGCTATTTAGAGTTTTCTCTATATATAATGCTCTGTTATGTCATGCACCACACTGTCTGTACTCTATACTGTAGGCTGCACGTACATCAAGTATGCGTGTGGCCTATCTCACCGTTTCCCTGCCCTGTCAGTGAAAGTGGGCTATTGGCCGGGCTTTGATTGGCAGAGAGCCTGAGAGCCATCTTCATCTGGGCCAAGCGGCTTTAGCTCTTAACCCATGGGCACCTCCCTCCCTTCCTCCCTCCCCGCCTGTCTGCCTGCCTGCTGCTGCTGCACATGTGGCTCTGGATACTACTGTTCACACACTCATTCACACCTATGTTGGTATACAAAAGCATGGAAGCACACACAACACACAAACAAGTTACCTACAAAGACAGCTTTGCAAAACACACACACACAGGCACTAACACACCGGAGTGGACTTTCCGATGCCCTAATCCTGCAGATTAAGGCCATGGAGCACTGGATTGAAATCCACTTTTTCTTTTTCCTGATCAAGCACAGGGCCTGTTCTGTGGCTCGCAGTTCTTTATTCAGCTCCTCTGGCAGCTGAGCACATCTTATTTTTGTCACACCTATTCAACAGAAAAACATTTATATGGAGACAAGGCTGAAAATAAATACCAGGTTTAAACCAATGATTGATCAGTGCAGCCAGCTCAAATTAGATAAAATGGGTTCTGTTAAGCACAAGCATGGCATGGCCAGAACCAAGTGAAAGACTTTTTTTTCCCACTTCTTGCTCTGTCTGTAATGTAAAAATGCAAATTTTGATTAACCATTGGTAATTCAGTTTATCAAGTATAAGTAATGAGGCAGTAGTTAAATTCTGTGAAGATGGAGAAAAAACAGCCAAATTAATTTGACTAAAAGAAAAAAAGTAACTAACGTAGATTAGTTGAGAAGCATTAACTGCTGTCTCAGTTTTTGACTGGTGGAATTCTTGCAACTGGGTTACCTCTGGTTACTTTAAAATTACATATTTATATGTATCAAATGATAGATTCATTTTTATTTAAATTGAAATGTGACATGTGTTGTTACAGACACATTATGTGCTTGATATGGACTTTGATATTAATCAATGCAGATAATGTTTTGAATTTTTATTGGGTTTTTTTGGCACTTTGCACTTTAAATTATACTGGACTTGCTGACATTCTTTTTAAGTTATTCCTGTGATGCCTTTGGTTGTATTTAGTATTTTCTTATTTTTCTATTTTTTATCTTGTTGTGCTTTTAATTGTGTTATGTCCATTGTGCTGTCCTGTTTGTAGTATTGAATGCATCTGTTTTTTATGATCTTGGTGCAGAAAAAAATTCCCCTCGGGGCAATAAAGGTTTCAATAATAATAATTACAATAATAATAATGATATTGTGGACAGCAGAAATAATATATGGGGAGAAGAGTACAACAGCAGTTGTAGAGGGAGTCCAGTATGCTCTGCCATGTACGCACTGTTAGCTATTGCTTACTTTCTCCAGTGCTTCACTCACCAACATAACACTATGGACTGTAAATTATTTATTAATTATTTTCTTAAACAAACCTGTTTAAATGGGTGAGAAAGTTGAAAAAACACCCCATGTTGCATTTACCCAGTGAAGATTATCCAAAGGTAGAGTGCAATATATGCATTTCTTAGGTATGTAGCTTATTTGGCAACAGTTTTTAAATAAACAACCTAAAAAGGCATACAATGAAGACATTACAACCGGTCTCTTTCACAGTTGGCTGGCTGGCCTCAAAACCTTTTCTCAAACTCTTACTGCTCTGTCAAAATATCAGTATAGCAATATACAGTAACTGGCTCTATTGATGTGACCTGTTCTATAGAGATAATCCAAGCTTTTCATATTGAATTATATCAAATAAACATTACATTTATATGGCTGTACCATGTCTACCTAAACCAATCTGTTTTTAAAATGTATTTTTGTGTTTTTTGGGGGGTGGGTTATCTATGAAAGGCCCTTAGGGACATTACTCAGAATTTCCATGCATATACATGTACTACCTCTCACTTACACACTGAATACTGAAAACCACACATGCATACCACTGAAACGCTCTTATTGTCACGGTTTGGCAAACAGAAAAGGACCCAAACGCAGACAGTAGGAGCAGGATGATGAGTGGAGATTTATCGTTTCCTTGGTAGACAAGCGGCAAACAGGTTACATGCAGGTAGGTATAAATCCAAACTGAACATAGAACCAACACAGCAACGATGAAGCACCAAAAATGAACAAAGGAAAAACCTCAACTTAAATAGACTCAGGCCGGGCAGGATAACAAGGCACAGGTGAACCAATGAACACAGGTGGGAACAATCAAAGCAATCAGGCACGCACAGACTGGAATCAAAACTAACAGACACAAGAGGGAATGGACAAATTACAAAAAACATTACAAAGAGTTTCCCCTCGGAGATTAATAAAGTATTTCTGATTCTGATTCTGATTCTGAACTCCACAGCACACTCAAAACACTGACAGTTAAGGAATCTAGTCAACTATTTCACACATACTAGTAAAGACCATTTCAAATGTGCATATTTCAACTGTGTATATGAGCACACTTTACTAATATGTGTGATAGCTTTTCAATAGTTTTCATGAGAGCTTTTTAGTTGTGTATGTGAGCCTATAATTTGTCCCTTGTTTGTGTGAGAGTGTTTCAGTTGTATATGTAAAACCATTTGTATGTGTGTGTGATTTTCAGTGGAGAGTGTGAATGAGTTTGGTTAAATATGTGTCTGTGAGAGGAAAAGTCCTCTGTGATGACATCCAAAGGCAGGAATGATCTCTGGTCCTGCCCTCAAAACCATCTGTCTGGCTTCACTAACATGTCCATGAACTACAGGGAGAGAAATATATACAGTATATGCCCCTCCTGCCCTTGCCACCTGTCAACTACCCATCCTCCCTTCCCCCCGACCCTAAAAGCACTTCAGCTATAAGCACAGAGGAAGATTCAGCCTTGGTCGACATTTTAGGCCAAGCTGCATTTCAACGAGGCATGGGTCAATAATATAAACTGGATCCTTGTTACTGTAAGATATATTTTGTCATTTTGAATTTATCCCAACTGAAAATGTTAAGACATAAGGAGGACATTTTAAAGGATTAGTCTACCATTTTGGGAAGAAATTAGAAGAACACAACATTGACATAGTATCACCATTAAAGTTGATATAGTGACCTTGTTGCTGATTTTTACACATCCACCAGACACAGAGCAACATTAGCATTCATTTGGAGTCAGATTTTGGTCTCCACTGGCTCAACAGTTCCTAAATGCTCCACTGTGTTCACCAGCTAGCAGCTGACTGTATCTGTCTGCTGTTTGGTGCTGAGCTGGTAGTGTACAGTGGGTTTTTACAGCTTTTTCGTTGAACAGTTGCCTGCTACGGCCAGAAAATTATGCTATGAGAGTGGGGAGAGTGAACCCAAATAGTAAAGTTGAGGGGCAGTGTTGTGCCAAAGTCTTTTCCCCTATCAATTTGTGTTTCCCCTTACCTTATCCTGAGCCCAAACATACCCCTAACCCTGACAAGTCGTTTTACATGATGCTTCAACCTTACCCTCATACCCCAACCAGTTAACTCTATCCATCATGAAGGGCGGTTAGGGAAACACTATTCGAGGGGTAAACAGATTTTGACACAAAACTCAAAAACAAAAACAATGAGCTGAAAGACTCTGTAAAGCTCCATACAGTCAATGATAATTCTCTGTGAGTTCATCATTTGAACCCTTTTACCTAAAAGCAGCCATTGTTGATTAGTGAAAACATGAATTATAGCTGCTTTAAATTCTATTTTATTAATGGAGTGCAGCTTCATTCAAGATGGCGTTTGAAAATTTGTCCAAGCAGAATGGCTATAAATTAATTAAAAATGATGGGGCTATGAAATAAAAATAGTGGATAGAGGGAAGGAAAAGAGGGAAGGGGTCCCAGTTGATGAATGATGAAGACTGTGAGATAATCTGACTGACAATTTATGTCCCCATCTCACTTACAATGTCAGTGCATGTGAGGAAGACAAGCACTGTTTTATTCAAAACTATAACTGACTGAAAACAGATGGAGCCAGAGCTCGGAGTGACGTATCCTCCCTCTGAATCTTTAACCCCACTGCTGGGTAACTATGGGACAGAACACACGCTGGGTTGGTTTGACCCAAGTGCTGGGTTTTACTTTTTAACCCAGAATAGTGGGTTGTTCATTTGACCCAACCAAGTGAGTGAAATTAACTCTATTGCTGGGTTAAATATTAATATACTACGCTAACGTGTATAACACACTGACACGCTCATGCTGTTACCACAACATGTTAAAAATATAAGTAAATCATTCATATGAAACTTACCATAAAATCCTGCCCACCATGCTGTGTGAATCTCTGAGCACAAGAGATGGATCCAGATAACAGACAATGGAAGAGCGGGAAAATTAATGAACCGTCAGCTGGGTCAAAGTAACCCAACCTGGTGTTCAACTGTGAATGAACCTCTTATAACCCCTTTGACCCAGCATGAGCAGCCCAACAGACAACCCAGCACTTTAATAGAGTGTACAGTAGGCTACAAGCGTTTATCACATCTAACTGAATAGGTGCAATATCCAACCCAGTATCACATGGGCCAGCAATCCTTTGCTTAAATGTCTTTAATTTTCTGCGTGCCTTTGGCTTTAGCCTTAATGCTTTTAGGTTTTGTCTCCCGAATGACCTCAGTTTGATCTTTGTTTATGCCTGTTTTTTGTCTAGAAAAGTATATGAAAACATGTTATGGATGTGGTATATTATTGATTGCTGCTTAAAAGAAACACTACATTTCTCTTCAGTAACAGATATTATGGTACATTGTGGAGAAAATACAGAAGCGATGTATAAGCTCAAGTGAGTAGGAGTTAGAGGACAAGGAAAAGCTGATAGAAGAAGTAGGCAACATACAGAACTGATGAAGTGGTTGAGAAATAGATACAATTACTGTGTGGGGATATGTTTAAAGGCTCTCTTGACCTAATATTTTATGACACAGTTGTGATGCTGAAATATAGCAACACTAAAGAAAATTAAATAGATTTTTATATTCTAATAATGATGCTTAATTGTGTATCATATAGAAAACATGTACTGGGAAAGAAAATGGCTTATCTGTGGTTAAATGGCAGGTGAAATGTATAGGTTTTAAGGTTCTTTTGTCTATTTCACCTCAGTCAGATAAAAAAAAAATCTGTTTTTTTTTCAGTGAAAGGATTAAATAGAAACAAACATTGCAAAGAAGCCTTTAATGAAATGATTTTGTGTTCACCTTAAAATGAACACAAGGCCAGAATATGGAAGATTTAAAATATCTAAATAAAACAAAACCAAACAAATCAAATAAATCAAGTAAAATACAATACACATTGTTACATGTATGTCTTTTTTATGTACTGTATGGACTAACTGTCATAATTACATGAAAATATATGTGAAACAGACATTTGTTTAGGTGTTTAATAACTGAATTAATTGTTGATAATCATCCACACTTTTGTCTTAGACGATTAGACTACTGCAATAGTCTGTTCACATGTCTGAACAAGAAACCTTGACCCGTTTGCAACTCGACCAAATTCTGCCAAGCTCCTGACCCACACCAACAGGAGAGCCCACATCACACCCCTTCTTAAGTCTCTTCATTGGCTGCTGGTTGTATACAGGATGCACTTTTTACACTTGTTTACACATTTTGACATTTAGAGCCATGCATGGGCAGTCTCCTGCTTATATCATCGACCTTATTAAACCTTACACTTCTGCCCGTAGCCTAAGGTCGTCTGGTCAGAACCTTTTGATGGTCCCTCGCACCTGTTTTAATACACGAGGAGACAGATCTTTTAAAGCAGTTGCGCCCAGACTCTGAAATGAACTCCCTCTTTCCCTGCACTCACTGGACTCCATGGAGACTTTTAAAAAACAACTAAAGACTATCTTTTCTAGACAAGCATTCCAGCCCCAACAGGTTAAGTAAGTAAGTAAGTTAAGCCTTTTTTTGTCCCGCAGTGGGGAAATTGCATTTAGCAACAGCAGGGGTACAGTAGTAGGCTCAAGGCTGTTATGACTGACTGTACTCTGTTGTAATATGTATTCTTATCTGTCTATTTTTACTGCCTGGTATTGTGAAGCACTTTGTGACTGCTGTCTGTGAATAGCGCTATATAAATAAAGCTTATTATTATTATTCAGGTGACACAGAAACAAAGTGAAGAGGTGTATTGTATTTCAGTGTTGTCCAGAAGACAACATAGACCTGTCAATAATAATGTTTTTCATTTAATTACTGTTTGACTCAGTACATGCATAAATAAAAAAGAACTGTAACAGTGCATATTGTATTTCACTTTACTTGTTTTTTTAGATTTCTTTTCATTTAGGCATTTTGAATCTTCCATAAAGTCAATGAGATAACATTTACACTATATTGGACACACTGGCTCCACAGTGGGCAGCAGTGATACATCTGTGTCCTAAAATAATCTCCCATCTATCCACGATTCAGCCACATCAATCCCACGAGAACATAAAAAATATTCTGAATTGATCAGTTTTTTTTCATCTTAAATGTATTTCTTTTTTTGGGGTCCCTAATCAAAGTGGTTAAGCAGTTTTGGTCAGGAAAAATGTCAAATGGTGTAATCCTTTTTAGCAGTGCAATCCTCTCAGCATGATGACGTGCTCTAGCCTGTCTGATGGATCAGTGACTGGCAGCAGCATCTCCTGAGTTCACTCTCTGTATCCTAAAACTCAGGGGGCACTGCTTGTGTTGTAGGTTAGCTGAATAACATGCAGATAATGTTGGTTCAATCTGAAGTGATGGCAAGTCCTGCTAACCTTTACTGCAGACATTTAACAGAAACATACTCCTAGTTGACTGCGTCTTTTGCTTTGAATGAAAGGAAACACTTTACAACAACCCTTCATCTCAGGTAGTAATGCACAGAAACCTATAAATTATGCTAACATTAAGGGACTGTTTTTTTATCACTCTGATTAACTAATAATACATTCAGTAAGCTCTCTCCAAAGAGAATATCCCCATGTTTCAGTCTTTATGCTAAGCTAAACTAACCGACTGCTGGCTGTAGCGCCATATTTATCGTGCAGATAAATCGTCTCGTCAATCTTCTCATCTATGGAAGCAAAAAGTATATTTCCCATAATGATGAACTATTTCTTTAAGCAGGCTATCTTTGCATAAATCTGAATTGCATTTGCATTATTTTGTGTGACACTCCTCTTGTTGATTTGGACTAAAATTCTCCAATAATAATTATAATGTCAAAGCGCTACATGTATTCCTAAGATTGTTTCAACTGTAACCAACTCAAATCAAACCTGACTCAATAAAATTGTGCTAATTTATAGTAAATTTCTCTTGATTTATTTTCTATTTCAAATACAGGACAGTATTACAATATTCTGCAATCCAATCCAATAACCCTGCAATACTGTGAGGCTCAGTGTTCAAATGAGGCTACACCTCAAACCATGGCCTGAAATGCTCCCACGTTGATTTCTCTGACGCAGATCCAACATATTATGGCTTCAAAAGGCATTTTATTGCAGGCAGGATTTCATTACTCTACAGGGCTTCTAAAATGTAACCCTGTATGCACCACTGCTTAACTCTGCTTTTGTAACTGTCAAGTGTTCCTGCTGTGCTGACTGGTGACCAACAGATGGCGACACAGACTGTGTGTCTGCTAGTTCCCTGGCTAATCACTGTTGATTATTTGCACCTTTTCATGAATGCAAATTACCATTTACTCAGTACCAGTGGTGGAATACGTATTCAGATCCTTTACTGAAGTACAAGTAACAATACCACACTGTGAAAACACTCCACTACAAATAAAAGTCCTGCGTTCAAAACCTTACTAAAGTAAAAGTATGTAAGTAACTGCAAAGATTTTACCTGGACCCCTTCAGTGGTTTACTATATTACATGATGTTTTTGGATTAATATTGCTTCTGCATTAATGTGCATGTTGCATTTTACTTCTGTAGATATTTATGGTTGAGCTAATTTTAAATACTTTATATACTGTTTGGTAGTTTAATCTTCGCAATGCATCATATTCTATAAGATCATCATATGTTTGTAGCGTTGGTGTCCTGTAAGAACCATCCATCTCTAAAAAGTCAACTTTTCATGAGCTCAGAAAAAATGCCCATATCATCATTGTGACAATGCATTTTCCAGCTAATCCAAAAATGTTTAAAATAATTTATTTTATCTAAAGAAGTAGGAGAAAATTCTCAACCCGCAAAGGAACAATTGTTCCTTTAGTTTATCTGAAAAATTCACTTTCAAAATCACCAATTTTGGAGATACATGGTTTTCACTGGACAGGAAGGGAAAATTGTAATCTGAAAAGTAATTAGTAACTAAAGCTGTCAGACAAATGTAGTGGAGTAAAAAGGAGGCTACAATATTTGCCTTTGATATGTAGTAGAGTAGAAGCATACAGTTGCATAAAATGGAAATACTCAAGTAAAGTAGAAGAAGGCTACCTCAAATTTGTACTTACTACAGTACACTAGTTACAGTAGTTACATTCCACCACTGCTCAATACTGTGCTTAGTCCTTGTGTAGATATATAGTACAATGTCCGTTTCTTGTCTCCTTGTGTTCTTGTCAAACTATTTTCAAGGATTCAGGTCAGGGTTTTTTTTCTGCCTTGTTTGACATCTGCATCCTATGATTTCTGCCTTGAGGTTTTTACTGTTGTGCCCTCACGTCAGAGCACTGGAATTTAAATTTGGACACCCATCTGGAAGGATTGTTGGGATTCACAGCTATCATATCCCAGTTAGCCTCGATACTGTGAGAAAAATTCCTGAGAGATCTTTTCATCTCTGTTTCATGACAAGCCACAAAAACCTGGTGATGCTGAGATGACATAATTTCAACACCAAACGGGAATAATATAGATACATATAATAAAAAGAACACTGATTTACTAGTTGTCATTTTCATGAACCACATTAGAAGCCCAAAACACCGTCGGTGGATTATCAGATACTATAAAAAACATGTCGCTGGTGACGACAGACCAAAAACGGATGGACCAGATTAATATTTTCTATAACTACATCCAAATCATTTTGGTCTTCACATCCTCTCAGCTGTGAATTGGACCGGCAGTGATGCATAACGACCTTAGTGATTCTGACGTAAGCACAAAGAAGCATCGCCACACACCCATTATGCAATCGGCAAGTCTGTTATCTAAACTGAAACCAGTGCAAGTGGAATCATTAGTTTTTAAAAAACAAACATAATCCAACATTAGACATTCAACAGTCAGTCATAGAGACAACAATATGAGATTGTTTATTCAAAAATATTTTGTCGTCTTTTCAATTTTTAATGCACAGCATATGCATAACACTTTGAAAATATGGAAGGCAAATGGCAAAACAATGAGACAAAAAGAAAACAAAGGATTTATTTGTCACATAATTTAAATAACTTTAAAGTTTAAAGTTTATTGATTTTATAGGTAGCAAAGGTCTACAAGTCTACATTTATTGGAAGCAGACTACACGCTTTACTATAACAGGAAAGGTGAAACTGAGATAATTTGCCACAACAAAATGACACCACAACCACCAACATTATTTTCTAACCGGCCAGGCGAGTGCCAAACACAGATTTCAGAAATGTTTAAAAACATCTTTCCTAATGACTGGCTTACAACATTATGTAACCTCCGCACAACGCAGTAATCACAGTCGTATTTTTGTGCACTGTTGTTGGCACAGCATCAGTAAACTCATAACTCCTCAGTGGGTGGCTGCAGGGTGGAGCAGGGACCCCTGTTGCACACTGAGCTAAGTAGCGCCAAATCGCTGTGGGCAACCTGGGACAAAGCCAGTCTGTGTGAATTATTAGATGACCCTCCATTCAGCCAGAGACATGAAATCCTCTCCAGATGAGTCCTCATCCTCTGCAGAGATCAAATCATAGAACTCTGGTTTCCATGGCAACAGGGCACCACGACTACTATAGCAACCAGCACTTGTGTCTGAAGGTGTTTTCTTTTTCTCCGTGCCTTCAAACTCCTCGCGTTTTTTTAATTTCACTCAGTTAGACACTTCTGCTGTGAAGACAGTTAGCTTAGCTTAGCTTAGCATAAAAGCAGGGGGGGAAAACTAGCTTGGCTCTGTCTAAAGTTAGTACCTACTAACACCTCTAAAGCACATTATATCTTGTTTGTTTAATCTGTGCAAAAACAGAAGTGTAAAAATTACAGTTGTGATTTGATGGGGGGGGGCATATAAGACATGTGTCTGTATGGCTTTATAGCTGACTAACTGGAACTATTGTCTTTATTTCACCAGAAGATTCTAGTTAGTCAGCTAGTATTGCCAAGTTGTTGTTTAATTTGTTTCATATTTAAAGGACAGACACGACAGTGGTATAGATCTTTTCTCACAGATTCTCAGCAACAAAATGGACAAGCCTATTTCACAATATGTTTAACTATTGCTTTACAAAGAGTTAAAGGAAGCTGAATTTAATTTTTTTAGAATAAGGCAAATAACAAATATCTAATATCCCTTGATGTCCATTTGATCAAATGGTTGTACTGACTTGAAATCAAAACATGCAAGAGAGTCCAGACATTCCAAGTTGTTTGTAATTTAGTACTGTGTTAGTCATCATAGTGATTGGACTTGTTGAAGACAAATTAATACAGTGCATATGTTGTATGTATCAGTTTGTATTTGCTTCAGAGATTAGCATTTAGATTTTCTGCATATGTCATCTATTAGCCACAAGACACTGAAACATATTTCATTTTTATCTCACAGAGAACAGCCAAAGAGTCTCTTAAGCATCTCAGCAGATGGTGCATCTGGACAGAGAAATCGGCTTGATTGCGAGCCTGAAGAGAGAGTTCCTTTTGTGCATTGCTTGTATGTCAGTTTATAATGCACTGAGCTGTAACCGCCTGTAACCACTTTATGTCAAATACATGTATTGCTCTACTTGTCAGGCTGCCTCTGAAGGCAACAGTGTTAGAGGTTTGGAAAGGTTTTCCAGCACCAGACAAACAGATGGCAATGGCTTTAGAGAACATGACGTGCACAGATTGGAGGGTCAAAAAAACAGCACTCAGTGGAGGTTATTTCCCAAATATCAACTGTCATTCCAGAGCTGATCCAAACTGGCTCCTCAGTCATCCAAATATCAAAGTTGTCATAATGGGACATCTGGCTCAAAATGAGTCAGCCCAGTAATTAGGCTACATCAATTGGCCAAGACATACTGTCAGTCCTAATAATGTGTATAATATTCAAATGTGCAGTTCCTTGGCTAACTGTTGGCATATACACAGAGTTTTAGCCAAATTGGTTAAGACATGGAAGAGACATTTTGGTTTAGGACGAACACGCAGACCAAAAACAATACTCCTGTTTGTATGCTAACACAGGCGGCGAGTGTAATGAAAATCATATTTTCAGGGGTCATCCCGGTGGCTGAATCATTAAGATGCCAACCACATAACCGCAGCATCCCCATTTTGATTCCTGCCAGGGTTCTTTGTTGCATTCCCTATCCATTTTCAAATGATAATAGCAACTAGCCTGGGAACCAGACGAATTTACGAGCTCAAGTTTTATTTGCTCTGGCAGATGAGTCTGGCCCCCCTCCCATACAGACAGATTTCCACCCATCCTGGATCTGGTCAGCCAATCACAACTGTTTATCTGATATGGGTGGGTGTGAAACGATGACTGTTCCGATAAGCGTGACCTTATTGGCCGTATATATTTCTCTAAAGGAAGAACAAACAACTGCACTTAGACCTCTGATGATAAGAAAGATGTGTTTGCCGTACTTTTGACAGGATTTGGTCATTTTAATTGACCAACTACGCTTTATCATACGTTTCAATCTCTGACTGGTTGTGGTTGTCCAATTGCATCCAGAGGCATTTTGGTCTGTGCCCATTGGAAATCAAAAATAAACTGAGAGGATTTGTGAATTAGTCTGGCGATGCCAGGCTAGATAGCAACTGTTGAAATAAAGAAATACTGTGAATATGTGAGGTGCTTCAACATTTTGCAGATTATTTGAATGGAGTGGCTTTTTACTTCATAATTGCACTCAGGTGTTCTGGAGGTTCTGAAGATTGTGAACGTAAACCAGAAAAATCTGTGGAAAAAGCTGAAGAGACTGTAAGAGGAACCCTCAATAGCATCATCTTGGTAAACTGTAAAGAAGCTACAGCTTATCCAACTGAGATTCTCATTTGTGGTGTAGCAGACTCAGATCTCATTACTCCTTTGGACCCTCTCAGTTGGCCCAAATCATGCAATGTGCTGTATGGAGAGAATGAGATCCGAGGTCTGGTCAACAGCCTGGAAGAGTCATGCAGGAAGGTGTTAATGACGTCAGACCCTGGAAACCAAGTGGCAATCCAACTGGAAAGAACCTTAGAGGACTTGTCATGGCAAAGAAGACTCATCTGGCAACTTAATCAGAAGGCTAGCCAGACTTTTCATACATGAATGAACTACCTCCAAACCAAAAAAGCCTTGCATCGGCTTTTATTATTATTAATGCACCATGCTTGGATCCAGCCCTTTCTGTTGTCCTGGCTTAAAGATAGCATCTGTGGTTTTTGTACTTTTGGGGCATTGTCTAGGCAGTGCACCCCTAAGAGGAAACTCAATTTGAGCACTGGCGTGGATGTGCATGACTGCCAACTTCATCATTTGTTCATATGTTCCTGGAGCTTTAGGTTTTAGGAATTGGCTTGTTTGATTTGAATTTCAGGAGCTGGCAGGCCTGCACTGCCTTTCATTTGACCAGGTCATTCTAGATTAAGTTAAAATGGCATGTGGGAAAAATTAGCCTTCAGGGCTTTCATTTTTCCTAAATTTAACCAAGTAGTAAGGATTTCTGGCAGAAAACCCTGAGGGCAAACTTCTCCCATGTGAGTTAAAATAACATTAACAATAACATTAAAGAAGGGACAAGCCAATGAAGTTTACAACCTGATTTTAAATCAGAGATTAGATCCGTGTGTAGATGTACAAGAAACAGGTTCAGTGTTCCTTTCCTTTTTCATTTCATATTTGGAGTCAGATCAAAGCGCCCTGGACAATGGTCACAAAGAGGTAAATGCTCTCTTGTGTAACCGAAAAGAAAAACTGCACTAAAACTTCTTTTGGAAAGAAACATGACCGTGGTAGAAATGTATGGATATGAAGGAATTTTTAGTTAAATTTATTCCGTGATTAATCTTGGAGGCCTCACACAGTGCAATTTAAGCTTGGAATGCGTTATTATGGCTTTGCATGCCTTGACATACTGATTGGACATGGGACATACTGAATAAAGTTGAGCGAATGTAATGTTATTTAAGTTTTTGGTATTTGACTGTGTATACAAGCTGTAACTTCTTCTCTGGCATCAGATTTGTGTTTTAATAAATGCATATATTCAAATAAGGTAAGTAAGTCACTGAGGCTAATCCAGTTAATTCTTCTGTTCATCAAAGTGAAGAAGTTTTTCCACATCAATGACAATAAATGTCAACACATTGTGCTTTTATTGATATAGGATGCTCAGTTCATCAAAACTCCAAAAAATACAGTTCACTCCCGTGGAGTCCCCAAGGGTTCCTGTGAAACCTACTTCAAAATAAAAATGTTAAATAAAGACCACAGTATTGTCCTGTTGTGGCAAATGACAAAGTCTGCTGTATGGTATAAGTGGATATACAGTATGTGAATTAACCCTAATTTATGAACAAGACTAAGAGCCTACAACCATGCTAGCAGTTGTGTCTGGCTATACTTAACTACACTGCTTTGCGCTAAATGCTAACATCAGCATGCTAACATACGAATAACTAACAATAACAATGTTAGCATGCTGATGTTAAGCAGTTAGGGCAAAATGCAGACCATGTTCATTATCTCGGTTTAGTGTGTTAGCATGCAAACATTTTCTGAATAGCTCAAAGCACAAAGTAGGCCTACAGCTGAGGCTGTGGGAATTTCATTAGTTCTGCAGGTATTTGGTCATAAACCAAAGTATTAACACATTGACACTAGATAAAAGGTCAGGTGGTGACCAAAGTTAGAACAATTTATCCTGAGGGTGACATGAATGTCTATAGCAAATTTCATGAAAATCCATCAAATAGTGGTTGAGATATGTATAAAAAACAGAAATGTCAAACTCATGGTGGCACTAAAAGAAAAGTCAGCTGAGCCCTGGTGTTCACCAGTGTTGAATGTCTCTACAAAGTGTGGAAAACAGACATTGCCATTCCTAGAACCGTGCTGCTGTTGCAGCTAAAACGTAATTTCATGTGAACTTTTCAGATTTAGTGTATTCTTTCTGTTATGCACTCTGCTGACTTTGGAGAATATGTGATATTTTATTTTAATGAGTCGTGCATGAATGGCAGCAATAATCGATATTTGACAATGTATCAAATGACAATGTGAAAACAATGTGATAATGTTAAAGAGTTGCTCATAGTGATGAACCTACAGAGAATTCTGAGCCGAATCGCCAGGATTCATTCTTTTTCTATTACTGTTATCACACTGTCATAAATCCCCTTTAATCACCAACACTTGAAATAACACCAGGCTGTTGACACACTGTCATGGTTTGTGTGTTGAGATGAGGTGGGAGTGACCACCATGTGCCTAAGTAATTTGTGCATATTGAGCTGAGAGGCTTCTATGATGTTGCTTCTATCATGGTACCGTCTGTGGTGGGAGAGGATATGAGCCTTCAAAAGAAACACTGGATGGTCACATTACAAGAGGTTTTCTACCCCGATCTAGCAGCTGTGGGTATCCCCTGTAAGTACAGTAAGAGTTCGAGCTTTTGGCTGATCTCATACCAAAATACTTTACTGTTTTATCAAAATACTTTACTGTTTTATGACATCTAGAAGTTATGCTGTTAA
The DNA here is from genome assembly GCA_011952105.1 of Coreoperca whiteheadi. NCBI lineage: Eukaryota > Metazoa > Chordata > Actinopteri > Centrarchiformes > Sinipercidae > Coreoperca > Coreoperca whiteheadi. The sequence continues at coordinate 19,801,499 of CM022479.1, forward strand.
TTTAATGGCTATGTGGTAATGGTATTAGTTTTAGGGAGATGCCTTTATTGACACAGATCTTTTCCTTAGCCAATATCATCACCTTTCTGATCATCTGGAGGAGGAACTGCATGCTTTCCAGGTCCAGCACCTTCTACCTGATGGCCATTTCTGTGGCTGACAACCTTGTTCTGATCTTCATTGTGGTTCTTGAGCTTTCAGTTAAGTACCACCAGCAGGAGCCATTTTGGAGTTACAAGCCATGGTGCAGCCTGAGGGACATTTTTAACTATGGAGCGTATAACGCCTCCACGTGGCTGGTGGTTGTGTTTACAGTGGAACGTTTTGTCGCCATCCACACCTGGAAAATGAAAACTAAAATCTGCACACCGAGATGTGCATCATGGACTATAACGGCTGTTTTACTCTTCAATCATTTTTTTGCCATTCCTTACTACTGGTCTAATGCCTCAGTCTACAAGAACAACCAGACCAGGTGTATTTACAAACCGGAGGCCCCGTCTCATTTCATTCACGCCCTGGTTTGGTTTCAAACGCTGCAAGCCTACATATTCCCTTTCCTCATCATCCTCACTCTTAACGGGTTGACTCTGTGCCTAATCTCTCTCAGCAATCGGGTTCATATTACCTCTGATTTGACTTCCACGGTAAACAAAGTCATGCCCCTGCTGCGCTCCAGGAAGAGAAAATCTGTGATGCTTCTGGTGACTGTGTCCATGAGCTTCGTGCTGCTGTCTGTCACCCGTGGTATAACTCAGATCATCGTCCGCACGACTTACATGTACACTTTAGATCGTAACGTTTATAACCTTGTGATAAATATAGCAGCAGACACTGGCACCATCCTGAGCCTGAGCAACGCGGCTGCTAACATGTACCTGTATGTATGCACTCATTACAAGTTTCGCCAGGAGTTCTTTGCCCGTGTCAGACAGGTATCCTTCTACTGCAAAACAAAATGCTAGACAGAAAAAAAACCAACAACCGTGGTATCTTTAATAAACACAATTACTGACACGTTGTCCATGAGGAAGTTTGTATGGGTGTACTTTCCTGTTGTCTGAGAACAGAGGAAATGATCTCATGGCAGCGATAACTGGTTAATGAGTTTGTTTTTCTCAGCAGACAACAAGCCCTTTAATTGAAATGAAACTCCATAAAACACAATTTAATTTGCTTTTTAGTGCTCTACTCATTCTGCCCCTCTATTAAAGAAGGGAGATGGATTTACTTCCAATGCTGACACACATCTCCACTGTTTGACATGGTAGTTTAAATTTCAGAAGTAATTTCCTGGTTGGTTCTTGGTTACAAGACACTGAGCAAACAAACAAGAAGGCCTGACTTGACAGCCACTGTCACTCTTGGCAAGGCAGTTTGTAATATTCTAGTGCAAATGTGCAAAGTTTGGATGTATCATGATGACAAATGTGTATTTTTCTTGAATATGTTTAGATTGACTTTTTTGTGTGGATACAGACATGTCACATAACATTGAGTTGGTATTAATGTATGTAAAGCAATGACATTTAAATTTTTAAGCATTTGTTACTACATTTACATTTAGTCATTTAGCAGACGCTTTTATCCAAAGCGACTTACATACGAGGAAGACAATGGAAGCAATATAACAACACAAGGTAACAAAAAGCACAAGTGCATAGTCTGATTAAAGCCTAGCACAGTATACAAAGCTAAGGATAGGAAGGGTTTTTTTTTTTTTGAAAAGATGTAGAAAGGAAGAAGAAGTTAATGATTGTCAGTTAGGTGTTGACGGAAGAGATGCGTTTTAATACTATTTAATTTCAGAGCATATTTTTGACGATATACCACATCTGACTATTAACTATTGGTCTGCAATAAAGGAGTCCTTATTATTTTCTTCAATTTTTGTTTGGTTACCCAAACTAAAGACGTTACTCTCCAAAGACCAAATCGGTCTTAATACAACATTTTACAAGCTGTATTTTCTGTTCATTATGTTTTCACAAAATCAACGACAGCACTACGGCACATGGTCTTTAAATCCACAACCAAGAATTTGTGCCAATCAATATTTATAATAATACTCTGAATAACATGGAGAAATGTGTAAAATACAAAAATATTACCAAAAGCTAGAATAAGTACAATAATGTACTGTGCTACTTTCCCCTGCAGTAGTAGAAAATTGTGCTGCAACAATGTTATCTAGGAGTTTATTTGCCTTCAGCACATACAGCATTGAAATAAGTACTTCTAGACGTTAATACAATAAAACATAACAAGAATATATTCTATTTCCAAAAGGGCTGTGGATATGAGACACTACAATAGAAGGAGAGCAGGTTTGGATCCAAGAGCCTCTCCAATGTACCCCAGCTATTCAATATGTGTGTTCATTCCACAATCAACATCCCTCATTCAAGTTACAGGTTAATTGAACCAGGTGTGCTAGTAATAGCGTATAGCAAAGACGTGGTTTCTTTCTGTGGTAACAGGACTTTTTCACAGCAGACATTTTGACTTTTCATAATAGGAAAACCACAGGTGCTAATAATAAATCATTAACGATAGCTCTACTGCTTTCAAGTGTCCCAGTAAGCCATGTGACAGTGAGCCAGCATGATCAATACCAGGACTGTGAAACTGAAGCCGCTAAATGGAATTCAGCCATCGTTAATATAACATATTTACACCTGCGTTTTTCATACTGTGACATGTCAAAATCTCTGTAGTCTGTGCAAAAGGTCTATTATGAACAGTGTTCAGGGGTATCACACAATGGCAGCTTCAAGGAAAGGTTTGGAAATGAGTATGCTAACCCACTTTGACAGACATTAAATAAATTCTGTAGGCTATTTACAGGACTTATGAACAGTACTTATAGGTCACTTCCTATATGGACAGAAGGTAATCCAGTGAAGTGTTAAACAGAGTATTATTTTTAGCACCAAAGTTCTGGACTGAACAGTAAGAAGATACTGTTCAGAAAGACTGTAGTTGGAAAATCAACCTGAAATCCACCCCCCCCCCCCAGTGGAAATTATGCCTTTGGGTACAGATTGGCACATATTCCAGGTTTTACCACTAACACATCTTCAAAAACACTGACAAAAAAACAAAACAAAACAACATGATAAAAACTATGAAAGAAAGTTTTCAGATGGAACACCAGCTTGGTCACCACAGAGACCTGACCTCAACATAACTGAGGCTGTATAATTGCACACAGCCTCACTTAAAGTTGAGTGTATTACTATAAAAAAAAACCTGACAAAAAAACAACCAAAATTAAATTAAGAATTATGGCAAATCCTGTGAGCAACTTTAAAGAATTTACCACAGGCGAAATATAAAATTTCCTTTGGAGTGGTGACTTTCCCAGTGCAAAAATACTGCAGTTTTTAATTCTAAGAAACACCGCACAAAATACTGGCTTGTTTAAAGTAGGTTTTGGTTACTTTTTATTGTGCCCAAAGTTTCTTTGTGTTTACTCCAGTGTTTTGCACGAATAAGGTATCCCACTACTTCTCAACAGTGACTAATATGACCTGAAAGTGGCTGGTTTAAGAACAGCGGGGGATACTTGCCTCGACCCTATTACCAATGCTGTGGATCCCTTGAGCAAGGCCCCTGATGCTCAATTGTTTCCTGGTGCAAATGTGGAGAATTGCTGTATGGAGGCACCCAAGTGGCCTAGGAACCGCACTGGCCATTAACCGCAACGACCCGGTTTGCGTCCAGAGTTGGTCATGTCCCGTATCTCTCTGCCCTAATTTCTGGTAATCTCCCAACTGCTGGCTGTCTAAAATGGCATTAAATGTCCAAAAAAACATAAGATTTGTTGTATTTAAAACTATGCTTTTATTCAAATTTGTGAATAATGTGTCTATATAGAAACCATTTCAACATTCAATAAAATGTTAAAAGCTGAATGCAGTCGCATCAACAGCTCATAAATTCTTAAGAAAGCACCATGTGATTTTGAAATGAATTTGGGTTGTTAAAAATGTGTTCATTCCTTTTTAACAAAAAATGCAATAATTGTTTTGAAAACATGAACCTGACATTGGAGAAATTACATCAAATCAATTGAGATACGTTGTAAAGAAATGTGTTTATTTATATTGACCATTCTCTCAAATGCTTTTACTGCTGAAATATAAAACTTTTTCAACTTCATTACATGAATGGCGGACAAGATTATTGTTGTTGTTTACATACAGTAAAAGCAGCTTTACAAGACAAGTAATGGTTGGTATAGAAGGTTGAAATGCTACTTCTTCTTGCCGCCTTTTGAAGCTTTGTCTAGTCCTTGGATATACTTGCGAGGAATTTGATAATGATCTGAAATTGAAATAAAAGAATAGACAAACTGAATTTATTTGTACAAATAAAGCAATTGAGTGACACAAAAGAGAGAAATTGTAAGATACTTCAAGTATTATTAAGTTCCAAACCTAGCAGCAAAATGCTGACTTGATGAATCTGGTTGCCTTGGATCTGGACCAGGACTTTGTCCTTCGTCCCAGGGATGGGCTGTAAGACGGAGCTGGCCTGGACTCTGCGCTGCAAAGCAGTGGCCACAACTGCAGGATCCAAACCGTACACTTCCAGGTTCTTTATTAGAGTCACCTACAGGTAGCATATGGAAACAATAAGAGCTAGAACAATAACTCTGCAAGTCTGAATGGATATTGGCTTACTGCTGATACATCTGTATTGTGTATGCACTCACTGGCCACTTCATTAGGTACACCTTGCTAGTACCGTGTTAGACTCCCCTTTGCCCCTTTTTCTGACACAGAAATCCTTGTGGGTGAGGTAGAGGTTAGAAAGCACATGATGTTGGTGGCCAAAAGCAGTGGGGGCTCACAAACAAAAGAAAATGCAGTGAGTAGCAGTGTGTTCATCAAACAGGACAGTACCTGAAATTTAAAAAAGTGGTCAGATCTAAAGGTGGAGGTAAAAAGGAATATTTGCATTCCACCATCATTTACATTTACATTTACATTTAGTCATTTAGCAGACGCTTTTATCCAAAGCGACTTACATATGAGAACATCAGAGTGTGTCTGCTACTGGTGGGGGAAAGGGCACACCTGAGCGGTCTCCACTGGAAACCCGAATGGCCTCAATACTCAGCTAAACAAGTATATGTGTCTCACTCCCACTGCCCCATGTCCTGTGCAAGAGCAGAAACATTACCTATGGCTGATTGGCTCGAATAGTGCTATGTGGCTCGTTCCAGGCCACAGTTTGTTTCCCATTTTTTCCCAGGCAACGTTTTACCAATCTTCTATTGTCCAATTCTGATGAGCCTGTGCCATTTGTAGCCTCAGTTTCCTGTTTTAGCTGGCAGGAGTGGAACTGGAAATTCTCTCTTTTTCGGACCATTCTCTGTAAAATCTAGAGATGGTTGTGGGTGAACATCCCAGTAGATCAGCAGTTTCTGAAATACTCAAACCAGTCCGTGGCACCAACAACCATGCCATGTTCAGAGGCACTTAAATCACCTTTCTTCCCCATTCTGATGTGCTCGGTTTGAATCGTCTTGACCATGTCTACATGCATTGAGTTGCTGCCACTTGATTGGGTGATTAGAAACAATATTTACATTAACGAGCAGTTGAACAGGTGTACCTAATGATGTGGCTGAGTAACAAGATATTGCAGTACAAAAATGCCAAAGGTATCATTTAGAAACTATCATCACATGGCTTGTACTAACAGGAAGCAGTGTCAAGTTTAATTTTCAACTGTAAAGTGTCCCACTCAGTACATATATCAGCCAGTTTATCATCTTAGATTTTAACCAAGCTAGCGGCTCAACTCTAGTGATGGCAATGTGGGTTGGTCGGTCCACCGTTTTGACTAAAATATCTCAACAACTAGTGAATGGATTTCCATGAAATGTTGAACAGACATTCATGATCCCCAGAGAATGAATCCTAATAATAACAAGTACCATCGTGAGATCATGAATTGTAATAACTTTGGGGATCCAAACCGAATATCTGCAAAACTGACATCCCCTTTAGCCTCAGCTGTTTTTTTGTGTTTAGTGCTAATTAGCAAACATTAGCATGCTAACATGCTCAGATGGTAAACATGGTAAACATTATAACTGCTAAACATCAGCATATTAGCACTGTTACTTTTAGCATGTTAAAGTTAGCATTTAGCTCAAAGAATTGCTGTGCCTAAGTAAAGCCTCACAGAGCTGCTAGCACGGCCATAAACGCCTACTCTTGTTAAAATTGTTAAACAGTAATAAGAATTTGGTGATCTACAGCGGGCAGTTTAAGGGATTGTACCAAAAGTCACCTTCTTATTGGAGCCTCGAGAAGCCACAGAGATGTCTATGGGCTCAATGTGGCCCTTCTTTTTTATGGGTGCTTGTCCAGGGAATACAACTTGATAACACTCCTGCATTCTTCCCAACGTCCTGTGAAAATGAGGTGGCATTGTTTAATCTCCACCAAAAGGTAGATGACAGAGAGATAGAGACTGATAGAGATACTGCTGAATTGGATCTGCTAATTTATCCATCCGTCTATCTATCTAACACAGTAATGTATAGCACAGGATCACTAAAAAACTGTGTAAACTAAAGCTGTATTTATACTTCTTTCATTAACCTTCTCATAGAGAGCAAGAATGTGAAGGTTTGCACTGGAAATGGCTTTGCTACCAAGATTACAAAATACAAATGCTTCAAAAGTGGGTGATTACTAAACCATGCAATCCTCATTTACCCAAAGCAAGGACTGCACGGAAAAAGGCTTTGCCGGATCACAAAATATAAATTTGTCTCACGTTACTGAAAAGAAACATTTCAAGTCATCAAATGGCAACATTTATGTTTTATATTATAAATGGTCCTTAAAAAACTAAATAAGAAAACAAAATAAGTCTTAACCTGCTAAAGAAGTCATCCCACTTGAGAGACTCTACTTCCTGGTACTCTGATTTCTCCAGCAAGCAGTCGCACAGGGTAGGGTTTATGATCACGTAACTGTTAACAGGGGAGAAATGCGTTGAAATAAGGAAACAATAAAGTGGATGCGTGGCATTCAAAAGGGAACAGCCTTGTTAAGCTGTGCCAGTTCCATGGCAGATTTTATATAATTTCTCTGGTTATTAATTACCAATTGGTTTCACATCAGATAACGCACAATTTTCATGACCTAAAAGGAAACATGAGATGTCTCTTCAGGCTCAGAGTCACATTTAAGCATTTTAGCCAATTATAACGACATCACAAGGCCTGGGGTCAGCTCTGTATTCGTTCAGTGGCCATTAAGGCTGACCTTTTATATTTAAACTCAAACTGAGCTCTGTCACTTCAGTGTATTTCAATTACAGAGGTTCTTCCTTCTCTTATGTCAGCTGACTAGCACACAGAGTTTGATTGTGAAAGGGAAATCCATTAATATACTCTGCTGGTAGTAATAATGACATTATGTTCTGATATCTGTGGTTTCAAAAAATGCATGCTACAGCACATCAATTTCCTCTTATAGAATTTAAATATCTACTTACTTCTTATTATTTTCATCCACCAGTTCATTCTTCTTCACATACTCAGTGACAATATTTCTCACTTCAGCAGGCTGCAGTATTGTTCCTTTCCTGTAGGGGCACCAAAGCACACATAAGAACAAGAATAAAGGTGCCTATGTGAGAAATATATCAGGGTATCTTCAGCCTAGGGAGTTTTTAAAAACGTTTGTAATGCTAATGAATTTAACACCAATTCAAAAACATAGCGTTTTCAAAAACAGACTATTTGTATTCATTTATTTTATGTATTTAATGTTTATCTTTATAGGGACAAGTATATAGCATTGACTAATGCCACATACCCCAGCATTTAAGGCCTAAGCTAGATGGACCTTCAAAATACAAAACTAAACAAAAAAAATACATACAGTACAAAACAGCCCAAAACATGAACACAAAGGTCCCCTATCAATACATGTTTCAAGACAAAATTAATTGGAATAATAATTAGTTTTTGATGTGTTTTTTTTCCTCCACAGAAAAACCTTTTACCTAGTTAAAACTTAAAAATTACATCTACTCCTTTTCCCTCCTTGAAAGATCCAGTATCTATGAATATGCAAATGAATTTCATTATAAAAGTTGAAGTACTGGACACGAGATGTCTCCTACTCCTCGCTGTAAAGTCCATTTTTGAGTGGAGGAGGACTTTAAAAGTTCTGAAAATGGGTAATATAGGAAACATATCATATGAAATTAGCTGCACAACTGTGTTTAGTAAGGCAGGTATGTAGAGGGGAAATTGGTTTCCACAGAACGGGTTTTATGTGTGCTTCCAGAAAATGAATGCATTTGCATACAACATAAATGCATTTGTACAGAATCCATAGTGTGTTACTGGGATTAGCGAGCTATGGAATTTAACACCGCTATGGCAGAGGGGACCAACCTTCAGCTAAAATGTGCCTTTTTCCATTTAAGTGTCTTGTATGTGCAACCAGATGGCAGTAGAGTGAAAAATGGGTCGAGGGGGTATCCAGGATCAGTGCCATGCGACTGATGGCCTTGTTATGGAGATCAGAGATGTTGAGGGTTGGGATACTAATACTTTTGAAAGCAATGTATGTAACACAGGACTACTTGTTCTTGATGGAGACAGACATTGGGTAAGAAAACAGGAGGAGCAGTAAAGTATTGTTGATTGTATTATGCTTTTGTAAAGCAGTAACAGAACGTGGGAGGCAACAGAGAGTTGAGTTTGAGAGTCTTTGCTGGCAGCGTTTGTGGATTTAAGTGGTACGAAACTGAGTTTATTGTCCAGTGCGGTTCCAAGGTAATTTAAGGAAAATTTTTTATAGATTAAAAAAATACTGCAGCAGTCAGTGATGATGCCAACAGTGCTGACCCATGAGTCTCCTTAATATCAAATTACTAATCATTATAGAGAAAACAGAGTGTCTAATATAGTCTGGGGTGAACAAGGGAGTGATTTTAGACACAGCCTAAGATTAATGACTGTGTGACCTAGGCCCTCCCCCTAACCTTCTATTGCCCCAAATCCTTATTTCAAGCCTTATTTCATTCCAGTGGCCCCATAAGGGAATTCTCTTTCCCAGGCAACTAAGGGAAATAGTCAAATGTAATTTTGACCCACCTTTAGACAAAATCTACACAGATATGGAAAGACGAATTCTGCTCCCAAATTGAATGATCTCCTTCAGTCTCTACCACTGATTATTCCTAATAAATACTTCAAACTATTTGATATTCTCTCTCTATATATATATATATATATATTATATGATAAATTTATTTTTTCTGGAAGAATACATCAAGATAAACTACAAAAGCTCAGCGTAAAAGACAGTTTAGGCCTCCCAAATTCGCTATTTTATTATTTTGCTTTTAACCATGAGGGACCTGTCACGCGTGGAACTTCCTCCTGCATGAACTCCCACATGGTATATAAAATAGTAAGTGTGCACCTCCTTCCCCCCATTATTATTTTAATCTTCCAGAATGCCCAAACCCACCCCATCATCTCTCACTGACAGGGAATCTGGAAGAAGGTCTCTCGTATATTCCATATCAACCCATATTTCTGTCTTTCTTCTGGTATATGGGACAACACCAAACTTCTTGTGTATAAATCGCCAGTTATATGGAGGGAGTGGGTGAATAAGGGTGTTCATACTTTGGGTGACCTATATGAAGAAGGTGTCCTTCAATAATTTGACAATGTTGTTGAGCAGTTCAATAATCAGTTTCGGAGCTATTTCCTTGTCAGTTCCTTTGGCTCTACACATTTCCATTTAGTCATTTTAGCAGACGCGTTTATCCAAAGCGACTTACATATGAGAACATTCACAAACCGAAGGCACAGCTTCATTTTTGGGGTTCAGAATCTTGCTCACGGATACTTCGACGCATGGCTGGGGGATTGAACTGCTGACCTTCTGATTGGCAGGCAACTGTTCTGCCACCAAGCCACGGCCACCCACATACTCCTCACCAGACAGGACACGGGGCTTCCCACTATTATTCTATGCTTATAAACAAGTCTGGTTACAAGACCACCACAGCTCTGAAAATAATGTGGGAAAGGGAATTGGGCGCTACCTTTGAAGAAGGCGAGTGACATAAAATGATTGGGATTACCAAATAGGTTTCTAGAGATATCAGAAAAAGGTAATTGCAGTCTTTCTGATACTGTCATGAATGCAGGAGGTTGGTGCAGCAGAAGGAAACATTACATAGACATTATATAAATATTAATCTTTCAAGGACTATGGAGTGGACATCTGAGAAATATACTTAACATGTAATCTTAATACTGGTATTTTCATTTACCTTAGTTTATTGTTTATTTTGTTATTGTCTACTTGATTTTATGTATCTTTTAGTATGAGTCAATCTCTACCTATTTTTATTTTTTTCCCCCCTTTCTTTCTTTTTCTGCCTGGTGCTGTTTGGTTATCTATGATGTGGTTTAGTGTTGGTGAAAATTTGAAATTCAATAAACTTTAAATCATAAAAAAGAACTGTGAGATTTGTATCATAGGAATAAAACACACACACACACACACACAGACACCTTTTGTTTGCATCCAGAAAGAGAGGCTCCAGTCGAGCTGACACAGAGTACAGAGTTGTGATCTCAGGAGGACGGTACGGAGTTTCTTCTTTCCCTCCATCCTGCACCGGTGCTGCTTTAACATCTGTCTCTTCGGGAACGTTGAAGAAACGCAGTCTATAAAGTGTGATGTCATATAAAAGGAAAAGCAAAGGGCTAGTCAGTCTGAATGTTGGCGGACTGTGAGTTCGAATCTCCGCCGAGAATTTCTTTAAGTCGAGGCAGGGCTTGACTCACTCTGGATTTTTCCAGTCCACCTCCACAATGCTCTCCACACCCTTGGTCAGTTCTTTTATTCGCACAAGGTTATGCTGCTGCTGCATGGCCTGTAGAAACTTAGACAGCTGTGGAAAAAACATTAAATAAATGCTTACTTATGGCGTAATAAATTAGTCTACTTATATGTGTAAAATGTCACATTCTGGACATCGAATTTACCTTTTTATAGCTGGATTTCTTGACGTCAAGTTGCTTTCCACTTGGGCTGAAAAAATTCAAGATGTTTTCAGTACTAGATTTAATTACTACTCTGCACTTCTTAAAAGATGAACTGTACTTTACCAGCAGGAGAACATGTGGTTGCGGAGAAATGTACTGGTCAGCAGAGGGAGCTCTGACTTTTTCACCTTTCTCTTGAGCGCATGGAGAAAACATTGCAACAGCAGGGCGTCCATTATCTCTGTGAAATCAGAATATGAACTGGGTCACATCCTTTTCTCTGAACATGCTCCCATTTTGCCAGCTAATCAGCTAATCCTATTTTCCAGTTCTATCAACAGCACACATTCATATGGTGACAAAAATAACTCAAGCCTGCCCTGCAACCATTTTGTAGTGATATGTCTCATTTTGATTTGAATCTGGGATAACGGTAATTATGAAGCGGAGTCTTATTAAAAGCTGATTCAGAGCAACTGTGGTGGCAAGTACCTCGATAGCAAATCTCCAACTTGAACTTCATCCACCTAAAATGACATTTTAACAAATATGATGGGAGATGTAACTAAATCTGATACCTTGTGGCATTTTGTGGTCATCCTGGTTCCCCTGCTCTTCCTCATTGCCCTTTTCACCCTTCTCTTCCTCCTCCTCAGCCAGACTCAGCTCCTCAATACCAGAACAGGCTTGACCTGTGATCGTTTCAAGGGGCCTCTGCTCCTGCTCCTCCTCCTCCTCCTCCTCCACCACACACTTCTCAACCTCTTCCTCCTCGTCTCCATCGACCTCACATTCCTCCCCATTTACCCCTTGTCCTTCACTCTCTGCATCCAGTAAAGAGGGAGGACCGGACTTGTCTCCATAAGCCCTAAAGAAAGTGCACAGAAAAAACACACACACAAGGTTTACTTGGCTGTATGTAACCATAATTGTGGCTACAACATTTTAAACTTTCACAGGACCAGCTCTGCATTTGAGACTATTCCTTTTTAGATGGTTATTGAGCATAAAATACAATATAAGTACTGCGACGTCAACGTTTAGGGAATAGTTAGACAATTTGGGAAATATGCTTATTGGCTTTCGTGCTAAGAGTGATAGATGAGATGGTAGATGAGAAGACTGATATCACTCATGACTGGTAAATAAACCGGCTACAGCCTGTAGCTAGTTAGCTTAGCTTAGCAAAAAGACTGGAAACAGGGGCAAACCGCTTGCCTGCCAGAACCTGTAAAGTGCAACCAGTGACAACTCAGTGAAGTCGCTGCACCACACCGTGTTGTTTCTACACTTTTGTTTTTGTATGGACCAAACAATCGAGATATAACGTGAGAATTGCTGAGCTTCAGAGGGCCGGCACATTTTGTTTTTACCTTCAGACTGAGCCAGACTCACGGTTTCCAACTGTTTCCATTGTTCAGGCTAAGCTAAGCAAACCATCACTTGGCTGCCGCTTCACAATGAAAGGACAGACATTGGAGCAGCATCGATCTTCTCATCTAACAGTCAAGATAATGTCGAAATACCCCTTCAAACTAAAACATTCATTCACAAAAATGCAGGATTGAAATCTTTAGAAAGATGGGAGCTACTCACCAGAGATTATCCATGTACGTATGGAGAACACACACTCCTCTCCCCTTCATACCCAAACTGCGCATCTCTGCACTGGACACTGCAGCAGTGCCAACTGCAACAGGAGCTCTGAAATCAACCAGGAGAACAGCACTTAAATGTGTGAGGAACATGTTAGAAGTCTTTCCAAATCTTTTATCATAACTCACCTATTGCTTACTACTGTAACAGCACAGCAGTCGCCCTGTTTCACATCTGGGAGACCACTTGAAGACACCACCACACCTGGCAGCATGAGATCTTTTGGGAAACACAGTATTTGTTATTTAATATCAATCTACATGTACAGCGTTAACCATCTGTCCAGGTCTTGATCTAAGAAAAAGCAGCATACCTGCCCCTCCAATTAACTTCTGAAGCACAGGAGGCCATGTCCTGAATGTTGGCAGGAGAGCAGGGTAGCGCCAAAGCACATACACTGAAAAATATGACAATGCACTGTTAAAATAAGCTACATAGAAAAAGGCGCTTACAGTATTGTAACCACTCAATCATCTCAAAGTAACTTAACAGCCAGCTTATTACCTGTAGGATACAGTCGTTTCTCCAGTTCAAAGAACAGCGGATTTTTGTGAAGAACATAAAGTGTCACAGCATCTCCCTTATGTGCATAAATCTTCACTATATTTAATTCCTCTTTGTTGGGGACCAGCTCAGACAGCTCATCAGCAGACAGGGAAGGAAAGGCCGCCGATATGTCAGCTTTGAGCTTTCTCCTAAACGTAACAACAAAAACAAAAGTCCAAGTCACCTGGTAATGTCCTACTATCAATAACTACTGCTAGACATACATATTTTACTGACTGAATAGTTTAGATAATTTTCAATTAAAAGATGCTAATTGCACAGTTTTCTCTTTAAATGAGCACAGCCTCCTGCTGCTTTCACACATCATAATGATGCCCATACTTTCCTCAGACTTAACAGCTTCCTAAATGGCGTCACAGGTTACAAGTAGTGACTGCATGTGCTGCAGGCGCTAGGATGTAATGGAAAGTCAGAAGAGCTAACTACAACTAACAGATATACTGAATCGATATAGTGTAATGGAAAAACATGAAGCTTAACACAAAAACTACTCCAGTTGTGTTTGCCGCAGTGTCCGTTGAGATCTAACGTGTGGGGAGCCTTCGGATATACCTTTAAAGTTTTGCATTTGGTGTAGTTTTCAAATAACCACTACATTAAAAAAATGGCATAAACTGTAGGAACAAATGCCAACACCCCAAGTCTGGGCCGAGCTAACAGCAGCACCGACTCACCTGTCTGATCCTTTGATTACGGTGTTGGATTTGACACGAAACGCTCTGGCAAACATTTTCTCAGAAAATAAACTGCTACTGCTCCGAATTTAGCATGTCCGCTTTTGAGACAAGGTGGCTGTTTTCATTACATCAGCACAAACACTCTTAAACGCATTTATAGCAGCAAAATAGCCTAATATGTTTCTTATATTGGCTTTACAGTAATCAGCTATTCCTCCTTCGGTGTGACGGTCCGACGCATATTTATTCCCGACAAGAAACTGAACCACGGCAACGCGATGTACCTTTAGTTCCGCTGGACGAACGGAGTAGATGGACGTATGATGAGAAAATAAAAATCGTTTTTTAAAGTTGATTTTTGTTTACTTTTATAAACTTGTCAACGTAATATCACCATCCCAGGGCAGGGTGCATATGCTGGGAAGACAATAGGTGAACAAAGCTGCTTCAAGCACAACACACATGTAAGTACAAGTTGAATCAATTGATTTAACAGACACCTTTTTATCCTGTCTGATATCCTAATACTGGAAAACAAGCTAACTCTCTCTAAGTAATGTTAACTTTCTGAGGCCAGAGTATGATTGGCTTTACAATTTATTTTCCAGCGATTTGTCCATTCACAGTTTCGCAGTGACTGCATCTGATTGTTTGATATTCAGCAAATGTTCAGCCAAAGGATGCGAACTTCACCTTTCTACCTTTGGTAATGGTGCATTAACATCTTTGACCGCAGAGGCTGGCTGACATTTAACAGCTGTTACAACCCAGAATGTGCTCAACAACAATGGGGAGGACATGACCACCACGACTAAAAGAGTCTCCTCTGTGCCAAAGAAAATGATAAAAATCATAAAATGACAGTGATAGTGAGAGAAACCCCCTATACATTCTGGGGGTGGGGGTGCATAGGAGAGTACAGGCTTGTTGCCACAGATGTAATGGCCCCCATGGTCCCTGACCAAAATCACCACAGGTTGACCAGTCAGCAGCTACAGTGAGTAAATGTTACTGCAACTGATAGAATTGATTGCCAAAACTATTTAACTAAGATAGACATCATAAAAATAATATTTTTTAAATCTAACTAGTATCC
The DNA here is from genome assembly GCA_011952105.1 of Coreoperca whiteheadi. Lineage (NCBI taxonomy): Eukaryota > Metazoa > Chordata > Actinopteri > Centrarchiformes > Sinipercidae > Coreoperca > Coreoperca whiteheadi. The sequence goes on from CM022479.1 coordinate 19,816,554, forward strand.
CATTCAGACCGACAAAGTGACAGGGTCAAATCCACGTCGGAGTCTATTTGAATGGATCAACTTGCGTAACCCGTCCCTCTGTCACACCCATCCTCCTGAACAGGTTGGACACAAGGCTTTGGTGAATTGACGTAGCTACCAGGAATGGAAATGAATTCAATACCAATGTTTAAACATCATTTAATCAACATGTATGGAAATACACAGCAGAGTGGAGGTCTGTAAAAATGACATGCGGGGTCATAGCTATCTCATGTGCATGGGTCCAATGCAGGTCGAATGCATGTCCAATAGACCCATGTCAGACACACGTCGGCTGTCTGAAAGGGGTAGCCAATAGCTTAGCAAGCTAAACAATGACAATGGCTTTGCCAATTTACTTATGATAGATCATTCATCATTCATCAGTAAGAAACTGGAAAACTCAAGGGCAACACACACACTGGTGCATGTCAAACTTGCAGCCAAGACTGTTACCGGAGGTGTCTTGACACAGTGTTGATGGGCATCAACTCTCCAGAAAAACCTCACTTTTTTTTAATTTCTCACATTCTGTCTCTGGTTCAGTATATCCTGATACCCTGAGTACTTTCTCTTTGGCATATACAGCGTCTACTAACATTAATGGTGTCAACTGACTTGCGTCAAATGTGCGACGCGGCCTAGTGTGTGTTGCACGTAACATTATTTCTTGATTATATCTTCAGGAGCACAATGGATTCAACTTTGTCAACACTCTGTCAGTTTGATCAGACAGTAGTTCGTGTTTGCCACACAAAATATATTTTCTTTCCAGTGTTGCCAACTCGTTTCCAGTGAAAGTAGCCATACTATCTCCGAAAGTCATATTGATGACATTATAGCCTATTCATTTACATAGATCTTGGCGGTTGTGTCGGTTGCCGTGAGGGAGATATCACCTTAAGCCAAATAACAAGGTAGCTAGAGAAATCTTTAGCCACATCATCACTAAAAACTACATGATCAAAAGATCTATTTACATATAACCTATAGGAACATCCTAATCCAGAGATTCGGAGAGTCCCACACGCCACACCTACTGCTGCATGAGAGCACAGCACAAGAGGAGAGACCCGGCACTGTTGGCAAAATCACTTTTTATAAATAAAGCCGCTAAGAGGGTCTAAAAAGTAGCTAAATTTAGCGAAAGTCGCCAAGTTGGCAACACTGACTTGTGGGGCATCTAATTTTTCAGAAAGATTTCCTTGCTTGATAGTCCCGCCTCTTCCGGTGCCATGTAGCCAATCATAATCTAGGATTTGGGGGGGCCAGTTGGGAGTTGTGGGGGCGCCGCCCACCCTCCGCTCCCCAGGCGCGCCCCTGTTGGACCGTTAGGGAGACTTGCTGCTTCAGCGGCCACCATTTGAGAAGTTTGGTCATTTGTTTATCCATTATATTATATTATATTACACGGTGTGAGCTCCGGGCCGAGCTGTTAAACTCTCTGGCAGTCTTTCAAGAATCACAGTTGAAAGTGGACTTCCTGGACTGACACCCGGCCGGGTACAGCTGCTTGTAGACGATTTGAGTGAGAGCTGTGTAACGTTAGCTCTCCTGGCTAGCGGTGGGCTAATATCATACAAGGACAACATGAGCTAGGTGCTACAACCAGCTAAGATAGTTAACTAGCCACTACTTGCATTGAGAAGACGGGAAACGCATCTGTGGGATAGTTACCACACATGTGTCACCGATAGCTAACATGTCGAATCAGCACCAGCCGGCTTCCCCGATCCAACAGCAGCCCAATCTGAACTCTGCTCCTTCCCCACACGTTTTTGTGAAAGCTTTTAACAATCCTTTTCAAATCAAAAGGACTGTGATAACAGACGATTACTGTGTAACCAGGCAGGTGCTCGGGATGGGGATTAATGGCAGAGTGTTGGAAATACTCCACAAAGGCAGTGGAGAAAAGTATGCACTAAAGGTAAACATATTGTTGATTCAATGTTACAGATTTTTTTTTTGTTACTGACTTGTATAATAATATAGATACAATTTAAACTTATGTAGAGATATATATATATACACACACACAGAAGAATGGAACTTTCTGTGATCATGTTTAAACTGTTAACAAATAGAAATAAACACATTTTCTGCTAATTTTTTAAATACCAAAGTGCATTGGCCTAGTGTTGTATAGTTAGAGAGTTTGACACCTGAACCACTATAATTTCATATTTGTTAGTAAAGGTGGCAGAACATGTGTGTAGTATTTACTAGATAAACGGAAATATTGTGGGTCCAACCTACTTCTTAGTTACAGTGATAGGTATTTGGTATTGGTTTGGATATGGAGCAAGATGTGTTTGAGTTCATTCAGATGGATGTTTTTGCATGTCGCTCTCTCGTGTCAGAGCTGGTCAGAGCAGTTTTGACACTTGAACCAGTCCTATCACCTCTGGTACAGTCTTGCACATTATGCAGACAACAACAATAGAAATACTCCATGCATGTCTTGATAACTCGCAGTAAGTCTGTCTGCCCAAATGTGGTCTGATTTTGACTTATTTGACGAAAACCATTCTGACCTTTGGGACTTTGGACCAAATTGTGTTTTGCTCCAGTTGCTTGTTATCTATATTTCTGTGATTAGAGAAATATATTTTTAGATGCCTTTGAAACTCATTATTCATGATTTGTGTGCAGTCAACAGGATTAAAGCTGGCTATTGATGACCAACAACCTTTGTGTATTGACGTTGCCTGCCCTTCTCCACATTCTCAGAATCAGTCAAAGAAAGTGCAGTCAAGGCTGGATCCAGAATGTATCAAGCTGAGCTTTGAGTTGAAAGTTTACAGATGCTTCTGTCTTATCTTTGGTTTTTGGAAAATCTGCTTCTCATACGCTGTTTCCTCTCCTCAGGACAGGATGTGTCCCCTTTTAAGTCTCAGTTTCTGCCAGTAGGAAGCGATAAAAAGAATATATTGCCTCACTGCATTCCTCTGGGATCTAGTCACTCCTACTGTAAGGATTGGAGGATGCGTATACATCACACATGTCTCCAATTACAGAGTACCTGTTGTGATTTGTGCATTGGAGTGAGAGGCAGTATTTAGAGTTAGAGCTGAGCACATTTAAAGAGGTGAGGTCAGATGTAAGTTACAGATTTTTTTTTTCTTTGAAACCTGTAATTTCCTACACATATCATCAACAAACTGCTTTGTCAGGGTCTAATTTCTGTTCCAGAGTTTGTAAATTATGTTGGCCTGCCATGTTGAGGTGTCTGTTTTGAAAGAGGAGCGTTGACTTTTCCTATCTAAATGCTGCTAGCCAGAAAAAGAGAGAGGGGAACATGCCTGTGTCTAAAAGTAGCCTCATGCGAGAAGCCTGAGATGACTGAGAGATTATGACGTCTGGTGTGGTGCAGCAGGACAAGGTGTAATGCAGATAGCACGCACTCAGCTTTTATTAGGCAGGGAAGGTAGATGGGTAAACAAAATGGAGAAACTAGCAAATGACCAATCTTTTTCCTGACATTCGTTTGTAATTAGTTGGATGAGAAACAAGTTTAATGCGCCGACATTTCTGAGGTCTTGTGAAGGCAGTGCATCTCAGAAAATGAAGGGACATTCTATTATGATATATATAGTGTGTGAGACAGACTAATCAAGTCAAGGAAATCCTCTGAATGTGTCTCAATAAATCGTAGTTCGAGGTCCCTCTGAAAGTGTCCGATCTGAAGATTGTAAAACTGATATCCTGGATGTTGCTCCAAATGTATGTAGTGAAAATATTGCAGAGGAATGCAACTGAGATTCAGCCTTCAGTTATTCTCTCTTGTGATATAAGGTAATTAATTAGTTAATAATAATGCACTTTTTTGATTTCGTCTGCAAATGTCTTATTTTGTCCGACCATCACTCGACAGCCCAAAGATGTTCCGCTTTCTATCATGTATGATCCATAAAGGATCAAATGTTTGGCATTTTTGCTTAATATACGACAATTTCAATTATGAAAATAGTTGCTGATTAATCAATCACCTTACTAAGTCAATCAGCTAATTGATTAATCAACGAAGCAGCCCTATTTGCAATGGCGGCAAAGCATTCCTGTGCTAAAATTTACCTTTACTGGTGAAATGCCTGAGCCCCAATGCTTCAGAGCAATGGTGTTATCAATATTGCCAGAAATCAGTATCTTATTTCTTTTTTTATCTACCCAGACTGGTATTTAATTTTGATCAGTTCAAGCTGAACTATGAACCTATTAAACCTAGAGCAGGTTTACATGACTGCATTTGAAGCGAAAATCCCGTCCTGCTTTCTGACTTTGTTCGTGCCTTTGCTGTTTGTGTCTCAGATGCTGCAGGATTGTCCAGAAGCCAGGCGGGAGGTGGAGCTCCATTGGAGGGTGTCGCCTTGCCCCCACATTGTACCCATCATAGATGCTTATGAGAATCTCTACCAGGGCAGGAAGTGCCTCCTCATCGTGATGGAGTGGTGTGTTCTTCTGCATGCACGCACGCACACACACACACGCACGCACGCACAATTAGAGCCAAGAGTGTATGTGTGGTCTTGTGATAGCATATGTTGACAAAAGCAGATTTCCTTCCTTGGATATTGTTCATCTTTGAATGGCTCCTGGGCATTGTGGCTTGTATTAGGTGCTCTGTGTGCTGGTGGAGTCATCTTTTTTTAATGCAAACCAACTGAGGTGAGTAGGTTTCCAGAACACTTCAGGGCAGAAAGTAACAAGAAGCAGGCCGAGGCTGCTTTGTCTAGAATATAATAAGGCAGGCGTCTGCCACAGCCACCTCCACCTTTTACAAAATAATAGAAAAATGTTCTCAAAGCTGGATATGATATGATGAATGTGATGTCGTAATTGAATAATCCTGAGTGTGAACAATAAAAGTGACTAATGATGGTATTTAGTTTTTAGGGGTCATAAGTGTGGAATGTTTCCAGTTATATTGTAGCAGCTTTTGATTAAGAAGCTGCTACAATAGAAATAATTGGCAGTTTTATTGTGTTTAAGGAAGGTTTTTTTTTTTTACTTTTTGCCATAGGAAGTGGAAAAAAAGTGCTATAATTTGCAATATCTTAATTAAATTACTTATTTTGTACAAAACAGCGAGATGTTCAGTGACCTGAACAGTGGCAAAGTAGTAGCATGATAATATAGTATTGAAGTCTAATTATAACTCTAATAAGAAATAAATGAAAGTTAGTAATATGTAGCCCTTGGACAGCTTTGTGCTTCTGCTGCCACATTTGTTACCATCTTGGGTGAACCAGGAGAAACTATAAGTTGTTCTTCATTGAGGAGTTAAAAGAATGGGCATGCTGAAATGCCTTTGCAGACTCATTACACTGTACTACTGTTTTCGTTTTCAGCATGGATGGTGGTGAATTATTCAGTCATATCCAAGACAGAGGGAATCATGCATTTACAGAAAGAGGTAAAGAGTTTTGTATTTCTTAAGTTAAAGTTGCACTACTTAATATTTCAGTCCGGGTGGATTTGGTGCATTTGTGCATACTGGTTGTAACAGCAAGTGTGGTTTAACTCTACAGGTCCCAGGATTCTGGGGGCAGAAAACACTCCTTGATCTGCTACTTTTTCAGAAATACAACAGAAGAGCAACATGTGTATCTACTTACAGCGCTGCCAAACAAACTAGTGTTGTTTTGATGAAGAAGTCAGTCGATAATTGCCCATTTTCCATCATGTCATGAGCAACTGTGTTCTGATTTCTTGCTGCACACAGCAGTGTTGTAGTACTCAAGATCGGTCTTGGTCTTGAGACCAATGTTTGAAGGTCTCGTCCCATTTTTCCTTGGCCTTGTCTTTATAAAAATCAGTCCAATTGAAATAACTACAGTAACCTTAGGCTTTCATGCTTTCTAAAGTAGGCTACCGGTATTTTAATATGGGGCTCTCTCTCTCTCTCTCTCTCTCTCTCTCTCACTCTCTCTCTCTCTCTCTCTCGCTCGCTCCCTTTACATCGGAACTAGATAAAATTAATGATTCATAATTGATATGGTATTCGATAGTCTAAATTTTTGCAAAAGGAAGGCCTGTCCCATATAAACACCTGTCCCTTATACAGGCAGGTTGAGTTCAGTGATTGAAGCAAATAAAAGCCTGGGCTATTAATTGAAGTTTTACGGAATGTATACAGTATACTGTGTGTTTCAGGGCGCTAGTTTCAGTTGCTTACCAGCTATTTGCTACCTAATTTAGTTAACGTATATTGAGGGATATAACGCTAGCAGTTTTCCCTTTGTGAGAAATTAAGAGGAAAGTCCATGTGGTGAGAAATTGTTGTTCCTAAGTTAAATTTTTTCTTGGTCTGGACTTAGTCTCAACCCCGCAAGGTTTTGGTCTTGTCTCGATCTCGATAGACCCTGGTCTTGGACGTGACTTGGTCTCGGTTTAGGTGGCCTTGACTACAACACTGGCACACAGTGTTCAGCCTGTAGCTCTTCATCCACAGTAACAGCTCACTGTGGCTGCTCCTTCATGTTCCATTACTCCCTGCAATATTTAAAATGTATCTAAATATACTGAATGTTCCTGCCAACCACAAAATAGAAATCAAAAACAGGCTTTGATGTCATGAAAATCTTAAGGATTATAACTAACAATCTCACAATGTGCTGATGAATGTATAGTTTAATCTGCATATGTCTGTTTCAACTTCGTCATGTCCGTGTCATTTCTCTTCACTTCCTTTTTACTCAGAGGCCTCAGACATCATGAAAAGTATTGGAGAAGCAATACATTACTTGCATTCCATCAACATTGCTCACAGAGACATCAAGGTAATACCTCGCTCTATATAGATTTGAGACAAACCTTGCAGTGGAAAACAAAACTTGCAACAGTGGAATTTTTTTTATGGAAAGTAACACGAGATTATTTTTAAGAAATAAAAGCGGCGTGTAAAATTGTTATTGTGCTCTTATGCTTTGGTTTTACTGACAATTTAATATCCTGTGCGTGTCAAAGAGCCCATATTTAAGGCCAAGTGGCACAATCAGGAGAAAACAACCGATATAAAAGTAACGTCCTCCAGGCGTCTGTGCATATGAAAATCTAATTGTTTACATATGTAGAGTAAGCAAACAATGAATGGCAGCTGAAATATGCAGATTGGACAGCCCCTAACGGCAAACAAACAGTGGAAGCTTTTTCCTTGTTGGTGAAAGCCCATGAAGTGCAGTTTTACAAAACAAACAAAAAAATAGTTCTTAAGGAAATGGGACAATGTAAATTGTTACATAAATGTATGTTTAATTTATTTGCAGAGACTGAGCAAAGTAACACACATGATATCGTACATTATCGTATGAGGTAGTATTATTGTAGTGTAGATTGATTACATTGATGGTCTGAAGTCCAACATGTGTGGTGACCGTTGAGTCACCAGATGAGATATTAAAGATTATGTATATGGCATACTTGCCTTTAGTTGATAGTTATGAGAGACAGGAACCATGGGGCAGATAGAGAAGGGAATAAAATCAGTATATTGCTGCATCTGTAATTGTTATCTCACCTCCTCGGCTTCATGAATGAGCTTCTGTGCCTGCTTCTCTATTCTGATATTTTCAGTTGTTAAAGGGTAACTTTGGTATTTTTCAACCTGGCCCCTTGTTTTTGTGTCTAAGTGACTGATGGGGATAACAGTTTTTGAAATTGGTTCAGTATTGAGCGAAAGCGCTGCAGTTGGCAGCCGCGAAACTGGCTGCAGTGTACTCCTCCAGGGAATTGCGCACAGTCAATGTTTTTTGCCGCTGACAGGCTTAAATTGTTGTTATAATTATGTGACAACATTATGGAAAGCATCCCTATAGAGATAGATTGCAGTCTAGTAGCCTCTTTAATTATGAAAATGTAACAGTGTTATTGAAGATTAACTTAATTTGTGAATGGTATTGTTTCCTACTGTCAAAAGACATGGAGAGACATCACTATGAAATATAAAGAGCTTTTGTTTAGGTTTACATTTGGTCTTTATTTTATTTCTACCTTTGTAATTCTTTGCATTTCTTGTGTTTCATTCTGTTCTTCAGACGCTTGATCACTGTTGCTGTCTCTTTCAGCCAGAGAACCTGCTGTACACCTCCAAAAGGCCAGATGCCGTCCTCAAGCTGACGGACTTTGGGTTTGCCAAAGAAATCACCACTTTAAACTCTTTAGCAACACCGTGTTTCACCCCCTACTATGTTGGTAAGAACACATCTTGATCTTGAAAGTAATTCTCTCCGGTTGAAGACACAATAGAGGAGCTAGTGTATCAGGTTAGCAGGCTGATCTCAGCTTCCTACACATGTGCATCTCCATGTCTCCTGAGTAAGCTCTGTGGGTGTTTCGCTATGTTTTTGTTTTGAAGGATGTCCGATTGAATTGTGTGAGCTTCTGTGAGAGGAGATCTCCTGATGTTAAGTGATAGCCATATACCAGCAGGAACAACTATCAGCTGGATACTCCCAGTTGTATGCATTTTTATGTCTACAAGACAAAAATCTGTAGACTTGTGTGTGTGTGTTCATGTATGTGTGTGTTTGTGTTAGATGCAACGTATTGGAAAAGCCTTACATATCTTGGGACTGCACAGGAAATACTGTTTTATGAAATAATAATGTTCAAGCTTCTGCCATTTAATTTACACTGTCTCTGGATACTGTCAATTTATTATTTATTAATAACCAGACTTTAAATCAGCACATTTTTTCCATCTGCTTCTTGAAACTTAACTTGACCCAGTCTGTCTGTTGAGTGCTTTCCCTGAGGGAATTTAATGTTAAAACAATCCGAAGGCAATTTGCCTCATGGAAAATGGCTAGACTAATGTGGGTTATGAGGTTACATCATGTAAACTAGTTGGAAAAATCCTATACATGCTACTTTAATGACCTGTTTTATTTTTTCTTGCAGTCATCTGTCTTTTATGTAGAATTAGCAAAGGCATGAAATGTGAAACAGAAGCAATTTCTCCAATCCAATTTATATAATTTCTCTTGACACATGTGGTAGCTCCAGAAGTTCTTGGTCCAGAGAAGTATGACAGATCCTGTGACATGTGGTCTCTGGGTGTCATTATGTATATCCTGTAAGTCAATCAGTGTGATGTATTTGTATTGATTTTACTATTTTCATCTTGCAGTGATGCATCGTTCACATTGAAGCTTCTCTAAATTATTGTGGCTTCTAATTATATGATCAATGTTGTCATCAGGCATTTCGTTCTGTCTTACATGCAGACTTTGTGGCTATCCTCCCTTTTTCTCACATCATGGTCTGGCAATATCCCCAGGAATGAAAAGACGGATCCGTAATGGGCAATATGACTTCCCCAATCCAGAGTGGTCCGATGTGTCTGAGGAAGGTGAGATTGAAGTGGGGGTTTTATCCAATTGCAAATTTGTCACGTAAATGCTCCTTCCTTTAACTGTCTTTTTTATACTTTCTGTGCATCCTCATCCACTTGAAATAAGTCTAATGTGTTTTTCCTGGGAAGACGCATCACGCCTCATGATTTTTTGTCAATTACTAGCACTCGCTACATTTTTCCCAAGTGGCGCCTCTTTCTGAGTGAAACCATTTTTGAATAGGTGACGTTTAGTCTCTAGATGATAAACAGTATGAACAGAAGACTTGCCTTCTTTTTAGTAACTCCAGTAATTGTATTATTCTGTAGCCTCAATACAAAAGCACATCAGCAAAGCAATAAAAGTCTTCAGAAACTGTATCTGGATTCTATGAATTATGCATTTCAGAAGCGTTCAGATTTAATATTTTTGTTTAACTTTCATGTAAATAACTGCAGCTACTGTATGACTGTCAAATATCTCTGTTAGTGGGGGACACATATGAACATTGAATGATAATGATGATTTCCTGTTTCAGCCAAACAGCTGATCTGCCACTTACTAAAAACTGAGCCCACCCAGAGAATGAGCATCACTGAGTTCATAAACCATCCCTGGATTAATGTAAGCAGCTCCCTGTAGGCTTGATTCTGTTTGAGCAAGTGCTGGTTTTGAAAGATGTTCGCGAGATTTGGTGAACACTTCTCTATAATCTCTAACTGCTACAGCAGTCAGTCGAGGTCCCTCAGACGCCTCTTCACACAAGCCGGGTGCTGCACGAGGAACAAGATGCCTGGGAGAAGGTTAAAGTAAGTGTTGGCTCTGTTGATATGTGCTACTTCTTCAGACACACAGAAACTGATCATGATGTGTGGGTTGAGCATGGGTTTGTTTTTTATAATAGAGTACATTTTTTATATATTTGATGCTATTCATGCATACTCGACTCATTGAAACCCATATAATATTACTGTTTTTCACCGTGGTTGTTTGATAAAAGTTATATTGTTTTGTTATTAGGAGGAAATGACAAATGCCCTGCAAACGATGAGAGTGGACTATGATCAAATTAAAATCAAAACTATTGAAGACTCAACTAATCCTCTACTCTTGAAGAGAAGAAAGAAAAATAAAAGCTTGGCCACACAGCCTCCAGACTCCAGAAAGTGAAGACTTTTTAACAGGTATTCAGTTTCACCCAAACACACACACATGCATAAAATTCATTAGAGAATTCTAGAGGCCCTTTAGGAGCCTTGTGCATTGTCAGGTGGCTCTAAAATAATACTTTTATGCTATGTTTTTAGCAGTTTTTATTTCTTTATGTTAACCTAAAAAAAATTATTTTAAAACATGAAATGCACCTATGCATTCTGTTAAATGTGCTTTAAGGACTTTTGAACTCTTTCTATGCATTGCAAAGTATTCTGTATGTGCATCACGGCTTTTTGTATTTATTAGGACAGTTTCTATTATTCTGATATAAATACTCAGTGAATCATTTGAGTGAGTGGTTGGTGTCAATTTACAACACAGTTGTTAGGTTGTTTTCTGTCTCTTAAGTGTTTCTGTTCTCAGTGTTGAAAACCATTTTTGCCTTGAGGATGTTGTTGAGAAAGTTCGCCAGCGTCATTCATAGTTGTCTATTGAATGACCATTACCACAAACCACAGCTTTTGTTTTGAATGCTGATGTGATGTCAGAAGTTTTCTTGCCACGTTGTGGTAGTGCTGTATCTAAAAGTTACTTAGTATGTGTAGCAATAATCACGCTTGCTATGCTTATGAGACGGGTGATGATAGCATTTGATGGAGGAAATTGTGCTGCTAACTGGATTCTTCATGCTTCTGAGGCATTCATTTTTTCCAAAGCAGTAATATAAATGTAGTGCATGTTGTGTGAGGCATGGAAAGAAAAGTGGAACGCAGTAAACGTTTAGATAAAGGGAGTAGTGACGAGATGTACAGCGGAAATGTTGCACATCACCATTATCCTGTCTGTCTTTGTACTCTGGATTAAATCTCTCTATTTTCTGTGGTTTTGCATATTGTTTCAGAAAAACAGCTGTGTGCAAAATGTGTACAGATGAAATGGGCAAACGGGCTAACGCACATTTCTAGTTATGTAAGAATAATCAGGACATAACTTCTACTGAATACAATTTAATGTTCCTTTTTAATGGTCATTACATTTGTCACCTGAAGACTGCCAGACTGCAATCATACGTGGAGGGACAGGGAGCTACATTTCACTAAGTAAGAAAATAAAAAAAATTAAAAAATCCCAAAAAGACTTAGTGATGGAAGCTCCAACAGTCCTCAAAGTGAGACCTGAGAGCAGAAAGCGCTAGCTAAAGGCTAATCGTCATGCATCTTAAAAATGTTAGCATCATAGAATGCTATGCAAGCATTAAACTCAAAAGGTAATAACTGAATTATTTAGAGCTATCCTGTCATGAACTGAAGTGGACATTTTTACCAATGGAACTTAAATGCCTCCCAAATTTCATGGCAATGCATCCAATAGTTTGTCAAGAAATATATAGTATCATGATGATATGGCTAAAAATGGGAAATGACCAGCAGTATATTTGTAGCCTCACTTAGTAAATGGGCTGAATGACATTAAGCACCAGTATAGTCCTTTAGAGTGGATAGATGCACATACTTGAAAACACCACTCTCTGATCTTCTCATTTTTAAACAATTCCCGAGCAGAAAATATACAATGTGTTTTAAATCAGCATATTTTTTTTTTCCATTACAGTCCACCAAACCTGTAGGCTCTAGGGAAATCCGTTCATGACAAAAAATAGTTTCGGCTTTACCTTTTAGGTACAGCTCACAACAGCAGAGCAGCTCCAGACTGAACGTTTATTGTTTGCTGTCATATAATTGGGACTATTTAGGCTCTTCAGCTGTAGTGAGATCCATCAATAAATGACGCCCACACAGAATGTTTTGGATTATTTGAACATGATGTTCTAATTACAAGATAATATCCACAGCTTTTGCATCCTGCTTTATTTCAGACTTTCGTTGTGGCGCATTCAGAGACACAGACACAGAAAACAAAGCTGTTTTGCCAGGTACAAAATATTAATGTCTATTGTATAAAGTGAATTAAAGGGAGATTTGGACATTGTTTGAGCATAAGTGAACGATAAATCCAACACCAAAGTTTTCAAAGGGACATTGTTTTCCTGGAAATGTTTCAATTTGCCCCACCAATTACTGCTACCTTGGATGAACATGTGTGGAAGGATTTACATTTTTAATTAATGATGACTACACGGTTCTAACAGAATTATAGGCATCGCTTTTAAACATAGGATAATTTAACATCACTTGAAAAAATGACTATTTACTGTTACATATTTGGCTAAAAAATGTTGTGTTGTGACTAAAAATCCTACAAGTACTTTTTGCAAACTAGTCCCATCTGTGTATCCTCAGGTCACCTCTCTTCTCAAAGGGCATGTAATTGTTTGGTGATTAAGGTATATTACTAGCTGTAGGACTTCCATTTTCAAATCAGCACGTTTGTCTTCTACGTCCTCAAAGGAGCCGGGGAAGCAGATTGGGTGGGGGCCAGACAAAACGTAATTCCTGAATCTCTGCCTCCAATTTTCCTGCTCCACTGGAGAACATGAATGGCGTGGCAAGACAGTCTGCGGGATGATAATGGTGGTCTTCTCTCTGCAGGCGCCAGCACAAACATATGAAAACTTTCCCCATAGTTTGAACACTGTAATTGACAAAAGCAGTGAACACCTGAAGCAGGCAAGAACAGAGAAAAAAAGAAAACAATGTTTAAGGAGGATGATTGTGGACAAATAACAGGGTTTGTCATACTTTGTACATGTTGAAACATATAGTGTATGATGGACAAAAGCTGCAACTTCAGAGTTAGACTTTCAACTTTAACTACGCTTCCTTGTTTTATCTGAGAAGAAACACACCGCCAATTACAGCGTCTAGTCTGATTTGTTAAATATTCTATACCATAACCCCCCACAGACTCCATAAGCTCAACACCACAACAATAAACAGCAAGCCAGACTGAGTGGCTGTGCTAATGATAAGGTGGGACACAGTAAGGGAAAACAAGGTTGTTAAAAAGCAGATGTCTGTACCGGTTCACAGATGGGTTTGATATTGACATGTCTGGAGGTGATAAGTTGTCGGTTCTAGATGTAAGTGGAAAAATGTATGTGCTCTAATGAGACTGGGTGGCTGGGGCTGGGGCTACGTAGAGGAGGGGGGGGGTATTTACTCTATACCACCAACATATTCCACTCAGTCTGAGAAAGACACAGGCGACGTAAGCAAGGGAGGAGGAATCGTCTCTGATCAACCAAACGGTAGGTATACTGTATCTACTGTACATTTAAAAAGTGGAGCAGAGAGAATTAGATCAGTCTTAATTTACTGGACCAGTGTAATTCAGTGTTAGTTGCAAACCATTTCATAGTATCGCAGTTATTATATTATATCCTAAATTTGATTTCATATCAATTTTAAATTACATGTTTTTCTTCCTGGGTTTTCCATCAGTGATCATGCAAAAAGTGTTGCTCCTCCTCATAATGGGACTAGTGGATCTGAGCATTGGCCAGCATCGCAGCCAGTTCCAGTGGCTGTCGTATGTGCGAGGGCGGCGGCGGCGGGCCGATGACGTGGACTGCCCCCTGGAGTGCGACTGCCCCTTGACCTACCCCACAGCTATGTACTGTCACAGCCGCAACCTTCAGCATGTTCCCTACGTCCCCTCACATGTTAAGTACGTCTACCTACAGCGTAACCAGATCACAGGCATTCGGGATGGGGTGTTCGACAACGCCACTAACTTGGTCTGGGTTGTGCTGTTTCACAACCAACTCAACTCCGACAAGATCGGCAAGAACGTCTTCAGCAAGCTCAAGAACCTGGACCGGCTCTTCTTGGATCACAATGAGCTCATACATGTGCCTCCCAACTTGCCCAAGTCTATCAGGGACCTGCGACTCGGTCACAACAAGATCTCAAAAATCCTCTCCAGCTCATTCGAGGGGATGGCCAACCTCACCACCCTTCAGCTTGAAGCAAATGTCATAGAGGACATAGGAGGGGTATTCAAGGGACTGAAGTCTCTGACCATGCTGGATATGAGAAAAAACAGGCTGAGGAAAATCCCTGACAACCTCCCTGAGAGGCTGCAGCAGCTCTACCTGGAGTTTAATAACATAGAGAGTGTGCCGGCAGGCTTTCTCACCCTGTATCCCAAACTGCAGTTTGTCCGGTTGGCTCATAATAAGCTGACAGATAAAGGACTTCCATCCAACGTCTTCAGTATCAGCACGCTGGTTGAGCTTGACCTTTCTTTTAATAAACTGGAGAAGATCCCTGTTGTCAGTAGGAACCTGGAGAACCTTTATTTACAAGCCAATAAGATCAAAGGTATGGACACTTCTCAGTTAGTTAAGATGTCTTGGCACCATAACATGCAATATAAAACTAAAGCAGTAATCCTAAACATTTTAAAGGATTGTTAAGTCCCAATAGAAATATAAGACTGATGTATACTATACCACTTAGAACAGTTATTTTTAACGATTATTTTTTTATTTATATTTTTTTTAGCTTGAAACCAGTCTTAAATCGTGTAAAAGTTAATTTGAATGTCTTGATTCTAGTTATCACTTAATTGTGTACTTTAAATGCCATTCTATACATGGACCTTGCAGCCATGATTCAAAGTGCTGAGCTAATGCATTGAATATTGCCAGTTATACCTTTTTTTTTTTTCCTGACCATTTCTCATCATATAAAATCATATACAGAAGGATCTATTTAACTGTTATAACTGGGTTGGTTGGCACAGCAGGACACACACTTTGCCGCTCGCTCAATTATGAACTGAGCGATTGACAAACAAATCTCAAAAATCTTTAATGACACAAGTGTGGGTGGGAAGCTTAAACTTTTGTGCCCGTTTGGCCCTCCCAACATGAACCAATGGATTTTGTAAATTGGGTCACAGAATAAACTCGAAGGATGAAGGAAGTCTGATAGTTTGTTAGAAAACCAGTATTAGATTAAAAGTAGGTGATCTCATTTTCCTCTTGTGCGTCCTCTATAGACGGTCGCACTTTAGTGAGCTCAACATGCCCCCCCTCCAGCAATTTTAATGCTCTCCATTTACTTGTGTGATTTTGAACTCAAGTGAAGTTCAGACGTGCACCAGTTCACCCATATTTCTTTCTAGCTGCCTTGTTTTCACATTACCATTTAACTGTATTTGGAAGTTCAAAATCCAGCTTCGAACCATATATGGTACTTTTAACATCCTAAAACCTAGTGTTTTTTTTCTGTCTTTCCATTTCTTAAAGTTGGATTTGTTGCACTTTTGGCGATGCCCACCAGTGATGTAACACTGCACATCAAGTTTGGGGTGGGGACTGAGCATGCAGCAAGGCGAAAATTTCAACCAGTAGATGACAGCAAAGGCAGGATTTTCTGTGTGTGTCATTCTTTGAAATGATGCCCATCCCCTGAACTAGGGGTTTTCCATAAACACTTTCTTCTGTGGAAGCTCATACACAATATGAAATTAATACAAACAATAAAAAACCCAATAACACAAAAGTCCACTGTAAAACAAAGTTTAAAACTAACTTCAACCAATGAAAACTCCAGAAAGTGTAATCAAAAAAGGGGAGACCATTCTCAGTGGCTTCTAGAGCAGCTGTAATATAGAAATTTGAGGACCAACTCTGGCCTTCTTGCACTGACATACTTATCTTCGAGTTGTGGGTACACTGATTCCTGCTTGACATGACTCACAGGACAACATGTAGCCTCCCTTCATATTTCTCTGCTCTCGTGTCTTTCAGAATTCTCCCTGAGCAGTTTCTGCAGTACAATAGACATGACAAACTTCTCCATGCTGAGAATGCTGCGTTTGGATGCCAATGAGATCAGTGCCAAAGACATTCCTGCTGAAGCTGCCTACTGTTTGCGGCATGTTGCCCTTGTTGATGTGTAGCGCTTCCTGATCAACTCATCCAAGGTGTTTCTACATCTTGTCACATGTCACTATATTTACCTCATATTGTTCACAGTATAATCTATCAAACATGTTTGAGATAATGTATTATTAAAGTGTTATGAGAGGTACTATTATTATTCCAAATGATTAAACAGTTCCAGTTTAAGTCAACAGGAAATACCACAGTTGTATAATCATGTATCCCGATAGGCATATGGATAACAGAGGCCAGATGACTGACATCCTTTCAACAAACCAATTAGATTATCAGTTCCAGTATTCTGGCAAAATAAGTGTAAATACACTGTAGCTGATGACAACAAGTCTGGCTTGTGTAATGCCTGGCAAAGTATAACCTGTATAAAACTGCCAATCCTCAGCGTGAGATTCAGTTTGGATCTTTGTCTCCACCATGTGGCACAAGGTGCTAAAACAGCAGGTAGAGCAGCAATGATTCTCATTATTTGGCAAGGTCACTTTAGCATATTATCAGTGATGCACAATCAGTAATGAATTCATTGTTTGATTTTGCTGGCAGTTAAATCTATAGAATACTTTTTAAAGACAATTTGTCATAATTTTTCCAACATTTAAAGGTGTGATTAAGTGTTTGTGACTACAAAGGATGAAAATGAGCTTTAGAATTATCCAAAGATAATCATATATCGGTTTCCAGACTGTTATATCTGTAGCAACTTGTTTTTGTTTGTTTTTGGTTTTCTCCAGTGTTTTGGTAACTTAAACGCACACGTTTTAAAGGACTGTTTGGGGTGTAATATCTGAGCCAATTTGTATTGTACTGTATGTCAGAAACGAACGTGTGCTTGATAGCCCGATGAAGTCAGTCAGCTAATGTCAAGATTTATAAGATGAGAACTGACACTATTTAGGTTGTAACCACTTAGCCTGAAAGCTATGAATTATACATTTTTGTGTAAAGTGAATCTTTTATCTAGGAATCCACCATTTTGTGCCTGTTATTACACCTGAAGAAAATAAAATCAGTTTCCAGAGTTATTTGTCCCCCTACAGTAACTGTTATATTTTTAGCAACAACAACAATGTTCTGTTTCCTCTAATTTGAAGGTAAAAGAGACAGAGGTTGGGAGAGAGAAAGCCCTTTTGACAATTCTAACTGGTCTGAAGCAGTTCCCACATTTTTATTGTGGAAGACAACTTGCCTTTTCATCTTCCACAGCTGCCTTTAATCCTCTGCAGAAAGGCACTAAATTGAATTACAGAAATACTTTCCTTGTTTTGTAATGGAGCAATGTCTTGGGATGAAGAATGGATTAGTGCCAGTGCAACAGTGGTTTGCACACTGATAAGCAGTAGCCTGTGAAATTAAGTGTGTTATAGATGATGTTATATTGCAGGCTGCATGTGGTGCTGCAGAGGCTGTGGGGTAGGGCTGTGTGTTTTTTTTTTCCTCCTCCACTTCCTACACCGACTCTTCAAAAACAAAATAGAGGCCAGCACACATGTGGGAATCAGGATTTACTGATGTGGTCCTCTCCGAGACACACAAAATGTTTCACTTTGTGGGGAACTGTCAAATTCTTCTCAAACTCAGACATTATGCAATTTATTATTATAAAACATTAGGCTGAACCATCACTCAGTAAACATGAGTGAAAGTTATGACAACATTATGAAATGCACATGCACTTCCCACTCTCTCTCTCAGTGTTATCCTGTTATTTGCCACTGCCACTCGGTAATTCTTAAATGTCATGCATGCATATGAGTAAACTGCAGTAATACGTTATTCCCACCAAATCCTGTCACGCCCTGTGCAGTGAAAACATTTCTTGCGAAGCTGCAGCAGCGACTGGTGTCTATCTATCTGGATTGTTGCTCCCTCTGCCAGTAACAACAGCTCAGTGTGTTTGACCAATAACAGAATATTCTCCAGAGTTCATGTTGAAGCTGTTATACATTTGTTTTGTTTTTGTTTTTTTTAGAAATGAACGGTATGAAGACTGTGTATTGATCAGCAGTGTAGGCTGATAATGAGGCTAGGTAAACTACTTTACAGAGCAGTGGGAAAGACCACTTTATGAGACTCCTCATAAAGTGTTAAGTCAAACAGACAGTTGGCTATAAAGTAGCTCATTTAATGAGGTCATTACCTGCTCTTTAGATGGGATTTCATTTTGTTCATATTAATTCACTGGTAGCTGCACAGCTGGAGAGCATTGTATTTTGGATTTTGGCATTGATGTAACTTTTATTGTCAATATGGAGACTGAATAGAGTCAAACTAATAAATAACTTGTGTTTGGCAAACAACATTACAAACGGTTAAGTGGTAGTAAATGGAGAGACATTATTCAACATACATAACTAGTGTAAAAATAAAACTTTTTTAGTGAACTTGAAAAGATATCTGCAATAGATAATGCATTAACATAATATACATAGCATATTATTCCAAATAAGGTCCATCTTTGCTCTCAGTCAAAGCGAAGCTTCAGATTAAATAGGTGAGCATGATACATTACACACGATACTGATATGAAAACATGTTCATGATGAATAAAATGTACAGCTTCACAAGTGCTCCATCTGCTGCTGAAGTGATGTGTTCTTTATTGCCTGAGGAGAGAGAAAAAAGGAATATAAAGATATATGTGCACTGTAGTCATACTTTACATTGAAGCTGACACAGGTGTTTGACATTTAATCTGTTCCAGCTCCACATGTTTAACTGGCCATAAATCTTAGAAGTTTAGAGGGATACTCACACTATTGCGGCTCCACCTCTATCTCCTGCAGGTCTCTGTTTTAAACCAGATGACAAAGGTATGCATTCAGAGGAGTTCAATAAACATGGGAAGACTGATCTTTTTTAATTTTTTAGTTACAGTATGTTCTTACCTTGAGTTTGTGTACGATATTGATCTGTGAGAGTTGTGAGTTTTCTGTTTTGGAAAGAAAAGACTTTATGGAATGAAACTACAAGTTGACTGGCAAAGTAATAGACACCCATCTCATTTCTCAAATTCTGAAGTAACTAAATAATTTCCAAACAATAAGCTAGAGGTCTGACTAATGACAGAGCAGGAGGCAGGTGATTGACAGGGTTGTGTGCAAAGATTGAGACCAAAAACAACTATTTGGCCATATTTTGGCAACAATATGAAAGAGTTGGAACATGTATCCAGTATGTTGGAATCCATTGTAACTGCTGTGATTCCAAGCTGCACCTCAGACTATGTTCTCCTTGACTGAGTAAACTAAGAAACAGCCACCTTTCAAATTTACAGAAGGTGAGCATTTCACAGGCAAAAGATACATCCTGGGTGGAGTATCACTAAAGTATCATTAAAGTCCTTGGCAATGAGAAGTTTACATTATATCGTCTCTCCCATGTAGACAAAGCAAAGCTAGAGTGGGTCACTGGTCAGTTTCAAGAGGATCCCTGCCAAAATAAATCTATCTTTTGAAGGCTTAAATGTATATTCAGTATTGCACTTCGCTTTAATTTTGACACACTGCTTCCCACTGCAGGGAAACTGAGCAGTAGTGATGGGAATTTCAGGTCTTTCGTAACAGACTGTTTGGCTCTGGGTACTAAAAAGAATTGTATGTTTGGCTCCTGTTTGGACCTTCATGCAGTTTTAGGCTTGCCTCCAGTAAAGTTATGATATCAACACTGCCATATTGCCCAAACGTTGGGCAACGGTGGACAGAGCTGGCATATCAGAGACAGTTTGTAGTTTACAGCCAAATTAAAGCTGTAAATGCTCTCACAGAGCTGAACTTGTTACAACCTATACATTACAGAAAAATGCCTAGAAAATGTTTGACCATCTGTCTTGCATGGGACACTGAGTTCAACAAAATTGACAACTCTTTTGACTTTGCAGGATTTGTTTTTGCACATATACTGAGAAAATATAATAGACTAGCTGCATACTGTAATGTATGTCTAATCCTATGTGTGCATGTATAAACAACATGTTTGCCAATCCAGGCTTCATGATAAAAAAAAAAAAAGGAACCGACTCATAAGCATGTAATTTCCAATGTTGTCCACTTCCTCATACAGCGTTTTAGGCCCTTGCATCCTTCTGTAGTCACACATTCAGGCAGAGCACACAGACGATGTTAATTAAAGTTAATTAAAGTCAGTTCGGTGCTTAGAGCTTAGGCCTTAGGGGCAGTTGGCAGGGAAACATTTACCCACAGCTGTGGCAAAAAGCAGGCGAGGCAGGAAATAGACTGATCCGGGTAGATAGACAAAAGATACAGGAGAAAGCATGACCAGCAGCCTAAGAGTAGCATTCCACAAGTAAAGAAATAGCACCTCATCAAGCACTTTATTGTGCATTCACATGCAGCATCCCTCCTACTGCACGTGTTATGTCACTGCATGCGGGCAGTTAAATAAGGATATTAACTTGAAATACTTCCTCGAATGGCAGTCAATCCCACCTCCTCTTGCAAGCTCTCTTGTCTTTTTATTTGGCAGTTAAATGCTCAATCAGATTGCACTCTGAACAAGTCACGATCAATTCACGACAGAAAGCGAACGTATCGCGCCCCCTTCCTCATTTAAATGAATCAACTGCAAAATTTGGTGTGATATTTGGTGTCCAAAACACAGAAGCTCACTGGTGTCCAATGTTGTCCTCTCTACCTGTTGCATATTCCTTGTTTGTCTACCGATTACTGGTTAGTGTTTAGCTGATTCTGCTGAAACCTTAAACATCTATATGAAGTCGGGTTTAAGCTGTAAACAAAACCTGTGTTTTAGAAACCACCTTCTGACTAACACAGTGCATGCATTTAGCTAACTGCAGCGCTTACGTCCCCAAGACAACTGCTTGTGTGGCAATACAACATAGTTAGAAGAAAAAGGAGCCCAAAATAGTCATTGTACTGAGAACAATCATGCCACACTAACTTGAAAGCATCATTCAAAGAGAGCCATTTGTTTTCCATTAACTCACCACTTGTTTGGAGCTCTAATGCGATTGAATGCTGAAAGTCACTGTGGTAAACTGTCCTTAGTTCTGGTGTAGTGTGACAACTGAAATCCGTCCCCTGCCCCCCATGTGATCAAAATCAGCCTGCCATTCAACGTAACACACATTTGTGAAAGGACTAAACTTTGCAGTTTGCACGTTGTTGCAGGTACTGTGTTTTTACTAGGAATACCCTGCAGCTGGTACTGTTTTATTGGTCTCTTAAAGTCTTATTACACCTTTTTGTCAGTTTCATTTTTTAAATAGGGACTAAACATTTGCATGTGCTGCAGTATTCATTTTGTGAAATAATTTAGAGTTTTTATAGAGTAGGACAAATGTGGATTTTGAGGCTGAGTCAGTTGAAAACCACCGCTCTGTCATACAATGCATTATCTGAAATAAAAGCTAATGGTGCCAAATAACCTCAACTTGGAGAATAATGATAAATACATGCAATCATTTGCATTCACAGACTTTCGTGCATGTGCTGCTGCAAAAAAGCACTCACCAGTAAGTCCAGCCTCCACCTTGTTTTGTTATGCTCAGTATTTACCAGCGAGGGAGGGCTGGTGCTTCTGCAAGAGGGAGTGCCCCACAGAGCACAGCCAGGCTGCCAAGGCCTACTTTATTGCAATATGACTGGAATGCATGGCAAGACTTTATAAGGGCACATGTGATTTAGGAATTAACAAAACAGAAGCGCTGGTACCTTTTGTGTGATGAGACAGTAGAGAGTAAGTATGAACAGCAGTCCTCCGCAGATGGAGGCAATGATGAAGCCAAGCTTGTACACGTCTCTGACTGGTTTCCTGTGCGAAGCCTTCTCTGAGTTCCTACCCTGACTGTCTGTAGAAACGGACACATAATCTGTGATCTCAGTGGCTCCAGACATCCTCATAATTCTTCACAGAACTTTCCAGAAGATAGACATTCCCACCTGTAAAAAGTTGTGTGGTTGACTCTGTGGATAGCTCTGTGGAAGAGCGAAAGGTTTCTGCGTATTCGTGCTGGCATCTCCAGTCTACTGGTGCGTCGCTCGTCGTTACCAGCTCCCAGTAAACTGACAGCACCTCTGAAGCCCTCTGCAGTGCCTCTGAAGGAGACCCTCTGTAGAGCATCTCAAAACTCTCTGGCTTATCCTGCGGCAGATTCCGAGAAACATACCTCAAATGTTTTCACAAGTATTGTAGATTTATCTCCTCATGCTGGGCAGTTCATCACATCATATATTTATTTTACATGTTTTAAATTGTAGAAAATGTAATTGTCAGTGCTGAGACACATGGTGCAAGTTCACCACTCAAAAACACACACTCACCTCAACCTCTTCATTAATCTGAGGCACACATTTCTGAGAGTAGATGTTGAGGATGAGCGCTCTCAGTGACTGAACGTAGCCGTCATTGACTGAGCCCCGACTATATTTGAAGTGGGTGGTGAGCAGCTCCAGGATCCAGGGTAAAGCAGCTTTTACAAAGCAACATTTGCTCTGTGGGAAATCAGAGCACGGGGTAATAAACATGAAAGCACGGTACTGTTATTGGAAAATTTGAATCAAAGGCTTCGGAAGGAAACAGTCCCATAAAACAAATGTTATCATACCAAACTTCTCCGTTCTATGAATGTGTAGGTTATCGAGCACCCACTTCTCAACTGGTTATCCATCTGCAGAAATCACAACAGGGAGATTTCAGCACATTGTTTATGATGTTGTTTCAAGAGCCATGTTTCTAATGTTGTTTCCACACCTACCAGGTGCCTGACTGTCAGCAGGTGCTCTCTAGTGATGGAGTGTCTGCATGGACCAGGAACCTCAGCCATAGTCAGAGGGAAGCTCAGGAACATAAGCACACACAGACACTTTACCTGCAACTGACACAACCACACATTTTCTTCACATCCATGTCTTTAAGGAGGGGCTGACACACACATATAGACATTTACTCAGCTGGAAAGCTCAAGTAGATTATGCATGCTCTCAACATTATCCATTGTGGCATCCTGACCTTAACCATTTCAATATCAATGCACTCCACACAGCAGTCTCTCTTTGATTCAGTTTTCCCTCCCAAAATTGCGATCAGATTTTCTTCATAAGAGAGCTTTCTTATAAATTATTTTACAAGGAAAACCAAGTTCAAAGCAAACTTGAATGAAATTTGCTCCTAATTGTGCCACAAGAGTTTAACAGTGCGTATCTGAGCCAATTCCTGCCTTTCCATCCAAAATGTACTTTACAATGTGTTAAATAAAACACAAGTACACTAAAAACGCTGCTCAGTTACATTATTACAGTAAAAACAATGCTTTTTTCCCCCCACCCCAGCACATTATTTGTCTGTTACAGTTCTGCTTCTGACAAAGTATGAGATTTTGGGTCGAGTTTGGGAAAAATGCAAAGTGCACCTTTGCTGCGACACTGGAAGTGACCAATTTTAAACTGTGCCTCACCTCAGAGGAACCTAGCCTTCTGTTAGATTAGTTCCAGTTATGGTGAAATAGTGCCCTCTACCATGGAAGCTTGGCTTGGGAGAGCCATATGCACGGACTCCTCCTGTAGATGATGATGCCTGCTAGCAAGCACCTTTTGGCAACTGTAACAGTAAAATGGGCTCCAGATGGATTTAGTCCTTCTTCTGAGGATTAAAACATGGTGACAAGCATATGTTGCTCACACTGCAGGCAAAATGTCTGAACTGGAAGGTATTCTTTGATAATCGTTAATCGTCCCCTTGACTCACTTGACCTGTGACTTCGATACAGCTTTTGCAACAAACAGTCAAGGCAGATGCCAGCGAAACACTGAATTGAAACAATAAAAAATGATTTGTTTGTTGCCTGGTCGACTTCTGAGATGTATTAAGACACAAAAGACAATTCTTTGAAAGCCACGAGAGACGAGAAGTATTCCTTTCATATTTTGACGTCTGTTCCTCATATAACGCTGAGCTGTACAGTTTAAATCTTGTTTAGGTTTTTTAATTATGTAACATAGACTTTAAGCAGTTCCTGCAAAGATTATGTGTCATGATTTACCATGAATCTAAGTTGTTTAGTGTATGCATGAAAATTGATTGCCGGGACCGAATAATCTGATAAAAGTGGCATTTGAAACTGAGAAGATTAAAAAAGTGATTCTCAAAGTAAAACAAGATGCTAAATGTGAGCTGAAAGACTATCATGCAAGCCTCTGACTGTTACTGGGACCCCATGTTACTGATAATGACACATAATCAAATTAATGTAATCCAATAAAACTATTGATGTGACTGATATTTGGCAAATGCAGGAGCACATGATTCAAATGTCACCTGTCACACAGCAAACTATTAGCACATTAAAGCAACAAACTTCACACACACAGACTAAAACAAACATGCTCTAATCTTTTACTGCATTTCCTGCATTGAGTGTATTGTTGGTGGATTATTTCCTGCATTGATTATAGAAAAGTTCTCACCTACCTTAGCTTTGCTCTGAATCAGGGTTGACACAAGGATGGTCATCTGGTACGTGTTTGACAATGGAAAACACCAGACTCCTCTGTCACACACATTGAAGCAAAGAGATCCTTTTCATATACTCAGTTCCACTCCACAGAAAGGAATTTGCTGTTAAGTAAATTTGACACTTCTTTATGTGGCGCTGTTCTTCAATGCAATGCCTGATGTGCTCCTCTTGCACACATTGAGTTCAAACCGAGACTAACTGTCTCAGCTGACAGGCAGCCCTTTTAAAGACCTCCCACCTCTCTTCTGTTTCACAAGATATAGCATCCTGGTCTCTGCAGATGTGTTATAAAAAATTGGTTTTGGGGTTGTAGCTTGACTCTCTGGATAATGTGTTTTTGTTTGTCCGTCAATAGTCCTTCGCTTAGGGAATTATGAAAAAATTATAAATTGGACAAGTAAAGCTTGTGGGACCTTGAAGTGGGTGCTGGTAACATCTGTTCTTGATACTCTATCCCTTGAAAACTTTCATTTAAAAACTGGTCCACATATGACCTTTCAGAATAACAATTTTCATCGGCCCTATACACCCTTGCTTTCTTCAGGAGAATAAACACTGTAATTGAGTGGACCCACTGAGCAAGAAAAATAAGATGCACAGTCACTCACGGAGAAGATCTGCAGATCACTGTGGGGATCTGAAGAACTTATCGGAGGCAGCAGATGTTCCATGCTGCTCAAGGAATCCTGAACTTTTTGTTTTTTTAAATTGCCACATTGCTTCAAAAGGAAGTAGGTTTTCTTGAGACAGTGGGTGTGTTCTATTATTACTACTACTAGACCTGCCCTAACAGAGATATATTACCACACATTCACATGAACACCTTTATGAGCTTCTCTTGATGGGGGAATTCTTCTCATAACAGATCGACGGACTCCAACAGAGACAAAACATTTGGCCTGGGATCTATTAACACAGGAAGTGAATTCCTGCACTTCGTATTGTGAACACATTCCGACACCTAACATAGTAAACTCATGTATCTGAGTCATTTTTTGCTTCTGTGCTGAATTTACTGTTTCCATGGTTTAGAACTGAGTCAGTGGTGGGAAGTGCATTTTGAGGTGCTTTGCTTGAGTGTTTCCATTTTGTGCTACAGAGAGAAAAGTATAAACTTTTGACTCCAACAAATGTATAACAACAAATGAGGGCAGCCACACACTGTCATTGATTGATTGTAAAATGCGCTGAATATAGGATGATTATCTGGAGATTAGACCATATTCCCTAGCTTGAAATGATGATAATTTTATAAATATTACTGATAGTTATATAACCATATGTAACAATATGTTAGACAGCCAATCAATTGAAGTCTTGTTAAGCAATAGTGGGCAACTGCAACAAACATTGTATTCTCATGATTTTAGCTATATAGGTTATCAAACAAATATTTACCAGGAATAATATAGATTATATTAAAAATCTATGTCCGTTTTTTTTTTTTTTTTTTTATGAGTCTGAGAATAAAGGGGCTGGTTTCCAGCCAGAATAGTTATTTTGACTCAAACTGAAAGTGAAGTTTTTGCAATAGCTTGAATTTACAGTTGATGAAATTCCAGGACAGAGATATCCACCCTCACCTCGTTGCCTACTGTCAACAGATAGGCCTACAATTCAAAGCAGACAATTCATGGATGTGAGAGCAAGGAAGCACAAGGCAATCACTGTCGCATCATTGTAAAATAAGAGGACTTCCCTGCCCAATTCAGAGAAAACGAGACAAAAACATCTGACAAGAGCATCTGATGAATATGTGCTTTTATTGTTTTGTTATCTTCATGTCTCCTTTGCCTGCTTAGTAAGCAGAAATAACTGTTTTTGTCAGTCTTAAACTCACTCTGAAGAGGCATGTTTACTCCTGAAGAGTTTTGTTGTTCAAAGGTTTTTATGATGAGCTTTGCAGCAACTAAAAACCGGATTTCAGCTCTAAACCATGGGTTCTTGGGTGACAAAATTAATAATCATGGCTTTTTTTTACACAAACAAATTACTTTTTTTGCAGCGGAAAAAGACAATTCCTCAGTGTCAAGGATCATGAGCTGCACAATAACTTGCAAAAAGATGATTTGATTTGGAAAATATGTTTGTGACATTATGTCTGGCACTCACTCCTGCTGTAACTGTCGGTTACTAAAGATAAAGTCCCACTGTACAGAGGCAACTTCAGTGGGAGAAAAGGTTTCACATCACAGTGTGCAGCACACATGACTGCCACACACGAGACAAATATGTATCTGATTGTTTTACCTAAAATAGAAATATTTATATACAGTTATTAATAAACAATGACAAATATTTATGTGACTGCTCTGGTGTGGCTGATTAAATCAAACTAAATTAAATTAAACTTCAGCCTTGACTTTCACATGGTCACAAAATCCATTTGACAGACTTGGAGCGAAACAATGAAGTCAGTAATGAAGGCAGGCTGGATTTGAATTTAAACCCCAGTAAACAAGTTTATTCTTGTCTCGTCAGTACAATACAGATATGTAGTTCCACTGTTGTATGATATTAATCAGCAGAGTCTCTCTTACACGCACACGCTGAACATTTCCATTTGTTGGTAAATGCACATATAAATTAAAAAAAGTTTAGAAGGTGTTCAGTGCAACTGGTACAAAATATATTATAAAATAGGAAAACAGGATTTGCAAGAAATGGGAGGATGATATCCCTTAATGTGCACTCTTCTTTGCCTTTTTCGTAAAACAGATATAGTTTGATCATGAGTTATCATAATAAAGCAACTGAAGGGTTGACTGGACACTGAGGAGATAGCAGCAAGATAGGGAAAAAAACAGAGCAGCACGGCTGATGGTTAACTTCCTGTCACACTGCTGTAGCAAACCCTATCCGATTATTGCGACGGTCAAACTCTGTGTAGTAGCGGGCAATGAAGTTGGCACCCAAAATCCAGATGGGACCTGTAGGGGGCGGCACATCCAAGCCCCTGAAGGTGACAGTGCAGACCTCCCCTTCGATCTGTGATTGCTAGAACCACAAAGAAAAGTCAGTTCATCAGAATATTTGTAGTGGTAGAAGAAGCACTTCAAATATGTAAAAGTAGCAATAAATATTATCCGCAAAATGTAGTTATTATTAAGTTATTATTTTGTGAAACGAGATCCAAAATAAAATTTTTCCTAATTTTTGTTTTTTGACAAGATACAACTTTATATTCCTACCAGTACGGAGCCCACATATATCTCAACATATGTAGCAACTTGAGCAGGTCTATTCAGCCACATGAATACACATGTGTGCGTGTACAGAGCCTTTACAATAGTAAGGTGTCAAAATTTCATCAGTAGATCATATGGTTTGTTTATAAAAACAAGGTAACTAGGAACTGCAGCTGTCAGGTAAATGTAGTGCAATATTTCCATCTGAAATGCTATGGAGTAAAAGTATAACGTAACAGGAAGAGGAAATACTGAAATACCTCAAAATTGTACAGTACTTGGTTGTTCCACCACTGCATGTTTATATTAAAATGATTCAGCATTCATCATCCTGCTTACCCATAAGATATAATCCTCCTGAGTGAGTGAGTACTCCTGGCCACCCAGGTGGAAAGTAACGCTGGGCAACAACTTGACAGTGTCACAGTTGACTTTGTACTGATGAACAACACAAAGCAAAGGGTGATGATGGGTAATGAATTTTTATAGACAAATGTTTTTTTGTGGGAAACCATGTTGCGTGTGTAAAAACTTACTCCACTTTCATCCAGCTGTGCACCGATGGTTTTCATCAGCACAGACACAGAGGAGGCTGGGCCTGTAATGTAGGAGGACCCTGTGTCGATCACAGCTGTGCAGCCCTCTGCACAAAACATCATCTCCATCCCCACAGAAACACTGTAAGAATGAAAGAGGAGGTGGAAAATGAAACAAACGTTTCTGAATGGGTGCACACACACACACACACACACACACACACACACACACACACACACAAACGCATGCTGTAAAAGTTATGAAGCTAAGAGCTTACCCTTTCATGGTAACTTCCCATTTGCCTGTCTCTCTGGTGTCCATATAATTAAATTTTCCAGTGTAGTAGTTTGGGTCTGTGCCGCCGAGGACCAGCTCTCCACCTGGGGAATGTTTTGGGTCCCTGAAAAGAATAAATAAATCACCCTTTAAGCCCAATTTTCTGAGCATATTCTCATTGTCACTGCTGAAGCACATGCTTACATGCTCCTTCAACTGAAGTGTAATCCTATGACCTCTCATTCTTATGATGTTTCCCAGATGAAAGGAACAAAAAAACATCTTTTTGTCAGCTGGTTTCTTCTGGACATAACTGAGCATAATATATGGAGAAGTATCTGAGAAAAGTTTTCTCTTCTATTTTCTCAAAAAGCTAGAGGAGGTCAGTATGACTCAGTTCAACTCACCTGCTGTAGTAGATAGAGAACACCTGTTCCTTGAGGACATGCTGAGACATGATGCGGTCAAATACCGGAGTGATGCCATCGATGGCCATGTTGGGGTAACCCATGCCCAGAACTCCATCAAACTTGGCAAAAATGAAGGGCATGGCAGACAGAGAGCTGGCTTCAGCAAACACCTGCACCACAGGGATACCACCAACCTGCAGGAAAAGAACAAGCTAAAGGTCAATGGTTGGAAGTGTAGCTTGTGAGTGGAAGTTAAAGCATTTATGTAAAAGGAAACTCCTTTGGTTTTTACAAGGCGTTGATTTTTAACTCACCACAACCACATCCTCACTCAAAAATCCCCTGACATTTCCAGATGCGTACTGGATGGAAAATCCTGTTCCGTTTTCAACATAAGTCCGAGATTTGGAGGCATCGTACCTATTGTGAGTAACTAAAAATTCAAAATTCACTTGAATCATTAAACAACAGTGTATCTGGGAAGCTTTATAGAACAATGTTTCATCCGACATATCATTTATGTGAAAATAACATTTACTTAAAGGTTCAGTGTGTAGGATTTAGTGGCATCAAGTGGTGAAATTGCAGTTTGCTACCATTTGAATAGCGCTCGAGTCATCCTCCCCTTCCAAGCGTGTAGGAGAAGTTGCAGTGGCTGCTAAAGGTGAAAAAACGCAAATGACCCTATCTAGAGCCAGTGTTTGGTTTGATCTGTTCTGGGCTACTGTAGAAACTGCAACAAGGTCGCTTCCTTGGAAGGTGACCTGCTTGCTCTGTAGATACAAAGGGCTTATTCTATGGTAATGAAAACACAACAATTCTTATTTTAAGGTGATTATACATTAATGACACACACTTCTAAATATTATATTCCATTTCTGACAATCGCTCCTCCTAAATGGACCACTGGAGCTTTAATTTATTTAAACCTGCAATAACTGATTAAAAAAAAAAAATTTAAATTGGCCACTTGGGGGCAGCGGAAACAAGTTGTGAACACAATCAGAATCAGGATTACTTTTATTCATACCCAAGGGGAAATTCTTTAAAAAACATTGAGGTATTGTCACCTTTTAAGTTGACGTGACAAACTTGTTAGCAAGTAGCTTATTCACACAGCTGTTACGGAGCAACGTCATCATTCATTTGGAGATTCAGTCTCTTTCAGCTCTATTTTTGATCTGTCTGCTGCTGTCTGCGGTTCTGACCAGGCAGTGTACAGGGGGTTTTAGGGCTTTTTCTTTGAAAATAGCTGCCTGCTGTGGCAGAAACAAGACTATGAGAGCAGTGAGAGTCAACCAAAACAATGAGCTGACATGGGTACTTACAACAGGCTGTGGAGAAAGGTGAGCAGCTTTGGGAGGGCACCCACAGATTGGCTGAGCCTGTGTCAAACACCACGTTGAACATCTGCGCTGGAGAGCCGATGCTGATTTCTCCAAAGTACTGAGTCTACCGGCAATAAACAGTCAGTATACAAATTTATGATACAATTTCTGACTTTCCTAAACTAGCAACATTTTATGCCGTTTTGATGTTGTTTGAATATTTCTTTGAAAATATTTTTCTAGTGCAGTAATACTAATTTGAAGGTATGAAATATGCCATTGTGAATACACACACACAAAGAATATTTTAAAGTAATAATTCAAAGGCCACCGGTTCTGCTGTTTTACTCTTGAAGACGTTTTGACGCTCATCCAAGAGAACTGATGGAGCCTCTTGGATGAGTGGTTGCTTTAACCTTTAGGACTAAAGTCTGATTCACTTGCCTTCAACTTAGTACATCTAGATTTCATTTTACCACCTGCACGACTCAGAACCTTCACAAGAGGTTTTAGATATGTTCCATTAAATATTTAATAAACAGTGTCTTACATCCAAGTAGTTGGTTAGAGGTGTGGGAACAGTCCCGTTGTTGGTGTTGTCTGTGCTCTTTTGGGCCAACTCAGTCAACACCTGCTCTGCAGAAACATCCATCTCCCGCAGTGTCTCTCTGATAGATGGCATCTTCTTCAGGGAGATTCTGGAAACAGAACAAGAAAAGCAGGTAAATTCAACTTCAAGCAACAGAAACTAAATTAAAACTCAAACTGTGGACGTGATGACGAAATCCTGGTCTGTGAGGTATATTTTTCCGTGCTATATGTCCGATCTTCCCAATTCAATTCAATGCAATTTTTTTTATATAGCACCATATCATAACAGCAGTTATCTTGGGGCACTTTTCATATAGAGCAGGTCCAGACCGTACTACACCGCAGAAACCTTGAGGAGAACCAGTAGGTGGGCGGCCATCCGCCTCGACCGTTTGGGTTTACAGATAAAAAGAGAGGGGGAGAGGGGAGGGGGGAGAGCAGGAGGAAAGTAAACATACAATAGCACAATGCAGGTTCCACATATAGATGTAAAGTAATAGTAATGGTATACTATGTATACTACCAGTATAACAATGAGCCTTTAATAAAGTACAGACGGCTTTGCTCTGACAGCCTAGCCAGAAAAATAAGCAAAAACACATGGAAAGCCAATACTGAAAACATTAGCTTTTGTATGAATCATTAAAACACATTTGTTTTCCTGTCCTTGTTCGTTTGAATGTTTGCTGTTACTATTCTGCTCAAGTAAAGCAGGCAGGTATGTAAAGGAATACATTTCTTACCTTCTCAAGGCATGGCTCGAGGTCAGTCTCAATGAGAGTGCAACCAAACACATCCAATAATTCATCAGCACTGCCATAGTGACTTTTTTGATGACGGGTTGAAAATACAGGCCAGCGATGAAGGCTATATATGCAAAGTTGGTATTTCTGGTTTTGTGAATATTCCACGTTTATTAAATCTGAGTTTATAAATGCTTCCACTCTCTCCCTGTGCTCTCTGGTCCCTCGACTCTTTATATACCATGTCCTCTTCACTGTGCACTCACCCATGGGCCACTGACTGTGGCTGGGAGCTTTCCTGGAGGTGACCGAAACAAGCTTCACTTCCCTCCCCCTCTACCCTTCTGCCTTGGTCACACAACCCCTCCTGTGACCAACAGGTCCCAGTGAGAGGTCTGAACTTTGACCTCTTAAAAAACATTGACGACAGAAAGCAGGGGTGCAGAGCTCCTGTGATTGCTGACGTTGGTTGGGTGGATACCTTGTCTGCAGGGCTGTGGGAATCTTTAGAGGGATTGGAATATGCTCTGAGCTGTCAGGACATGTTAGTTGGATGATGCTTACCAAACTCAGTTACAAATCATTTTAAATCTCATCTCCTGCAGACGGTGCTCTGCAAACATACTTTAAGACATCGTTTTTTACATCTGTTGATGTATCCTTTTCACTATGGTGCTCTGGTTCTTTGATTGCAGTTTGTGCTGCAGTTGATAACGTTTAGCTTGTCTTGTCTCAGCCTTGTCTTTAAACCACACATGCTTTACATCTCTCTGTGCACCCTCTACTTGAGATTTCTCTCCTCATCCAAAGTTCACTGCAGCTTGTGCGTCACTTTAGTATTGATTTTCACATAAGCTAAGGGGGAAGGCCACCACATCTTTAAGTTCAGTTCAAGGTCTTAGATAGGGATTTTTGGCAGCAGACGCAACCCATGTTGAGTGTATTTCGCAGTGCAGGAGATTGGCAGCGTGCTGTGTTTTCGTACTGTACCCCTTGCCACAATGCTTAGACTCTACAAGACTAATTATTATGTGGTGCTAGTTCTCACTGGTTTTTACCACAGGGAGGATTCCCACAGTATCTGGCCTGTCAGGATGGTGTTTTGTTTTGGTGTTTTGCGCTGTACCTACCACCCAGTCGAGCCAGGAGATATGTGAGGGTCCATCAAGCTCAGACAGCCATAGCAGAAGTACACAGCTTATAAAGGCAGTGATGACTTACAACAATAACACTGTTTTGCAGCAAGATTGCTTTGTGCTCTCTATAATTTATGAGCAGAGGATAATGTTAACTTGTGGCTACTATTAAAAACTTTTAAAATTACCTTAATTTTGATTAGTTGTCTATTTTTTTTTAAATCTCATTTCTTTTAAAGTGGCTATAATCAATATTTTTATAATAACAATGTATCAAATGACATGTAACAATGTGAAAGGGGTCGGTTGTAGTGATGAACCTACAGTGATTTATCACCTGAATCTGCAGCTCGACTCTGCTATACGAAGCTTTATAGCAAGTTTAAGCTCACCCCTCTCATAGCGTCATTTTGGATGCAGTAGGCAGCTGTTTGCAGAGAATAAACTTTATAAAAACCAGCACCAAACAGCAGACGGACAGAGTTTGCATCTAGCCGGTGAGTGGAGCATTTAGATCAGTCAGATATTTCCCTCAGGGGGAAAAAAATCTGTGCTGTTGCAGGTTTAAAGCAGTAATAATTGATTTTTTTGGCCTCGCTGGGGCAGTGGAACAAGCTGTAAACACAATTATTATCACCATATAAAGTCGTTGTGGCAAACATGTTAGCAAACTATTGTCTATTTACGGATCCAACAGACACAGCTGGCAACATTAGCATTCATTTAGAGTTGTGTTTCTGGACACCTGATGAATGGAAATAAAACATTCGATCTCCCTTTAACTCTGTTTGGTTGTCACCAACTTCTAAAAGTAATATCAGCTGCTAAATATTCTATTATGTTTACTAGCTAGTCCCTAACTTTTTCTTTAAATTTGCAAATGAGGCTCATGAGAGCAGTGAAAGTGAAGCAATCGGTCGTGGGTTGGGAAACCAAAAAAATGAGGCTCATAATCTTTGTTGGATGATAATTTTCTGTGGGTTCATCACTATGAGCAGTAGACATAGTCATTTGTTGTTTTGTTAATAGAAAAATATTGATTAGTCCAGCTTTAAGATGACATATTTTACTCAATAAGAGGCCAGTAAAACTGACTTTCTCTCCTACATTTAGGCCTTAGAGGCACATTTTGACAGGACATTTAAGGGACAATCTCAAAGACATCTGACTATTGACCTGGTTGGCTAAATCTCTTTCCCACACTGCCTAGAGGGAGCCGTGCGTCACTCTTGCCTGGCCTCCCACCTCTCCAGTAAGTCCACTCCACTGGTGGGCATGAGAAATTTAAAACTGTCTGCTGGAAGATTTATTATTTGAGCTTCATATGTTTTTTTAGTGAAATACATATTTCTTGGAGGCCTGCACGTCAAGTTGAAACTCATCAGCTGTACAGAAATCTTCAGAAGTCTTATAAAACAGTGAGATAACTGTCTGGTCATGAAAACAAACTAAAGCAAAAAGTGTGTGGTTATTAGAGGAGGCTGTTGAAAACGTGCAGAAGATTTAACCTCAAACATGTTTCTGCTCACAGACACACATCAGAGGGAGAATTCATTTAAGAGGATCTTGTAGGGTTGTGAGCTATCTGTCATGATAATAAAGCTATGAAGCAGAGCAGGTTTGTTTTCAGGAAATGAGACTTGAGGGAAGTTATCACTCAATCAAACAAGCCTGACTCCCAAAGCCACAGAATCTCAAAGTTAGATCCTGAACAGCTGGTATGAGCCACAAAATGCAAAATGTTTGTATGTTTTCGGCTTATTTCTGAGAAGTTGCCTCATACAATTATTGCACAAAAAGCAGAGAAAAATAATTTGGTTTCACTGATTTTATGCTCAGTTATGTTTTTGAATTTGAAGCCAATGAACTCCAAATTAGAGTTCGGTGATTCCATCTGGAGACAATATGTATGAAAATATGTGGGACAGTCTTCACAACAGGAGGTAAAAAATGTAGAAATTGAGACCAAAAGCTGTAGTAAAAACACATTTTATGTGTTAAAGTATGTTATCCATCCCCAAGAGCCCTGTAGGTTGTTTTTTTTCTTGCAGTGCTTTAATTCTTCACATGGTTGGGTCTTTTTGGACCTTTTTTGAGAAGTAAACATGATGTATTACTCCTGGCCGGCAGAGAGCAGCATTGGACTTAAAAACGCATCAAGACAGAAACAAGAGCAAACTAGATTTCACCGGAGGAAGTAAGACTGTACCCAATCACATGCAACTCACCAATTGTAGTAAAACAACAAGTGGTACGTTTAAAATAAATTTGTCTTTTGGAGTTCACATTTGTTGTATGTATGTTCTTATTTTTAAGATATTCTAAAGCTTTCTTATTGTCATCAATCAAAACCGTCAATTAATTGATCCTCCTAAGTATTTTCTTTGTATCCGAAGCCTGATGCAGCTTATTCCTCTGTGCCACAGACCGCCGTTGTTTTACAAAAACTCCTCAAAATCAGTGAGCCACATGAGTGAAATGTTCCATCATTACGATGAAGATGAGCACTGTAGTTTATTTTGAGTTGATTCCATGTACCGTCCTGTGTATTAATCCAAAACTGAGAGCAATCTAAGAAATATACTCTTTGCTCTTGTTTGAGTTATTTTTGCTTAAAAACTACATTGCCCAGATGTTTTAGGAAATTATTTAACCTTTTGAAAAAATGAAATGATTTATGTCTCCCATAGGTATGGGGTTGGGGTTGACTGTCACAGACTTTTGAGACCCCGTTGGTTTAGGATTCATTGACAATAAGAAAAATTAAGAATATAACCAATAATGCAAGAGCAACAAGCAGAAATGTCTTATGCCTTCTTCCATGTGCAGTGAGTTAAACAGGTGAGTGGTGTCCGGTGCGCATGAATAGAACAAATCAAGGAAAAAGTGTGGAGGTACAAAGACGTCAGGAATATATTTTAAATTAAAACAGAATCACATGTCAAAAGAAAAAACATATTATAAAAAAGTAAAATAAAATAAAAATCAAATAAATTAATAATAATTAATTATTATTATTAAAAAAAAACATAGTAGTAATAAAAAGCACAGGTGTTACTAAGAATATTAACAATGGCTCTGTTGTGTCCCAGTAAGCCATGACAGAGTGGCAGTGAGCCATCATACCAGGACCCTGACACTAAAACAGCTAAATTGAATTCAGCCATCATTAATTTTATTATTTACACCTGTGTTTTTTCAATCCTTTGTGAAAAAGGCCTATTGTTACAGTCAAATCTCTTTTCAAAAAGGTACGTAGTGTCAGGTGCACATAATTTAAACAGATCAAGGAAAAGTTGTGAAGGCACAAAATCCCCTTTTAAAAGGAATACCATAATATCCCAAATCAAATGAAAACAAATGTAACAATATGAATTTTTCAAAATAAAACTAAATTAAATTAAGTGATTCAAATACATATTATATAAAAATTACATATAAATAAATACATAAATCAAACAAGAAAGAAGAAAAGGAAAGAAGTGAGATGCAAGACAAGAGATGTGTGTTTTTCAGCCTCTGGTCTACATAAAAGCTGTTAAATCTAACTCTCATTGAGTCCTGCTGGTGAACAGAATTGAGTCAGTATATCCAGAATGAGTTAAGAAAATACAAAAATAACACTGTGATTTAAGATCTGAATGAAATACATTTTTATTGTTGTGTCATGTATATTACCATGCCAAGCCCACATGGACATACAAGACATTGTAACTTCGTAGGAGACTGGACCAGAGTGCAGAGTACACATTTTCAAACAGCAGAGAAATTCCAACCAAAGCATTTTTCATGGTCCAATCTTCAGACCGTCACTGAGTGCAACAAAATTCATTAATCACGGATAGAAACTACGTAGTACTGGAAAAAAATCAGGAGCAATACTAATTAAATAATCTATCTTTCCTTCTTTTCCAGGCTTTTGAGACAAAGCTACCAAACTTAAACACATCAAAGTTAAACAGCCATTCCAATGTTTTGCTCATCTGCACACCAGAATATTTCTGGGTTTTGTCGAGCCATTTCATGGAACATTAACTCTCTGTTAATGTAATATGAACAGTAATACTGTTCATATTACAGTAATACTGTTCATATTACTGTCATAATATGAACAGTACAAAGGAAAATGGGACTCACGTTCCACTTCACCCAGATCACTTTGGCTTCTAGATAAACAAGATGTAACATATGATTCAAATGTACAGTAAAATAAGGATAACCAGTGAAATTGCTCCTGGTGACCCAGGCTCTATATGCCCTATATAGAGTATATATACAGTATATCAATTTACATTACACAACATGGTGAGGATATGTGTGTAATCTCTGCCTTATCTACGAAAGCTAACATGTGAAAATATCTGGATTGTGTCCTGTGAAGATGCACTTCGATTCCCAGGGAGCTCTATTAGGAAACAGGTGCTCTACAAAAACAGAAAAAAACATCTGGTGAACACATGAGAAACCATGGCGACTACGCTTGTTTTGCTGCACAGTGTTTGAGACACAAGAAAATGTGCCAATCCATCACCTGGACCCATGAATATTTAATAATAGCAGGCCCACAGTCACACAGTAATGTGCGTGGGGATCACCTTATTACTATTAAGTAGCTCTGATTGGTACTTGTTTGCCTCATACATCTTGTTGACAAGCTAAGTTTTTTGCTGTTAATTTATACATTTTGCTTGTGCAATGCTTCTGTAACTACACACATGGCTATACGGTTCTCACTCTTCAAATACTACTAGGATTCAAGGATTTAAAGGTTTATTTGTCACACAAACGAGCAGTATGTGTTGTGAAATGTGATGTGGCATGCTCTTGTCACAGGACTTGTGTGAAAAATATGCATAAGAATAAAGAAATATAAATGATAAAAATTCAAGACAAAAAAGTTAACAAATATATGTTAACATGTAATAATGTAATACTCGTTACTACAGCAGTGATAGATGGTTACAAACAGATTATTAGTGTAAAATTGATACTTATAAAACCTTCTACTTTACATAATTGTGTTGTGTATGGCCAGTACATGAGAATGTGTGTGTGTGTGTGTGTGTGTGTGTGTTTGTGTGTGTCTTTATGGCTCCGTGAATAGCATCACAAGACAAAGATGCGATCTGCAGCCAGCTGATATAAAAAGACACCCAGGAGTGGCAGCAGTGGAGCCAAAATTATTAAATAAATGAGAGAGCAAAGCCACAGTACAAAGCTTTGTGAAGCCAATGGTTTTGTACTTCAAAGTCTGGCTAATATCAAAGACAAGGCCATTCAAGCTGCCAGCAGTCAGAACATATTTGGCTTGTTGCCTTGTTTAAATGTAGGCATCCTGTCAAGTAAATGCAATGTTTACAACCAGAGGTAAATAAAGCATGCAGCTTATTTTCAATTCATAAACTGGAAATATGGCCTAACTAAACATATGTGGTCCTGATGTGGCCTCCTCCATCTGATCTCATACTACTGTGTCACATTTTGCATTGACCCTCTGTGGGCCAGTGTTAGCGTGTTATGAATAGTTCAACTAATACATAAATGCTCATTGGAGACCAAAATTAAGTGCAGATATGTTGTTTCCCTCATTTTCATTTGCATGTAATCTGTGAAAAGCTCTTAAAAACTCTGAGAATTTGTATATGTGTTACAGATTAAACTGCCCATCTGTATGTAAAGTGGTTATAATTTGCTCTAAGTTGACACGCTACAACATTAAAATGCTTCTTGATGTTCATGCATCAGTAATATAATCTAGTACTATAATGTATGATAATAATATTAACACTGACAGGGGCTACTTTTGATATGTTAAGTACATTTAGCTGATATTAGTTTTGTACTTTTACTTAAGTAGGATTTTGAATACTTTTACTTGTAATGTAATACTTTTGCATTGTGGTATTGAAACGTTAACTTCAGTATAGAATCTGTATACTTTCAGCTTGTTCTGCTCTCCCCAAGAGTAAAAAAAATAAACACAGAACAATAAATGCAGCTTTAAGGTTATAAGGACTTTATAGGTTAGCATTATAAAATACATTTGTCTTTGCAACATGTCCCTTGTTGGTGAGTCCTTGCACAACATGAAGTCTTGTTGACATGGTGTGTTTAGGTTTAAAAATTCTTCACTGTGAAAGCACCAGAAAAATCCCAGATGAAAGTCTGAGGACCAAAATGTATTAATATAGTGAAAGCAAGTGATCAACCGTGTGCAGGATTCTTTGGTTCTTTCTGGACCTTTAAATCTGTAAAGAATCAAGTCTCTCAAAGTTGTTGTGGTTACCTCGATCACATGACAGGATTGTGTGCACAGGATATCCTTATTAAAAAAAGGCATCCTCCTCTAATTGCTTAGCTTTGTGACTTCCTGGACAACAAGCGTCCATATCCTCGTATCCACCAAACATCCTTTCTGTAGTGTTCACAATAATGGGCTGACTCATCTCCGAATCATGGAAATGTCTCTTTGTATCAGTTCTATTGTTGTCATCTCTGTTGTCTCTAAGACCTTGTTTTTTTCATTTCGGTAATAAGTACTTTGTTACTTTGCACTGCATTTCCCAGCAATGCATTTTGAACTATGTCCCCAGAATTTCCCAAAGCTTCGAACAAACATTCATGTGCTGATCTAAAGGTCGTAATGATCATGACTCACCAGAAAACTAAACTGTTGGACGAGTAACTTGAGAAACAACTTTTTAAATGTTAGATTCTTACCTCTAGTAGGGCAACAGAGTAAAAGTCATGACATCTCAGACTCAGCATGTTGATGTGCCTTCTGTTATCATGTTCAAATACATTTAAACAACTATTGCTTAACATTTAAATTGTATATGATGTAGAAAGCTTCTGGATGATCTTCACTTTGATGAATAAAATAATAAACTTGATTAGCCTCAGTTGTTCTTACTTGAATATATAAGTTGATTACATCACAAATCTGTTAACAGAGAAGATCTTGGTACAGCTTGTAAAGGCCTACATGGACACAGTAAAATACTAAAAGAAGCTGCTCTGTAGTCTGGTGGTACGACAGCCGATACTTCCGTATCTCTATCCAGACGGCAGCAGGGTGAACAGGCTGTGGCTGAGGTGGGTACTGTCTTTTAGTTTCTATTGGGCTCAGCGCAGACACCTCACAGATATCACGCGATACCAATGATCTTCTGAGTGTTTTTAATCACCCACTGCAGAGTCCTCCTGTCCTGGTCTGTGCGCATCCCATGCCAGTTTGCAATGTTTCCAGTCAGGATGCTTTCTATTGCGCCTCTGTAAAAGTTAATACTTGAACTTTGCACTGGAACTTTGCCTTCTTATGTTTCCTTAAAAAAATTCAGCTGTTTCAGAGCTTTCCTGACCAGGGTGGAGATGTGATAGGACCATGTCAGGTTCTCGTTGATGCTGATAATTCCCAGGAACCTAAAACTATTATTTGCTTTTTAATCAAGAGTTTGAGGAGAAGATCAATATCTCTCTCATTTATGTCCATGATATATGAATCTACAGCCAGCAGAGCTAAGCTTAGCATAAAGACTAGAAGGAAACAGTTAGCCTGGCAAACATAACATTTTTGGTGTTTAATGTTTAAGTTTTTCAAATAACTTTTCCATTATACAAAAAGACATAATGCAACACAAGACAACATATTACAGTAAATCAATGAATGGGTAGCAGTGCAAACAGAACAATACAAAACAAATCTGAAAACAAATACATTATTAATTAAATTAAACTATTTGTTATAACAATAGTCATGTTATGTTAAAAAATCTATTACAAAATTTGACCAAACCTCTTACAGTTTCACTTTGTAATGTCCAAAGCCAGGTTAGCTGTTTCCCCCTGATTCCAGTTTTTAAGCTAACAGTCTCCTGGCTGTAGCTTTTTATTAAACAAACAGATATGAAAGTGGGGTAACACTTTATTTTGATGAAGACATATTCACCATTAAATAGTTGCTTATTAGCATGCGTATTAGTAGCATATTGGCTCTTTATTAGTTATTATAAAGCACTTATTAATGCCTTATTCTGCATGACCATATTCTACAACTACAAGGTCATTATCTAAGAGTTTTGCCGCAATACTATCCTAAATACTGCTTATTGATAGTAAGGATGAAAGTTTCGTGCATGAATTATGATCTTAATATGCTTTTCTCAGTATAGGCCTTATAAGGGGAAAAGTGATACACTTTACACACATTGGTTATTACCAGGGATACTAAAGAGCAGGAATATTTGGGTTTTGTAAGCTCTCATTAGAAGATCTAATAAGCTGGCACTCAATTAAAGCCTAACACAATTATTAAGACGCTCACTTCAGCTGAGAGCTAAACCTCAAAATCTGTTGAAAAGCAAATGATTCACATGAGTCCAATCCTTAGCCTTTTTGGCTCAAAGGTGTTAACTTTGCTTTTAGGTTTGATAAGTACTATAATTTGTTTCTTTTGTTTATGCAGTTTGACTTAGGTGGGTCTTTTTGATATTTCCTTTTTGCTAGTCAGCCACAGTATAACTTCCAGAAAATTGACTCTTAATAAAAAAAAAGCATGTCTTCCGTTGCTAAATCCAGTACATTACCAGGTGTTTATATTAGCAAATATAGAAAAAGCCTAATGAAGTGGTTATGCAAATCATAACTGTAAGGTTTAAATTACCATATGAAAACAGTTTATTACTTTAAAAGTGAAGAAATTAGGCCACAAACATGACACTGAGCACATATCACAGACAAGAGATGATAAAACGGATTACTGTGAAGGTAAAACAGACAGATGCTCTCTTGGGAAGCAAATAAAAGCAAAAAAATAAATAAAGGCAAAAAAGAAAACAGCTCCATGTTCCAAATGAAAAGAACAAGGCACTTAAGGGGATGGAGTTCAGATAATAAACAATTCAAAAGGGATTTATTTATTTCCTGCATACAATAACATTTCGGTACATTTACATCTTTAGATTGCTGAAAGCGTCTATTAACTTTACAAAATCTTAGAATTAGGTTTAATTATATTATTGTCTGTCTCAAGAGGATGTATGGTGTTTTTGTGGATAGGCTATGATGATGTAATGTTTAAAGGGAGAGAGTTGTGGCAGCAAAACAAATGAACAAATGAAGCAACTTTTTGATGCTGGTTGTGAAAGATCTTAGCTATCGATCTCAGATCCAGCTACAGTCTTGTCTTGTGAAAGCAAGTAGCCTGAATAAAAAACTTACAAGTCAGTTGTACCTTTATATTACACATAAACTATTCCAGTTAATAAAATTATTTTCACATGTCTGCGTTTTCTAAATATAAACTCTAACCTATACATTCTTGTCCCAGATACACTACCTTCAGTTATTAAACTGTCAGTCATCATCAGGTGGATTGAGGATGCCTCAAAGGCAGAAATGTCCCTTATTTGTCATTCACATCCCTTGAGATTTCATAGAAAGAGATTAAAATAGGAAATGTGGGAGTATGGAATATTTTATTGGACGTACTGCTCATTAACATACATTTATATCCTGCAGAATGGGTTTAATTTGTCGTTTTAAAGGAGCCTTGAATGTGTCAATTGGAACCCTAACAGTTTTGAACAGGATCTGAATGGGGGAAATTTTACTTTATTTGCATGAACCAAAAGTGTAAAAGTTAGACACTGGACCTTTACTGAAGGCAGTGAATGCTTGTGTTGACTTGGTACCTTGAAAGCTGTTGAACACTAACATCAAACCTGTGATGGGTGAGGAAAGACCCCCTCCTACTTAAGACAACAACTAATAACTTGTGATAAAACCTTATGT
This sequence comes from Coreoperca whiteheadi, assembly GCA_011952105.1. NCBI lineage: Eukaryota > Metazoa > Chordata > Actinopteri > Centrarchiformes > Sinipercidae > Coreoperca > Coreoperca whiteheadi. Next base: position 19,859,423 of record CM022479.1, read on the forward strand.
GCACTTCACTGGCTCAGATGTGTCTGTCTCCTGTTTGGAACTGTAAGCTAATAAAATAAAAGTAGAGGTGGAAGAAAGCCGTAAATCTCGTTTAGTGAAATATTTTTAAACCAGGCATGGGGTCTGTGGAGGATGTGAATCTTGTGGCTGCTAATAAAACACATCAAGGGTGAATCCGTTGTGTGTTAGGGAATGTGTTTGTTTGTGCACCAGTGGTGGAAAAAATACTCAGAACCTTAAAGTAGTAATACCACAATGTAAAAATACTCCTATCAAAATGTGGACTTAATTGTTTTTTCGAAATTTTACTTAAATTGAAGTACAAAACAATTTATTATTATTAATGATGTATAAACATTTTAACAAATCATTAATATGTACTTCATAGACTTTTGGGAAATTGAATTTGTAACAATGCATCACATTTTCCATGTTATTGTTTTGCACGTAAAATTGTAATCTGCAAAGTAACTAGAAGGCTAACTACAGCTGTCAAATAAATGTAGTGGACTAAAAAGCACAATACTTGTTGATACAGAACTATTGATTAGTGAAACTTAAAGTAAAGTAAACTTACCTCAAACTGATATTTTTGTATGGTATTTGATTAAATACAGTTACTTTATATCACTGGTGTGCAGACATGCATAATGACCATTAGCACATAGAGAATCACTCTGGGAATTTGCATGCATAACCAACTTTGCCTTTTTGAATTCTCATTGCTTTGCTTTCCAGACTGAAGTCAACACACCCCTAGTCCCTCCAATGCTGCAATGTGCTCTGTGCCTGAATAATTCAATATTGCTCACTGTCTGCTCCTGTTGTGTACTGCATGGTTAAGAACCAGTGAAGGGGAAGGCTCAATGCATGGGGACAGGCCTTGTTTTCTACGCCCGCAGCTAAGTGTGTGTCTTATGTAAGGGAGGGGGTTGGATGGCCACAGTTCAACATCCACCGCATGACAACTCCTGTCGCTTTGTCATCATGTGTCTTCCCCATCCCGACTCTCACTTTGAATACATTATGACCTCACAGATGCCCTAATTTTTAATGAGTGGTCAAAATCATCATCACAAACAGTTCTCTGTTGTGATACTTAATTTTCTGTCATTCTGTTGTCGTTCTGAGGCTGTCTTTGAATCGGTCCGTGTTTCCATATCTGCCTTATGCTTTTTATCTTTATCTCTCGCGTCCCCACCCCCCACACTCTCCTTGGTCTTCTCTTAACCGGCAGGCATTTGAAAGGACAATCATGATTACCATTTTAGACTTCTTAAGGCGCACTTTATTTTGGCAATTATGTGTTTCCATCATGCGGTTTTAGCACTTTACATGGGCAAATGTTGTTTGTGTACGCACAATATATACACTAAAAGTGAAGATTGTGCTCATCATGTAACTGCTGCTCACTGCATCTATTACAGGTTTCTCTAAAAGAGACTATTTGAACTTGAGACATCTGGAATATGAGGATTCAGCTGGTAACTCCTGCATTATTTAACAAACCCTCGAGCCAGCTGATCCTTGGCAGGTGTACATGAGTCTGTTTCTCATGATTTTACAGAGCACAAACACTGTGCCCCTCAGATGTTTCTCTGAATTACAAACAGCCAAATTAATCTTTGCGCTTGGTATTCCACAACTTGAAGCTGTTTCTCAGCCTTCTCAGGATGTCTGGTAATAAATAAATAATTTTCATGAGATTAAAACACTGGTTTTCAATACACTTGATCTGATGCACTCATCAAATGTAGAGCAATATGACTAAACATGAATGTAGAACAGTGCGTGCAATGCAAAGTCAGGGCATTTTTTCCATGTGGAACAGAAATACATTTTTCTAAACTCCACTGACCAGCTGTTCAACTGTGTTGCACTAATCTCTTTCACACGCACAAGAAGGTAACTGAAGGCATCAGTTTTCCTAGTACACGCACACTGCTGGCTGACAGGACTTCACAGTAATATTTACTTAAAACAGCTATAATCGATATTTTTAGCAGGCAGCTGTGTTCAGTCAGAAACCTCCTAAAACCCACTGTACACTACCTGCTCAGAACAACAGACAGACAAAGTAAGTGAGTAGCTAGTGAACATAGTGGAGCATTTAGCAGCTAAAGAACCGGATATTTCCCTCAGGAGTTGGTGAAGACCAAAAACAGATGATCAGAAACATGACTCCAAATGGATGACAGTGTTGCTCCGTAACTGCTGTGTGTCTAAATAAGCAACTATTTCCTAACAGATTCGCCATATCAACATAAAAGGTGATGATATGTTTGTTGTTGTTTGTGTTGCTCCCAAGTGGCCCAAACAAAATTTAACAAAATTAACTTTCACTTTTTCCACCACTCATTTGAACGTTTTCTGCCTTTACTCCATCTCCCCATGTTTTCTGATTGCCCCTTTTTCCGATTAAATAATATCCAAGCATGAAAGTTACCAATGTCTTTGAGATAACAGTATGAGTGTTGTACCAGCGAACAGTAAGCATTTAATTTTCTTTTCTCAGTGTTTGTGTTGTATTCTGATTCATTAACCATGAATAAATTCAGAAAGACAATGATTAAATCACTATAAGTAAGAAAATATTTTGCACCAGCAAGAGCATTAATGCAATATCTTTTATTCTCTGACCGCCACAACAGATCAATACAATGTTTGACTTGCTAGTTAATATTTAATTACTGTGCATTGATTGTGGACTTATGGCTTTCCCAAGGTTTGTACAGCCAATTACTGTCACTCATAAATCTAAAAAGTCTGTGTTACACAATTCTGGAGGATTTGCATTCATTAGTTCACCAGTTGCTGCTGCAGATTCGCCTTTATGTACCACTGAAAGTCAGGCTTTTCTCATTTGTCTTAAAAAAGTTCATAGGTAAGCAATGATTTACTGTTTACTCTCTATTCTTGTAAAATAAACAGTTTGTTCAAACTGCTTTCAGGGAGTGGAATCTCAAGTTTTTGTCGATTGCTGGTGGATATGGGCCTTCATCATGGCATCTGTTCAAAAAGCTGTTAAATACAACTGAGATTAATTTACCTGAGTATCAACTGAGCGTGGCTAGCTCAGTTGGTAGAGCACCTGCCCCATGTACGAGGCTACAGTCCTCACCGCAGCGGACCTGGGTTTGATTCTGGCCTGTAGGTCATCCCGCTGTCTCCCGTTTCCGATCTCTTTGACTATCTCTATGCATTAAAGGCATAAAAGCCCAAGAAAATATACTTTATCTGGCACTCAAATAATAATTAATTAATTAATATAGATAACTATAATCCAAATAAAAACTTATATATATATATAAACTTATTGTTCAAAGTACTTCACAGGAAGTATTGTGACACCAATGAACATGAAGCTATTAATGATTTAGAGGATAAATGGACAGATTAGTTCAGCTGCAACCATGGTAAACTCACACAGATGTTTTCACTTGTATTTCCTGATTAGACTTCTCCTCTGGACTTGACTGGCTTGACCGACACGTCCCTCACTCACTCAGTCACTGTTAAAAGAATAAATCAACATTTTAGAAAATGCGCTTGGCCACTTCCTTGCTGAGAGTTAGATGAGATGATCGATACCACTCTCATGTTTGTATGCTGACTATAAGGCTACAGCCAACAGCTGGTTAGCTTAGCTTAGCATTAAGACTGAAAAATAGGGGAAAACAGCTAGCCTGGGTCCGTCAGAAGATCACAAAATCTGCCTGTCAGCACCTCCAAAGCTCACGTTATATCTCCAAGGAGGTTTGGTACCAGACTGTTTCTTGGCCGGGTGCTACAGCCTGTAGCTTCTTATTTACTGTATAGACATAAGCGTGATATCAATCTTCTCATCTAAGGGTTGGCAGTTCGATCCCCAGCTCCTCCTGTCCACATGTCAAAGTATCCTTGGGCAAAACACTGAAACCCAAATTGCTCCCGATTGTCAGGCCAGCGCCCTGCATGTTAGCTCACGGCCATCGGTATGACTGTGTGTGAATGGGTGAATGAGCAGCAAATTGTAAAGCGTTTTGGATAAAAGCGCTATATACATGTACTCCATTTAGGCAAGAAATCGAATAAGCATATTTTCCCAAAATGGGGGAAGGTGGGACAACTCACACCTTTATCATTCTAACTGGTACATTGCATTTGGCGAACTTGTTAAATTCTTTACATATCTGTGCCCAACTTCAATCTGAGCAGAGGTCTAATTAGCCAGAATCACTCAAAACAGTGTGGGTGTGCAGGGTCTTTAAATTATACAGTTGATATAAAATTGTGTTTCAGATTAGATCAAAATCTATGATTTGGATAGCAAGAAACACAGCGCAGTGTCAGACATTTTTACATTTGTACTTGATGCATTTTGAAATATATTGTTTGTCTCGTTTAAAGGATGTCATTATCAATTATCGATGTCTCAGGTGTTTGAGAGTTGGCTCCTGTTTTGACTGGTTGTTACAGCCTGTGGCTTTAGTGTTAAGCTATAGTTGTAAATGTAATGCCTGATGAAAAGTACCTTTAATAAACTCTGTGCGGGAATTTAATTTTTTCTTGAACATCAGTGCAGGAAATCACAAAGTCTAAATGTGACTCTTCCATGTAAATAGCACCATTCCAGGTAAAGCTTTTATGCATGGAGTCACGTTTTCAGGTGGTGATTTGATCTGTATGTTAGAAACAGTGTTCACCTCACCAGTCAGAGTACATCAGTGCCCTGGATGTGTGTCACATCCTGTGGCCTGCAGATGTTAGTTCTCCCTGCCGAGAATGTCGCGTGACAGAGCCCACTTTGCAACACATACAGTAAATGAAAGATAGAGTGTCATGTATGTTGTGTTTACCATACACAGATACATATGAATCAAGTTAGTATAGACCACACAATGAAAATAGAGAATGATGGCCATATTCTAGCTGTTCAAGACAAATACCTTCTACATGACAGGCAGGAGAGGTAAAAGTGACACAGTTGAGTCACTACCCAACACTCCCAGCACTCAACACTGAGATGAAATGGGATGGAAAGCTGCCTTTCATGCACTGCTATCCAGGCCACTGCCCTCGCAGCCTGTGGTAGAGTGCCAGTTACTGTACTTTATCTGAACAGACAGGAAACACAGAGAGCCTGTTTTCACCACTGCAGTGGCATGTATTTCTCACCTGATCCCTCTTTGCTCTTTCCAAACTATACCAGATATTTGCATTATTGTAGATAATGTTACTGTCAAGACACTGACAAAGGTTTCTTTCACTGTCTAAAATCCACTTGGTTTGGCTTCTTTTAGGGCTGTCTGAGGAAAACATATTTGACCTACACAATTGCAAATATGTGCTGCAAAAAAGCTGCAAATATGCAATGAAAATTTCAAGCCTATAATTATCGTAATTATTGTGTTCGTACAATAATTACCTTAAAATTATGGCTGAGCTTCTCAAAAAGACTAAACAACAAACCCAGTGAGAAATATACTGTATATCACTTATATATCACTTGTGAGAGTAAATGAGGAGACAATATGTTTGTGAGAGGGTCGTGTGTATCTCTAACCCTTTGTTGACCTTTCAAAGGGTGGAGCTTCACTTTGGGTGACTTCCCCACATTGATCAGCCATACTCTGCGTCAGCAGAAAGAGGTTTACAGGAAGATGATGGAAGCCACGTTGGTTTAAACGGTTTCAAATGTTTTGAAGGTTATTTCTGAAGGTACTACTTTAATGCTTCAAAATACATGTTTTAATGTATCCATGGAAAGGTGACCAAGCAACCACAGGTACAAACATTGCCAACAGACATTCTTCTGCCTATTGAATTACCTCAAAGTAGAGGCATTATTGTAGGTAGGTAGGCAACTGCCTGGGCCCTGAACTAAGAGGGCCCCTAATAGTACATGCTGGGTAGTTTTATCTTAATTAATGCATCATATTTTATGAGTTGATTATATGTTTTCTATCTAACTAACTAAGTACATTTACTCAAGTACAATTTTGGGGTACTTGCACTTCTACTTCATTTCAGGGGGAAACATTGTACTTGCTATTCTACTGCATCAATCTGTAATTTACAGTTTGCTTTTCAGATTCAGATCTACACAAAATGTATGATAAACAAATATATTATGATAAAATATTTGTATACATTAAATTGTCCAGTTGTATAAAGTAGTTAAAATGATCTTGAACAGACTATAAGTATATTTAAGTACATTTTGCAGATAATATTTCGTGTTCATGGTTAAAATCAGGGTCTTTTGTTTATTTATTGTATGTATTTTTACTGTGTGGTATTAATAGTTTTACTTAAGTACAAGATCTGACCATTGCCAATACCAACCTCAGAGAAAGGGTGAGAATACAGCGAGGGAGTTTGCCTGTAGTCCCCCAAACCACTAAATCCGCCCCTGCCTACTACTGCTACTACTAAAACTACTACTAATAAACTCTGTTTAAATGTTACTAAATTTAAAATAAAGTATTTACTTTCTTTTTGTCTGTGTGAGGAATGTTAAAGTTCTGTTGAGCAAATGACTACAAATACAGCAGAGTTTCTGTTGAATTTGCACAGTCTTGAACCACTTGCTCTTATAGGCCACCTCTACAATAAAATAAACACAAGTGAGACTAAATAAAGTTTACTCTGGTGTCACATAGCTGCTGGTTTGGAGTTTGAACCAACAACCTTAAAAACCTACAGCTTTTTTTAAAAATAGAGAGCCGGGACTTTGGGTGCGCTTCCACTATTCATGAACAGACTAAAGGTGGAGCTCCTGGGGGGATTGGAAGTGGAGATCGCTGCAATCCGTTTGGAAACGCGTGCGGGGAGGAGCTTTAGGACCCGGTAGGTGTGGGGTCGGGTAAGATTTCTCTCTCGTGGAGTAGCAGCTGCACGCATGCGCCCCTCCCCTCCACTGGCTCTCCATCCACAGAGCGCAGGAGCAGATAGGATGAACTTGTCGCGTTACCTGCTTAAAGGCGCCGCCGGTTGTGTGAACAACCCAACCTGCTCACGGGATAGGTAAAGGTAAAGGTTTTTTCTTCTGAAAAGTTTTAAAAAGGGAAATACTTGACAGAGCGGGAGGGAGAAGTACAGGATTAATGAGGAGAGGAGTCTTTGAATGTAAAGCGGGCATTCTGACACTGGATTAGAGCGAGGAATTGGAGCGTGTGTTGTCGTCAAAGATGCGGAAACAACAACAGAAGCAACAACAATCCTGATTTTAATCCATTGGGATACTTAAATGCTCTGCGAGCAGCATGCCTTGGCTCAGGAGAAGGGTGAAAATGTTCCAACTTGGAGTGACACCCAAACACCCTGAAGTTTTCTGTCTGTTGGGACTATCTCTGTGCTATGCGTCGGCTGATTTCTACACTATTCCGCGGAAATAACGGGTTTGGTTTGGACCTGAGTCATTATGTCAAAAGTAATTCAGAAGAAGAACCACTGGATCACCAAAGTCAGCGACTGCGCGATTATCCGGGACGCGCGCGGGGAGCTGAATGTGGAGCTGCGCGGCGGAGCTGAGAATGGAGAGTTCCCATACATCGGGCACGTTAGAGAGGATGCTGTGGTTTACCAGAGCGGTAAAGTCTGCGAAGGGGAGCTGCTCCTGGAGGTCGAAGGGCTACTTGTATCGGGATTACCCCTTTATGACATTTTAACTGTGATTAAGTGCTGCAACGGTCCCGTCAGGCTAAAAACTGTGCGTCAAGGTAAGAGAAATCTGAAATCTAGAAACGGTGTGACTGAAAGAACACTCAAAAGAGTTGAGAAATCCCAGTGGACGTTTTTTAATTGTGGCACAGCATTACAAGCACATAACAAAAAATGGTGATACCTGAAGTAGGGGAGAGGAGTGAGGCTGCTGCATGCTGCTCCTCATCTTCTCTCCACAACAAGCCTGGAGTTTTTATGGGCTTTGACATGAAGCTGCCCTGACAGTCCTCCTGCCCTCATTTGTCTTACAGTGGCCACTTACAGTGATGGCAGCTCCAGAGCTTCATCTGCACTCATACACTTAAGCACACACTGTCTACTGCCAGTTTACTTCTTTGACATGTGAATGGAGCAAATTTCAAACACTTTTGATACCTTACTTTCTCAGCCTAAGACTTAAAGGCCACTCTCACCTTGTGTGGCCTCCTGATAGTAGTATCCCATCTGCAGTATAACATTTAACAAATCGTTTTTATCTATGAAATGGGAAATGACATAGAAAAAATGTTTTTTTTTCTGACCAACAGTCCAAAACTCAAAGATAATCAGTTTACTATGATATATGAAAAAGAGAAGCAGCAAATCTTACCATTTGAGAAACTAGAAGCAGTATTTCAGTACCTTTGCTTGAAAAATGTCTGAAACAAGAAATTGACTATCAAAATAGCTGCAGATTAATCTACTAATCGTTCCAGCTCTGCTCCTTTGTGTAAAGTTATGTTGTTCATATTAACCGAGGGATGCTTTGTTTATGATTGCGGGACACCACTCCTGGGCAGCTGGGGTTATTTCTGGAAGTGCTCCCTGTGTGTTGGATGAGCTTGACCCATTGCCCATGGTCTGCTGCATCTGCATCTGTCTGAGAGACAGCTAGAGGGAGAGGGATGCAGCCACTGATTAAAACGTTGGCTTTTTTCCTCAGAGTCTCCAGTGTATTGTGCAGGGTTTTTGTTGTTCTTCATCCTGGCCAAATCTGGATGTTCTGTGATGCCTGAGTAAATACTGATATATATATATTTTTTTAAGTCAGAGGCATTTGTATATTTCATCTCAAATGTCTTATTCCACACACACACACACACACACACACACGTATTCACTCACTTGCTCACACATATTCACTCTCACAATATTTAACAAAGCTTGCAGCGTCTCTTCTCTGGGGAAATCATTAACTGTGTTATATAACAGCAGTTTAGTTTCAGTGTAGCATCATTGCCTTTGTATTGTACTGCATGTCCATTAGTGGCTGCACAGTGAACGCTTGACCTCCGGAGCTGAAGTCTCGACCTCTGGGACAAGAGCTCAGCACTTACGCTGCTTTGTGTTTGCAGAACAGGCGTTTGTTTGACATATGATCAGACCAGGCGTGCACCATGGGAGAGTTTTAATATCCATAGACAGTTTTCCAATTATTCTGAAGTCCTATGGAAACACTTTGCACTTGTAAACACGGCTGCAACACTGACTGTAGGCATAAAGGATATCCTGAGCCGGTTTCATGGCTTTGTCATTAGTTTCTTGCATAAGTCAGCAGATTCTCCTTGTCTGTAATTAAAGGGGGGGGGGGGGGTAGCTCACAAGACCTCCATTGTGCCATTGTGGGCTCCCATGCAGAGCTGACCAGGGAAGGCAACCCAAGCTGTCCCAGACCAGATGACAGGCTGCCGGTACAGATCAGATACCTCTCCTTTCCTCTCCAAGGAGCTGTGGGTCACATTACAGGAGGCCACATCACCTCAGTACTGTAGGTAGAAACTCTATTGGTGTGTGCAGGTAGGCAGGTCGTTGCTGTGGTATACTACAGCCCCACAGGTGTTTTGCTCCCACTGAGGAATGCAGAGAGAAAACCACCTGAATGAAGTCTGGGCATTCCTGTGGAGAAGGTGGAATAACTGAATTTACACTCCAGTGGTTTTGAGTCAGGGTTTTTTTTACTAAGCTCTGTAAATAACACTTAAAATTGGAATGGATCGTGAGAGAGCCTGTTATTTACACAGCAAATCTGTGTCCACTAGAATCTGTGGTAATTTTGGTACATGATTTTGATTTAATTTCAGTCTTTTGACAAAATTGTAATTAGTAAAATTTGTCAAATTTGTGTTATTTGAATATAGTTTTAGTCAACAACAATTTAGACATTTTAGTCTGGATTTTGTCAGTGAAATTCTAGTCTTGTTTTTTTCTTGCATTTTTCTTTCGTCCGCACATTTTGTGGCCACAGCTTTCACCATCTTTTGCACTTAATAATATTATGTTAGCCTACCTTTTTTTTTTTTTTTACATATCTGCGTGCTGCCGGTGTGTTTTCGTAGTTAGTCCCAGTTGTTTGCTGCAGCTTCTTTTCTAATTCTCAATGGATTGTAGAAGAATTTAGTCCATAAATTTTGTTTTCCAAGAACCGGTAACGTCAGATAACATTACTGAATGCACGATGCTTCTTGTCAACGGCAATACTACAGATCAAACAGCAAAATCATTTTCATACCAGAGATAATTTGGGTGGCAGAGGACGCTGTTTACTAATCAGGAGCCTAGGCTACAGTGTGGGATTCTGCAGGTGCATGCAGGTTGTTGAATTAAAATAGTAATTAGTTAATTTGTCCAACATTCACATTATCGTTTAGTTTTTATTTGTTGACGAAAATGCAATACATTTCGTCATAGTTCTCGTTTTCAAATGGAACTTTTTATGTAGTTTCAGTTTAGTTTTCGTCGTGGAAAAAAATGTAATCACAGATATTTTTTGTCATAGTTTTCTATGATTTAATGAACACTGACTAGAATAGTTCTCTGCTGGATTTTTCTCTGTATGTGTTTGTCTTTTAATTTCATAGACTTGGTGTAGAATAAGCAAGGTGCTGTTTAGCATAGCACAAAACGAAGACAACTGTGAACCCCACCTCCCATGATTTGGGGGCTTTGGGGGAAGTATATATAATGTTGCCAGGGAGCCAATGAGCCAGTTTTTTGTTTACATTTGGGCAATTTGACCCCCTTAAAAGAATCCTGAATTTGCAATAATCAGTTATTGTTTACAATGTACCCATGGATGTACAGACAACTATCAACAGATTACTTTGAAGAAAGAAAACTTAAAAACGGGAGGATTCTCAGGCAGGTTCTTTTTTTTGATGATTTCTGGAAATGTATTTGCAATGGACATTGGAGATAATGATATCCCCGGAAAGTGTAAGTCACACTGAATCTACACATATGTGCATCATGTCTGTGTGTTCATATTTGACTACACATTTTCTCCGCTGCTGCTCCAACTGCTGACTGTGTTGATGAACGGTCCAAACCAGCAGCCAAAGTTGAATAATTTACTTCCTGTTGTTTTAAAAACACCGCCAAGCATTTATCACTTTCAGTCATTAGCCTACTTCATGTCTCTCACTTCGCACCCCCCTCAACTGTGCCTCCCCAGGGGTGGCGCGGCTCACATTTTAAAAACCTCTGGCTTATTTGAACCGAAATGCATACTCACAAAGTACACATTAAACTTAAATACACTCAATGACTGTGCAACATATTCACCAATGGGTTGTGGTCACTTCAAATGTAAAAATCATACTTTGTTTACAGAGGCCCAGGTGAACGATGAATAGATTCATGTCATGGCATTATTTTGAGGTTAAAGTACAAAGTGGGAGTACTTTCAGACAAATTAAGACTTTGACCAACCAGTTTAGCTCTTAGCTGTTATCAAAGGTTTTCTTGTCTGATTCTCCTGACTGTATTTTAGTGAGCACCTGATAACATTGGCATGCCTGTAAAGGTGCAAAGGTTGTGCATCAGGTCATATAACGTTATTAGAATGATACTTTTCGGTTTAAAATAGAGCTAATTTACAGTATTTCTTTTATCTGAGACTGAAATACGTGATACACTGATAATATAAAATCAAGAAACAGGTATGAACAACACTATTTGAACAACACTGTTTTAGTTACTGTGTTTTACAACTTGGACATTCTTCTTGCCATTTTTTCCCCCTTTTTTAAACCCCTCCAGCACCTAAAAGGTCTGGGAGTTTATGGTGCTATTATCACGGGCGGGTTTGGCCTGATGTTTGATCTCTGGGACAAACGGCCCTTGGTCACCTTAGATCTCGCCTTCACTTGAACCCAGCCAGAGGGAATCAGGGCAGCCAGCTGGATGCCAGGCATTCCTGAGAAGTGAGGCCAGGAGTTCACTGGTACACCCCGATGAAAAACCTAGAATTCTCCATTGTGTTCCTGTTTCTCCCCTCCTCTCAGGTCACCTCTTGCATTCTCTCATCACCCTGCTCACTCCTTGGGGACAGGGTGGTATAGTGATTAGGAAGACCATCTGTTTAACCATTTAAACCTTCAGGATAGTAAGCTTCTCATCTGCTGAAGTGTAAAAACTTTGAGTGCATACCAACTCCAGGGTCACTAATAGCTAACCCATACACTGTGGCCTCAGTGTAGGCAGCAAAGCAAACAGCTAATCAATGCAGTATCACAAAACAGTTATCCTGTAGACAAGGAACGGTGGTTAAAGACATTGATTACTCGGTTCTTTAAAGTGGCACTGAAATTTGAATTCTATTCACTTTTTGTGTAATGAAAAATAAACCATCACTACCGCAAATATTAGGAGTTAAGCACATTGAGATGAACAGGTGGCAGTTATTCTTCAGTCGGGTGCCATTAAACCGTTGCAGAAGAAGAGGGTGCCATTCAAACCTCAAATGATGGAAAACAATATAGAAAACGTGACGGAAATATGGCATTTATGATATTTTCACATATTAGTTTGAGGACTGTTAGAATCTCCTCATCGCTCCACGCAGATCTGATGTTTTCATCTGCCATTTTTTTTCATCTCTCAGTCAAATAGCGGCATTAAGTCACATGCTTCATGTACATCATGGTTTATTAATTGAAGTCAATTTCCATTGCACTTTGTCAGATTTAGTTTTATCAACTTTTTCACCTCAACCAAGTTTAAACACTTTTTCTTTAAAGGGTTCAGATGTGGTGATGGCAAATAACCACACTGTGAAAACTCAAGGCAACGAGTGGTCCTGTACCCTCAACGCTGTGATACAAATCATGATGCGGAGTACAATAAGGAGTGCTCAAACACTGATGGGACTAAGCAATGGCTAACAACATCAGTTCTCAGCTGGTTAACAAGTCCAACAGCCACACAAGGTCGGCTGTTGAAATTGAAGGGATATTAACCGACACAGATATTGCATTAATCAAATTACAATACCATCATTGTCAGTCGGAACCAGAAATTCATTCCTTCTGGAGAACATAATAGGGAGCACTATCACTGCAGAAAAATAAATAAAACTGAAATGTATTCTTTCTTTGACCTAGTCATTACAAGTTAAAACAAACACCAAGTATGTGTATATATAGTGATTTCTTAGAAAAAATGAATTTTAATTTCAGCTTGCCTTTGATTTCTACCGCTATTTTTTTTTTGTGCATCTTAAACTGACTCCGTTATGTAAAGATTGCAATAAGTTGCGTCACTGAAATAGTGTCCTTAGTCTTCGTGCGTGGTTAAGAAGGCTTACACACAACCAGAGGATGTGGGGGCTTTGTAGACACAGATCTCTTCTGTGATGTGCTCGTCCCAGAATGCAAGTCCCTTCTATTTTCTTAAGTATGAAGATTTGTCAGTCTTGATTAAGTGCACCCGACTGCATACGTATATCCCTGAAAGGCTTGTGACATGAATGCTGCGGCTGTCTCTCCTCCTTCTCTCTGTACCCTCTGCTTTTTACTTTTCCTTCTACATCCACCAATCCTTTATAAATTCTGCAGCAGTGAGGGATCTCAGATGTTTTGTATGTTCTTATCTTTCAGCCTTATTAGGCACAAATAATGACACAGACCAAGAGTTGGACATTAAGAAGCTCTGCTTTGGATGTCTTCAAAGAACAGTTTAAATAGCCTTTTTGCATGTGTTGCATATGTTTTTCATGGTTGCAATATTGGAATTTTACTTTGGTCTTGATGGAGTGACTCGCTAACAATGACAGCATACCGTGAAGGAGCAGTGGCACCACACGCAAGCTTGTGTCATTTAAGCTTGAAAAAACGGCTGTGTAATTGAGATTTTGCCTCAGGTGTTGTAACAATGAGGTTGGAATGAAACGCAGGCCAAAGGAACAAGAAACAACCATCAGTACTGTGGTACTCCAGGCAGAGGCATTCATTGTTATAATTTCCATACAGTTAACTGTAGTCATGTAACAGTGTTTTGCCATCTGTTACAGTATGCTTTTTTGTCACTATTTATTATACGAGTATTGAAAACTGATATAATTTTGTTTACTCGTGTGTGTGTGTGTGTGTCTCGTCTGACCCTAGACCCTGCACACACACAGAGAGATGTCGTTTTACTAAGGGAATAATTCAGTTGTGTTTCAGGTAGTGTAAGAGTGCGGTCAGATTATGTATTTCTCGTCGGTACTCAGTATGTAGAGCTTAAATTTTGGTAATGACCTGAGCATGAAAAGAATGCTCCAGCGGATAAAGGAGAGTAAATCCATGCCTGTACAGTAGGTTCATGGTGAGATGCAGTACTCCTCCACAGTTACATTATCAGTAACAAGCATGGAGAGCCCTCAGGGTTTCTCTTGTGGAGTCATATGCACTTCTAACAGAGTCCTAAACAGAGACATGTTTACCATGAGGCTCGGCGAAAGCAGCAAACAGCCAGCGTGTTACTGTATGTAGAGACACTTGTCACCGACCCATATTTGAAATGACAAAAACATGACTCACACCACTTTCCCTTTTGCTTCTGCTTGAGTCTGGAAAGCATAATCATGTCCTGCTAAATAAATGTAATGTAATGTGATGCAATGCCCTCTCATTTTCTTCTGTGTTGCAGCCCAAACTGAAACAAAAAGGCATGTTGTTGTTGTTGAAATTTAAGTAAAATTCAACAGTATTCATAGTGTGCAGTGCACATGAAGTTATACCTGTGTACAGATGTGTTTCAGTGCTGGGCAATTTGTAACGCCACTGCAAAGTGTAAATGATGGAAGCCAGGAAAAACTCACTGTTCTTATAAGCAGCCTGAACATGGTGCAAATCATCACATAGACATTACCATGGTACAGACTTTGTCAATTTGCCATTATGTGTTGATATGAAATGCATAAACCACAACACAACTCGTACATTACCTGAGTTATACCAGGATTTATGAACTTCCTAGTAAACTTGGAAATGTCCCAAGGACCGCCTGAATGCAGGCACAGTTTTGTTCTTTGTGAGGCTGCACCGTCTCTTTTGGGGAGGACGT
The DNA here is from genome assembly GCA_011952105.1 of Coreoperca whiteheadi. Taxonomy (NCBI): domain Eukaryota; kingdom Metazoa; phylum Chordata; class Actinopteri; order Centrarchiformes; family Sinipercidae; genus Coreoperca; species Coreoperca whiteheadi. The sequence goes on from CM022479.1 coordinate 19,874,435, forward strand.
GCAGCCTCATCCTCCCAGTCTTCAGGTCAGTCCTATGAAGGCCACACATTCACCATTAAATTGAGGCTCCCCTTAATTCATGTCTAACCTTTTTTGGATCATTTATTAATCCTGGTATCTATTTCACCCTTCTGTCATCTGCATCTAAGGATTTGATTTATAATTCAGCCATAAAAACTCTTAATCTGTACAGGTTATCATTTTGATTTAAAATAGGCTTTTAACATGTCTGAAACACTTCATAGTTTATTTGGTGCAGATGCATGGCCTGTTGGTGACATATACTGATGGGTTATAACTTTTGAAACCAGCTCAGGGTATTTAGTTACAGTTCCTTCACCTCTTTTTGTCAATTTTCACTGTGCCATCTTTCTCTGGAGTGCCCCTGGTTTTAAACAAGGTTTTATGAGTATTCAATGCAAACCATTACAAAGGGCAATGGCTTCTTCACATATCTTTTACCAAAGTCTTCTTCATTACTAGACCGTGTGTACCAGTCTGTTTATTCTTAAACAGGGAGTCACAAGTAATTCAGTAATTCTGATCTTTGTTATCAAGATGACTTCCTAGAAATAGAGAGAAATGTAAACTAGCAAATTTTTATAATCTCAATATTATCATCATTTCAAGAACTAAGACAACCAGCAAACCAGACTACTGAAAAGCGCAGCTAAAGGGGAAAGTTTTGAGTTTGATTTTAGAAGACGATAGCATTAGGGCACACCTAACATGATTGGTTAGGAACACTCAGTGGCTTGGACAATAAAAGCTAAAGGCAGCTTCACCAGTTTTCGTGGAGACCCAGGGAATAACCAGATGGCCTGTTTCAGATGACCTATGCGGTCCAGCTGGGTCATAGCTCACAAGCATGTTGCAGAGATATTCCGTTTTCCATACTGGGCCTTTTAAAAATGATCATTAAAATTTCAAATTCTAACATTTACTGGGAGCCAATGTAACGACCTCAGCACAGGCATTAATATGGTCATATTTGTGAGCAGAGCGGTACAGTAGTCTGGTCGACTGGAAGTAAACGCATTTTTTTCAGCGTCCTCTGATAAAAAGCTCCTTACCTTTGCAATATTTCTTAAATGATAAAATCTGGTTTTAACTATACTTTTGATGTGGCTCTAGAAAGTGCGGTCAGTATCAAGAATGATCTTTAGAGCAACCATGACTTCTGAAAGATAACATAATGTACAAATGTCTGATTTGCATAATGAATGACTGAAACATTGGCTAATAAGATTGGGTGTTATGAGACCTACATTAATAGCTGTGACTGATTGATATTGAATTAAAGAATGACTTTTTATTGTTCCAAGTAAAATCTACCTAATCTGCACTTCACTGAATCGCTTATTATATTAAACACTGGACAAAACACAAATGACAGCACTGAAACTCGGACAGAAATAAAACCTTATCACACATAAATTACCCCATTAGGGTGAACAAGTAATAAGTATTAAATAAAACCCATATATGTTTATGAATCAAATACTGTAGTAAAACGTAATTTATGCCTTGTGTGCTGTCTCTTATCAGCCCCCCCCTCAATTTTTTCGTCAAGGATGTGACAGGTGTGGGCCCAATTAACGTCAAAAAGATAGAAAACATGATAAGTGTGTGGAATTTGTACAGGATGTTCTGCTAACGCATGGATTGTTAAACGAAACTGAAAGTCTGCAGCTGGTAGAGTGGCAAATTTTTATTCATAGGGAGATAAAAAACATTTTGTTATGATAAGCATAACCACTGAATTAGGCTGTTTTGTATTTGCAAGTACAAACATCTGGTATCAGATATGACTTTTGGGGTCTTAATCAAACAGTCTGTTGTTTGGGAGATATAGCCACCATAGCTAACCAGGCCAAGGGAATATCAGCATGACTAAAGGTGCCAGTATAGATCATCAGAAGTGCTCATTGGATAATTAGACAGCTTCAGAACCCCCCCCCCCATACACACATACACCTTCTGTGATGTCGAATTACGAGGGGCTGTGTTTTGCATAAATATTTCTTTTTAATATGAACAACCAAGTGTAACACTATGAATGTCATCTAGGATAGACTATCCGAAAATGCGTGACTATCTCCATTTTTAAACAATATAGCGTCTTGTCCTTTGACATTCAGCTTTTCACTCTGCCTTCGAGTGTGGCCATTCGGAACTGTAAACACTTTTGCCTTTGGATGTGGTCGGACAACACGCCGTATGAACTAGTTCTGTTCGAGCATAACGCCGCCTAACATGCTCACTATGACAATGCTAACATGCTGATGTTTAGCAGGTAATGCTTAACATGTTCACCAACTTAGTTCTGGGTGTTAGCATGCAAACATACTGCACGCTAATTAGTACTAAATGCAAAATACAAATGAAAGTCATTAGTTAGGTATGTCATCGTAAAACAAAGTTTGAGGACCGAAATTGTGGTCCAGCCGGCTGACATTTTCCCCCAGGGAGCCATGCTGCTCGCATGGTTGAAATCATGTAGTCAAGACAGGAATCCCTGTCTCAGGGAGATGTTTGAAGTGTAAACTCACAGTTGGTTAGTTGTGGTTTGCTAGGTTACCTTTTAAGATATATGCAAAACTGTAGCTGAGGTGTTTCTGTGTCACCTCCTACAGGTGAGGCTCCCTTGCTGTTGTCACTGTTTTGAGGACAGTTCTTCAATGTGAAACCTTCAGTGTTGTTTTGATTCTCTTTACCTTTCTGTGCTGCTGACTGTTAGGCTATAGTCTCTTCCCAGCCTCCAAGAATATGACTGCTTCAATCAGCTGATCCAGAAAGAAAAGTATACTGGGATACAGCTTTAAGAGCTTGCCATTGGATTGGCTCTCTCAGTCTACTTTACTGTCTCTCTCTGCTGCACTAACATTAACTCTACTAAGTCAATCAAACACACACACTCACTGCAAGAGAGTCTCGTATAGTAGAGATAAATAACACTTAAGCTGTGCTTCTCCTAGATTTACACATCTGGAAGGGATTTTGCACCATTACAGGCTCTGTTTAATACACATGAATCATAGTCCTTCTTTTAGTCTGTTTCTTTGGTTGTGTTGTGGTCTTTAGGCACAATAATTACACCTTCCGTAAGATGCAAATAGCATATAGTGTGAGAAACGTTCTAATTTTCCCACAGGTCCTCTGTCATCCAGCTGGATTTCACAAACTCAAGCGGAACTTTAGAATACAAAAATTCTGTATATCTACGAAGGAACAGTCTATGCTCATTTGATTGTTTGTAAAGTAATATTCTGCTTACTTATTTTATAAACCTTGGTGTGTTGTTTAGCCGATGTGAAAGGTTTGCAGATGATCCTTAGAGGATTTCTCATGCTGTTGATCTCTCTATCCCTCCCTTCCTCCTAGTCTGTCAGTCTCCAGCTTTAAGGTTGCTCATAAGCTCTTGAGAGGCTGACCCAACCCTGCTCGGTTTACCAGTGTATAATATCGTCTTATATCCTGACACTAATGTTCACACTGCTGTTTAATATGAAAGCACGCTATTCAGTGTATGTACTGGTCAAACAGGTCAAGATGTTATCTTACAACATAACTTCAGACGGCCAGTTGTCATTTTTAAAGCAAAAGCAAAATAATAGGTACAGAAAAGCTGTAGTTAGTTTATGAGTAATTCCTGCTTTAGCTTTATCCTTGTTTTAATTTCACTTCAGCGATGACTGCACCAGTAGGTTGCCAAGCCTTTCTTTTGGCATAACACTGCTTGTAAACATTTAATGAGTTACAGGGTTGGCGATCTAATGTTTTAAGAGTTCAACTCGGACAGTCCCTCCTGTGTTTTATTTTTTCACAGGGGTAGTTCTAGCACAGGTAGTTCTCCTAATGGGTCAGAGCTCACTTAATTGAAACAACAATACTGTGAGGAGGAGGATGAAGAAGAAGTTTTTCATGTGAAATACATTTCCTGCAATATCCTCAAATAATTCAGTTATCATACCTACTTCAGTAAACAAATTCCAGACTTTTGTTTGGTTTAGAAAGCATGCAGCCTAGAGACCAGGATGAAGTAGAAATACTTGTAGGTGGACAGTAAAGCACTTATGACTCAAATAGGTCTGTTTATCCCAATCATTAACTATCAGAAAATCATGAAATACAATTTTATTAGACTGTTATAGCCTGCTACTAACAATTATGTTCATTATCGATTATTCTGGCGATTATTTTTTTGATTAATCGTTTAGTCTATGAAATGTCAAACAATAGTGAAAAAATGTGCATTGCAACTTCCCAGCGTCCAAGGTGCAATCTTCAAATGGCTTGTTTTGTCGGACCTACTGTCAAAAACCCAAAGATAATTCAGTTTACTATGATATTACACAGAGAAAAGCAGCAAATCCTCACATTTGAGAGGCAGGAAACTGAAAATGTTGTTTTCAATGGCATTAAAATGTGGCAGTAGCTTTTGTTAAAAACATAAATAGAGACATTCAGTGCTGACTGTAGCTTTGTACATTTATTCCGGTGGACTTTCTTATGTTTATCCCAAACAAACCACCATTGTTTCCTTTTCAAATTTGAAAAATGCATCACTTCCTGTGTAGCAGAGGAAGTTTCCTGGCAAATACCTTTTCCTAGCCCTCATGCTGTAGGTGGTTATTACAGCAGATGTCAAAGCCATTAAATGGCAACATGTTGGATGGTTATATGACGAGAGAGAGATAGCAAGAGACATTTATTTATACAAAACAGCTGGGGATGGTTACTATAATGCAGAAATGTGTCAAGTGAAGCTGTTGTCAATACAGATGTAATCTCATGCACGGAGACCTCTAGTGGTAGAATCATGTATTATGATGATGGTGGATCAGGAGGAGAGCCTGTTGTGACTTGTTTCAGTTTGAAGTCATTAAATCATTTAATTCATGTTGTTTAGTCATTTAAAATAGTTTATAAAAGAAATAATAAAACCTATTATTTACAGTAAATATGTGCGAGAATGTATGAGAAACCTGCTAATGATAATAATTCAGCATGAGGACAGTGTGAAATACATTGTTTCACGGGTTACATTCAGAGATGCTTTTATTTAAAAGTTGTAAGGAAGTAACCCACCCAGTGCCTTGTAGCTAGGTTTAGTGATAACATGTGAATGTGAGATTTTGTGTGGTAAAGTTTGTTTACTTTCTTCTCTGTAAAACTGGAGCTGATTAGTGAGTAAAGTTAGAACGACACACGTTTTGGTCATTATTTGAAGCTTCCGCTACACAACAGGGTCTTCATTAACTGACAAATTAGAGCCTTTGTGAGTTTAAAAATGTAATGTTTAATCATGGCTTTTAATAATATCGTTATATAGAAATCTGTCTTCTGTTCTGTTGCGGTTTACAGAGATATAAACTCGACAGAGAGGTTCCACTTCTCCATGATACACCTAAAACCAACCACATACACACGAGCTAGAGTCAGTAAGCAGATCTGGCTTTGATGTTTGAGGTTTAGAGGAACCCAACCAGTTTTCCCATGATCTGGTTCCCAGACATTTTCCCTAAAAAAGGTGAAAAAGTTAAGTCACACCAGAGGACTGACAACTTCAAACAGGTGAAAAGGAGCCTCCTCGGTTCAAAAGCCTGTAAGAGCTCTGTGTATCTGTGTATGAGAGAGTGTGTGTCCACATTATCTCCTTCATTCCCAATCATATATCTGCGTCTTGTGGCAGGGGGAAGGATGTCTTATCTAAATCAAAGCAGCTTTGGAGGAACTCGTTTCCTCCACCTGATATTCTCATTACTGTCAAGAAGCTCGAAGACTGTTCCGGTTGTGATGGTTTGAGTTAGTCACAGTGGCAGATAGGCCACAACCACGAAGGTGATTAGTGTTGTGAGGGAAGCCTTGCTGATATAGTGTGTATAGTGCCCTGCTGCTTGTTGAAGGTGCACAAATCAAAACCAAAAATAATGAAAACAAAAGATTGTAGCTACTGTAATACAACTGACAAAGCTTTAATATAAAAAAACCCAATGTCATCTCAGAGTCCATGTGTTTTTGTAGCCCTTACAGTTTGATTGATGTGTTGCATGTTAACAGCTGCGTGTGCAGCTGGAACTCATCTGCATAATACCTATAAGACATTTCTCTGTTGACTGGCACAACAGGCTCATCAATCCCCCAACCTGCCACTCTGACAGTTTTAGTTATTTTTTCAAAGTTAATGTTTCTCTGTTCTGAAACTATGTTGCTATTCACAGGCTGTACACTACTTTTTTAAATCACTGTACTGTCACCCCAAAAAATGCCAGTAAGGAAATAACTTGGTATGTCCCTGAAATACTTTGGTTCTATTTTAAACTTTGCTAAAATACCCTGTCCCTTAAAATACCTTTAACAAGATTCTACAGCCATGCTAGTGGTACTGTCAGGCTGTGCTTTTGCACTGTGGTGTGCTGAGCTAATGCTAATGTCAGAATGCTAACACGCTCACAATGAAAATGTTAACATGCTGATGTTTAGGAGGTAATCTTTACCATTTTTACCATCTGAGTTAAGTGTGTTAACATGCTAACCTTTGCTAATTAGCTGTGACCACAAAGTGCAGCTGAGAATGATGGGAATGTCATTAGTTTTGAAGGTATTTGGTCAAACTGCACCAAATTTCATGGCAATAGTTGTTGAGACGTTTCGCTGAAAGCCTTAAATGTGAACCGCACGTTCACGCAAGAAGAAAAGTCAGGGAAATCACCAAAGTCATGTTAGGCTTCATCTTCTGGGGACCACTGATATTTGAGCCCAATTTCACGGCAAACCATTCAATAGTTAAGATATTCCTGTTTGGACTAAAGCAGTAGACCGACCAACCAACATTTTCATCCCTAGAGAATCAAAGAAAAAAAAGATCAGTGGCTAGAACTAAAAGTGACGTCTTTAAATTGCTTTTTTTGTCTGACCAACAGTCCAAAACCCAAAGATATTCAATTTAAAATACCATGAAACAGAGAAAGGCAGCGAAGCCTCACATTAGAAAAACTAGTAACAGTTCATTTTTGGCATTTTTCCATTTTGCTTAAAAGATTAGTTGATTATCAAAATAGCTGGCGATCGACTTATCGTTTAATCGGCAAATCAGTTCAGCAGTAGTCACACTGTTCTTCTCTAACTAATTTACAGCCTACAAAGTTCCTCCTAAAGACGTATAGAATTTCTTCATTTCTGTTTGCAGACTGTGACTTTCTGGTCATGACCAGTGGGTAAACATATCGCATGAGCTTTTCTGAAAAACAATATTTTCCTTCAGTCCTTTGGCCTGCTTTCACATACAAATCTACCACAATCTGACACATGCCTCCACCTATCAAATCACTTGCTGTTTTTCTTCCAGCTGTGGCTCTGAATCCCTGTATTCCAGAGTAAATTTAGACTCTTTTGTCAAAGTGAGATAATGATGGAAACATTTTTCTTGAGCTGTTGGTGTCAGCTAAATTTACTTTGATCACTTAACTTGTGCAACTCGCTCTCTGTCTTATCTTGTGTTATGCTGCCTTTGTAAACTCGACCTGAAACTGACTCAAGTCTCTTTGAGCTCTTAGAAGGAAAACAATATTTCATTCTTTTATGTTTGTCTCTGTTCTCAATATAGAGCATCAGCGTGCGGTTATATATGGTAGCTGAGGCTGTTTAATCAGTAAACCGTCACTGCAAATGCCATAATCTGTCTTCAGATAACTGTTTTTAAAATGAAGAGCAGAGACAGAGGCATATTTTTAAAATGCTCAGCAGTCAAGATGATAAAAGGTAAAATCTGTTTCTACTGCTCCTCAAAGCTAAAAGAAATATATACATGGTATCCTCCAACTCAGAACAGTGCAGATTTGTTCTGTCACGGTCTGGGACTGTTTGCTAGCTTCTGTCTGTCCGAGAGAGGGAGTGACCTTGGGCTGCAGCTGTTCGTCAGAAGTTGGCAGCATCTGGCTGTGCTCACGGGTGAGGTGCGGTGGTGGGGGATTCGGGTGCAATGAGAAGTGAAAAACTTTGTGCTGAGCAGGTCAAAGGACAGGACTGTAATTTAGCTATAATTTGGTCGTTTGTTTAGGGTGAGACAATTTAACATATCGAGAAAAGCTAAAGCAAATATTATGATGATGCATGTGGTTCGACAAGTTTTTTTTAATCTGTTAATGACAAATTGTGTGCACTTTACATCACTGCCAACCATTTTGGAAAGATCGATTTCCAGCAGAGCTGCGACACTTGCTTCTACCCTGAACATTTAGTCCTCACATCCTGAAGTTTTCATCACTTGCTGATGCATTTGCCGCCAGGGACTGCTCTGAAAGCCCATATTGGTGCGTTCAAGGAAAATGTGTTTGGTAACACTCTGTCTTTGATTTGTTATGCCATACCTCATGGGTGTAATGCTTCTTGGCAGCCAGCTCTCAAATATTTAATGTCAGGGGCTCAGAGCATCCTTGAGCCTTCAAACAAGTTTTCAGTTTTAAAGAAAGTTTCCCAGAACTGTGCCTCTTTGCAACTGCAGCGTGGTAATATTCATTATAAGTTATGGATTTGACAACTTTTAAAAGGTTAGTTATTAGAGATATTGCTCTCTTAGATTTCTTCCTCCAACCCAACATAATGGAGGTGATTGCAGTTTAATTTATGGTGCTTACAGCATAAAAAAATACCATTAAAAAAAAACTCAATAGCAACATGTCTTTCCAGACACAGTGTCGTAATTACCTTGGATAATCCTCACTGGCAACAGTTTTCAGATCCAATGAGACTGCTGTGAGGAATGCAGTATACTTTTAAAATGATCAGCAGGAATTTCAAGTTTGTTGTGATTGCTAGTAAATCACAGTCAAAACATTGCGAGCAAAGCATGCAGGATGTTGTACTAGAGCCGGTTGCACCAGCTTTTCTATCTTATCTCCTATAAGACGATCAAACTTGACTATCTAGATGAAGAAAAAGTCGTAACAAGGTTTCCGTAGGTGAACATGCAGAAGGATCGTTACCGGTTTGCTTATTACAATGTAGAAATATACACATCACAGCAGTTGTACCAGTGTTTAGCTGTCACTAAATGTTTACACCCACTAACTTCCAGGTATCGAGTAATCAGCTGATTATTTTCTTGATTAGTCAATTAATTGTTTGGTCTATAAAATGTCCGAAAATAGTGCGAAACGTTCATCACAATTTCCTAACTAAATATGACTTCTTCAAATTGCTTATTTTGTCGGACCATCAGTCTAAAACCAAAAAAGATTCAATTAACTATCAGAGATGACTGTTAAACCTGTAAAAATATTCACCTTTTTTTAAAATTACTTAAAGGATTAATTGGTTTTCAAAGTAGTTCCCAATTTAATCCTCTGCCGATCAGTTAATTGCTTAATTGTTTTAGCTCTAAAAGATTTATGAGTATGTTCATATTGCTTTTCCAGTCTGAATCTTCCATGTGGATTATACCTCTCTGGTTTACTATCTTGCTTGATTTACCAGGAAAAGCTTTCAAAAAGGCACAAGGTCTTAACTATGTTTGGCACACAATTAACACACATCATTCATTCTCTTAGACCTTGAACTCATCACTGGCTTGAATATGCCTGGGTAAACATTGGAAATTGTCCAGTCCTATTGTCATCACCTCTCCAGCTCTGGTGGATTTCTTGTCATTAGTATGAAGGACATGGGAAGGAAGGCATTATTAATCAGGTTTTCCCATTTATATGACAATAGCCTTGAACATAGTGATGATACCACAAGGGCTAAAAAGGAAGCTACAAAAGAAGATTTACTAAATGAGGAATTGGCTCCATTTTAATAACTCAAATGGGACCATTCGAGTTGTGTCATCATATCCTGTTATAAATCTTCCTAGCCATTTTTTTCTGTATCTTGATATATGGTCGCTAATTTTGGGTGACAACAGGCTCTCATTAAGCGAGAGCTCAAGAGGACAAGGACTTGACATATGTCACATCCAAACACAGTGAATCTGCGCCTCGTTGAAGTACTCACAGCAGCCACAATTAAACACTGCAGAGGCAGAATTGCTTTGAGTGGGAAGCAGTGCTCGATCTCCTTTTAGTGATATCAACATATTAATGATAAGTGTGATTTATATAATTATGTCTGATCCAGAGAAATGTTGATTTAATTGAATTTAGTTTTAAACTGACAACAATTTTTGTCCATCTTCCTAGTCATCAAACAGTCAACATCAATGGTTCCCAGTGGTTGGTTTTTTTCATGTTTCCAAGGTACAGCTTGTGCCACGAGATCCCATTATGTAAGATTATGTCTGAGCGCAGAAGTGGAAACGTTTTTAAAGCTAGAGGTAGGGAGATAACAGTGGGGAGCTTAAAGCTTTGATCAAAATACTCCTGTGTTGTTCTCTTGCTCTTTATTTCTATTTTCTCTCTTTCAACTATAAATTAGGGCTGCAACTAACAATCATTGTCTTTATCAGTTTATTTATCGATTGTTTACTCAATATATTTATCATCCAAAACCAAAAGATACTAAATTTACTATCAAGACTAAGGAAAGAAAAGATAGCATTTTTAATGAGAAACTGCAAAAAACACAGAGTATGACACAAGCACAACACTTGTATTTTAACACTTTTCCACTCTCTGATTAATTAGGGAAAATTCCAGCACTCACCTGCTGACGTGCCTTTCTGTTACCATTATTACAAAATCATTTGCATAAATATATACACTAATGTACCTTCACGAAGGTTATAATGTTCAGTTTTAATTTAAACCGTGTTAGAGAGGTGTTGAATCAACTGTATGGTAATTTTGAAGGATGCAGTTCGTGGTGCTGTTGAACTGTATTAGATTATAACTGAACATTATAACCTTTTATGAAGGTAGGATATATTGCACGACTGTTGTATTAGCATGCATTAGCTTTAGCTAGGTGTACCTAATAAACCTAATAAAGAATAACTGGAACTGTTAATTGATTATCAAGAGTTGCGGATTCAGTTTCTGATGATCAGCTAGTTGACTAATTGTTTCAGCTCTAAAACACAACAGTTTGTTCAAACTGAGCCAAACAGGTTAGGTGTAAAAGCACCCTATGAAAACCAGCAAATCCTCACACAAGAGAAGTTGCTTTAAAAATGACTTCAACGATGAATCAATTATCAAAATTGTTATTGTTATTTTCTGCCAATCCCCTTATCGATTAATCGTTTCAGCCCTACTTTAAATGATTCTTATAATAGTGACACTAAACTATTCTATGTTTTGGTGGAAACACCCAGGAACCTCTTAAAAAGGCCTTTCCATCTTTTAGAATCCCTGCTCCACATCGCCTCTCACATCCAGTTTGTTTGTTTTTTGCAACCTTTTTTTCTCACTCTGCCTCCATCTCCTGTTGGTTATCTCCTCTCATATTTCCATTTCAAATGTCTCGCAAACATTTCTGTGTTCGGTGCTATCAAGCTGTGAAGGAGAATCTGCAATTTCCAACAGTCTGAAGGTCTGATATTTGACGGTTAGACAGAGAGTGGTTTATGAATGATGCACAATGTGTGGCCGCAGTCTCACATCACACACAGCGGTTTGAGGCAGAGATGGGTCATAACAGTGGTTTAACGAATGCTCAAGTTTAGTCTCTGTGAGCACAATGAGGTGATCGTAGACCATTGACATGGTTTGTGTCATTTGAAATGTCGTTGGTGCAATGAACAGTTTGGAGACAATCTTTTCGCGTCTTTTCTTTGTCATTTTTTTTTTTTTGGTTGAGGTCTGTCCATTTTTGGCATGTTTCTGTATACAAACACAGTGCCTACAAAAAAGGAACACACTCTTCTGTTCTCTGGACCATCTGTTATATTGTCACCCATGGGGATACTTGGTAGATTTACCCGACGAATCAATCTTGTTGCATCACCAAAAGGCAGAAGCAGTGCATGGCACAACAACATCCGTGTTTGCTGTTCACATAAAGTTAGATTTAGTGTTTGTTTAATTGCAGGGATGCACAATTAATCGAAATATTATCGAAATGGTTGGCCAAAATTGCAAAAGCTGCAATTTTTGGATAAAGGTAAAATAAATAACAAAACAACATTGAGTAATGAGTAAGTGCTGTAGTGCTGCAGAGATTCCCTGGCCCACAAATCATGTTCTCCAGATGTAAGAAAACATGTTTGTTTGGTACAGACCGCAACAAATGTCACATCATCATGATTTTAATAGTTTTTATGGTGAAAATGAAAATTGTGTTTCAAACCACTAATGGTGAATCATATCACAATCACAACATCTGTCAAAATAATCGCAATATTATTATAATTTTTTTTTTTTTTTTTACCATACGGTGGAGCCCTTATTGATTGGTTTATTTTTACAGTGTTCTTAAAACAGGGTGCCTCGTCCTTGAAATGTAATGTTTTCACCTAATGATTAACAATGTCACTTTCATTGTTTGCCTTTCTCTTTCTTTGTCTCATCCTCTCTTTGTGTTTTTCTTTTTTTTTTAAAACAAAAAACGGAACTTGTGTATTTGAAGAGGCAGGACTGATGNGCATGAAGGTTTGCAGCATCATAACAACAAGGCCGGCTGCTGAGATCCATGGCCTCTCTTTAATCTTATTGCAGCTGTTGATCCCCAGCTGTCAGTCTGCTGCATGTTATCTCTGCTCTCAGACAGTTTTGATAGAGACTGAGACGTGTGCCCTGCTGTAAGTGAATCATTTTTGCATTTCCCATCTACTTGAAAGGAAAAGCTCCACTTTTATAACTGTAATTCTTAGCAATGTTGCCTCACCTTCTGGTTGAGACCACTTTTTGTTTTAGCATATTAGCTCAATCCTCTAACAAACATGCCCAGCTGGCATTTCTGAAATAGTGCTGCCTCTCAGCACAAAATTCAGGTAGCAGCATCTATTGGGAACTAAATGAGGAAATTCACATGACAGATTAATTAAATGAATCTCCCTGTGGGTACTCATGTCTGTCAGCTATCTTCCTACACACAGCTCTGTATATCTAATGGATAGCCCATCAATTAGAACAGCTATTTTTGTCGAAGCGGGTTTTCCATATATGTTAATTAATATTAGTTTTTAACACAGCAGGGAACTCAGATATATAGATCACTGAATGTCCTGTCTCCCAGTCTTCCCTATAAGTCAACCCCACTGGTTTGTGTGCCAGATAAGCTACACAAGTGGCCCCTTCAATTACAACCCTCAAGGTACAAATTAGTGGTTATTACACCCGGTGGAAAGGCTTCTCCCTTTCCACTCCGTCGTCCAAATGCATATAAACTATGATTCAAGCCTAATGTGGTAATTTCTCGTGTTGTGTTTTATTGTGAGCTTCATCTTACTAGCAGGCTGGTGATGAAACACTCGTCCCCTTGGTGTGACGTGTTCCAGTCTGCTCCTGCAGCCGAGGCAGGGTGGGAAAGAGGGAGGGAGGGAAGATGGGGACATGTATCTCATCTCTGTCTCATTGCCCATGGTCATCGGCTCCTGTGAAAGAGGGGACTTTAATCACAGAGGGGCCCTTTGTGTGTGACGGCCAGGCAAGCAATGACATTTAACAGAGGCTGCCAGTTAGAATGATGGCATGCTAACATACCGACTGAAGCTTGATGCTTCATGCTTTCTATCAGCAGCTGGGAGGATTCAGCCTGCTCGAAGTCTCAGTGTTTTTACACGTGTTGCCCTCGGGAGGAAAAAAGATACAATGGACACATTAAAATAGCTGCTTTGTCTGTATTTTTAATTTTTTTTTAGAAACATGGCACAAAGATTTGTTTTCCTTTTACTTTAAAAATGAACCCAGGGGAAAGGATAGAGATCCTGCCATCTGGAGTATGTTGAGTTTGGTATTCCAGTATTTGACAGGAATAGCTGTCCATGTTTAGTCTGTGTTAAAATGTTTTTGGGCACAGGCAGAATTTATAAGCAATATCTCTGTTTATCTGGGATGTTGCTCACATCACTCAAGATTGACCCTCCTCTCAACCCTCTCCCTCAAGCTTTTACCCGTTCTTTTAGTCGCCAAGTCTACAATCTTAGTCTACAATCGTCCCGACCTTTCTTTCTCCTCCTTGCCTCCTTTTTTTCTTCCTCCATCCTTTGGCCTACTCAGCTATTAACACAGAGCAGAGGGAGCGGTAGGCCTGGGTTTCTCTGGTTATATTTAGCAATGAACAGATGCAGCGCACTGGAGCGGAACATACCGCCTCTGCTCGCCTCAGTGTGTGCGCCAGTGTTTGTGTGTGTGTGTGTGTGTGTGTGTCTTTGTCTGTGACTCTTCCTTCATACCAGTTCTCCCATCATGCACTGCTGACTCTGACTCAGCAGCACAGCACTGGAGAACTGGGTCAGAACTGGCCTGCCTGCCTCCTCACGTAAACCATCCATACATTTTTGCATGTCCAATAGTCAAAACCAGAGGGTCTGTTGTAAACCAGTATTTGACACACTCTTTTTATAAAAGGACTCTTTATAATATCATGTCTAGGGCTACAATTTTCAATTATTGTCATTATTGATTAATCTGTTGAATATTTTCTTGATTATTGTAGAATGTTAGAAAACATTTTTCATCACAAGAACCCAGAGCGAGTTGATATGTTCAAACTACTTGTTTTGTCTGACTAACAGTCCAAAACCCAAATGTATTCAGTCTAATATTATAGGTGACAGCAAATATTCACATTAAAGGACCCGAAACGGTAGAATCTCTGCCGTAAGAAAATATTTTAAACGATTAATCAATTATCAAAATAGTTGTGAATTAAATCAATCTCCTAATCAGGTAATACTTTTAGGTCTCATCATGTCTGCAAAATGATAATACAGCACGCTTATGATCATTCCAGGATTGTCAAAGTCCAGAAGACAAATCACTAAGTAGATTCTATGAAAAGCATATTGTGAAATTGGAAACTGTCAAGTTTTGAATCTTGGAGCTTCCCTTAATCACCTTTCTACGGCGTTCATGAGGGTCAAAACACAACAACATTTCCCAAAACACAACGCCATTTCAGATTATGAAAAGGGAAAGACAACACTTCTTGTTTGTGATTGGACAGAACCCAAGTCCCTGGTGACAGTTCATAGGTAATTTCTTGTGTAGCCTAGCCTAGCTAGCCTGCAACTCGCAACTGTGTCTTTGCACAAATCTTAAACTGAGTTTGAAAGAATGGAAGGCAAGACTTAAATCATAAGAGAATACTTTAACAAAAGACATAAGATGCATCACTAATTCTTGATACTCTATATCCAAACATCCATGATTCAGAAAGCGGGTTTTGTGAAACTCTTGAGTTTGAAAACCCTGAGATGAGGGGAAACTCTTTTCCGTTGCAGAAAGACAGGTAACTTGATTGACTCTGTGAACTTGGCAGGTTTAGCCTGATTCAACAACATGGCCGTTTCATGATCAGCCTGATATTAATGTAAGGACAGAGAAAGCAATCTCTGGACATCGTGGGCAGGTTTAGGGAGTCAAAGTACAGATTTAGCAAGGTGTACTCAGAGACTACAACACCAGTTCTCAGCCAACGACTCTGCTTTTCTCTGGAGGGGGCTCCGACGGATCACCAACTACAAACCTAAGCCCCCCCACTCCATTAACGACTTGCGCCTGGCCAACGAACTGAATGAGTTCTACTGCTGATTTGAAAGACCCCATCCACCAGCTTCAACCCATCAGCTCCACCTGGCCCACGTCAGCAGGGTCCTGGGCCTCTCCACAACTGCCCATTCCAGAGACTCCCACCCCCCCCCCCCCCCCCCCCTACTGCAGGGACATTAACAGACTGTTTGGGAGGCAGAACAGAGGCAAAGCCAGGCCAGACTCGGCCTCTCTATCCACCCTGAAGTACTGTTCCGATTAGTTACAGTATCTCCAGTATTCAAGGACATCTTTAACACTTCACTGGAGACATGCCATGTGCCATCCTACTTCATATCCTCCACCATCATCCCCATCCATAAAAACCAAAGACCACAGGACTTAATGACTACAGACCTGTAGTCTTTTGAGCGCCTTGTGTTATCTCACCTCAAAACCATCACAGATTCACTCCTGGGGCCCCTTCAGTTCACCTACAGAGCCAACAGGTCTGTAGAAGATGCAGTAAACATGGCCCTTCACTTCATCCTCCAGCACATGGACTCCTCAGGAACCTGCGCCAAAACCTGTTAAAAACTCTTTAACTATCTCAGTTTAGTTTCATATCTCTGTAAACTCATTTTCCTACCACCCTGACATAATGAATTCCATTTTGTTGCCTAGTAACCCGATAAAGGAATTGACTAATCCAAAAAGCTGCTATACACCTTGGGATATGGTGTGCAGTAATGCATAGTAGATGCAATTTCCACGTCTGTCAATAAAATGATGCACAGAAATTATGTGGATTGGTGTTGTTAGTCTGGAATTCAGTCAAAAAAAGAAATACGAGAGGATAAAAACACTTATGCTGAATATGATGATTCATGGCTTCTGTCCAGTTTCTCCATGCTCCTCTGCCCCACTGAACACTGCTTTGTGCTGGGAATAACATGAAAGCAGCTCTGGGTGTGGCTGGTTATGGAGGTAATTATAGAAGGAGAAGCCAGAGGACCAGTCCAGAGCTTTATGGCGGACCTCTCTGTGATTGTTGTTTTTTCCTCTCCACCCCTGCCACGCTGATTGCAGGGCTCTTGGAAGGCAGTAAAACGACGATGGCTGTAAGTGATGAAAAGGATCTAAGCACACTGCTTTTATATATGTGAGTGTGTGTGTATGTGTATATATATATATATATATATATATATGTGTGTGTATGTGTTTAATAACTGACATGAGAACAAAACAATTGTGTCCCATGTTTAATATCATTATTATCATGTCCTCTGTATCAGCTGTCCTGGCCCCTCAGCCAGGATAAGAGTTTGGCTGGGTAATAGCTGGATATTGCAGCTACTTTATCACACCAAGAGAGCCAAGTGAAACCCATCACTGAGAGCAGGAGTACTTGATTAGTTTTGTCCGTTGCATCCCTCCCGATGTTCGCCTCTCACAGACAGCCCCTCCTTATATTGCTGGATAATGTAGAGTTAAATGCTCTCATCGGTAACTTGAGAGTCTAGTGTTGACTGACGGGATGTCCTGAGACCCACAGGAAGCCGGTGAAACAATGGAATTTACTGTTTCAGAACCAGCATTTCCACTTCCTACTCTGTGGCCATTATTTGGAATCGGCCAGAGGAAATACAATATTATTTGTCCTCTGGAGGAAATGCCGTCTCTTTGTGCTCAGTTTGAGCTGTGGGTTATTGGCCTGAGATGGCTTGGAGCTGTATGAGACGATGACAAAGAGGGCAATTTAAAGATTTAGCAGACAGCTTAATAGAAATAAAACTGTAATGGACAATCAGTGTGTGTTTAGTTTGCTACTCCTCTTGGGCCACAGCACCACACTAGACAGATAGATGCCGGCAGAGCGGAGCCTTCTTAATCAAAATGTGATAACAGACAGGCTTGTGAAATCCCCATCTGACCACTACTTCTGAGATCTTTCTCTTTATTGTCTTCGTTTCATTTTTTTATGGATAAAACAAACAAGATACATACTTATGCACTAAATATGCTGCTGGAAACGGAAGGAAACAGCTAGTTTGTAAAAATTATATTTTTCAGGGGTAAGGCCGGAGAGTTGCATGGACGGTATCTGTGACATCTTGGATTCAAAGCTGGTGAGCCAAGAAATAACCACTTTAGCCACCGTAGCTTGGGAGGGCGTCTTGTCTTGCACCATAATCCTCTCTGTCATCACTACAGGTGGTTTTTCATTAGGTAGATGTGTATGTGTGTGTGTGTGTGTGTGTGTGTCTTTGTCTTTCAATTACTGCAGGATTGTCTGTTCTAGTCTTCCCAAAGTAAGGGCAACCTGCCTATCATTTAACACATTATCTGTGCCAGCGGCACCTTCCAGGGGAGAGAGAAACACACAGAGACAAGCCTGCCACACAAGACCACAGCTCTTCTCAACATGTGTCAGCCACTGCTGCACTGACTAGACGCATGCATACACACTTTTTGGCATCTTTGTGGGGGGTTTATTCTCTCGTCTCTTGCACCAGCTTACTCCAGACGCTGGGTGGAATTACAAAGTTGATTTCTCTTTGGTGATCTTTGTTTTGAATCTGTTTTAGTGTAAATAGTGATAAAACAAGAGTTTCTCAATGTTGCCATGCTCATCTTGTAACATGTATTTTGCTTGGCGCAATCAGTCACTTACCAGTTGCAGAGTAGGCTATTATCTGTATATCTAACACCTTGGTGGCAGTGGTGAAAAAAGTACTTTTTGCTTATGTAAAAGTAGGAATTCCACGCTGTAAAAATACTCTGTTACAAGTAATAGTCTTCCATACATACTTAAGTAAAAGTACAAAAGGGTAATCAGCAAATATACTCAAAGTACTGGTCCCTTTCTAAGTGTTATAATATTATATGCAGTATATCCTGCTATTTACTGTAGATATTATTGATGTGTAATTTTAATGTTACAGCTGGTGGATTTGGAGCTAATTTTAACTGCTTTTGGATAATTTCATCTGTAATGATGTATCACATTTTACAAATTCATCAGATGTTTTGTTTGTAAAATCTTAATCTGAAAGGTAACTTTAGCTTTCAGAGAAATGTAGTGGAGTAAGAATATTTCCCTCTAAAATCCAGTGAAGTAAAAGTATAAAGTTACATAAAATAGAAATACTCAATTAAATCAAGTACCAAGACCTGAGTAAATGTACTTAGTTACTTTCCACCACTGCTTGGTAGTGTAATTGTGGTTAAAAAAAAAAAGTCCTCCTCACTTTTCAGTTAGTAGCTGATATTACAGGGTATTTTGAATCTTTAAATTAACTCCAACTGCAACCACAAGGGATTAAGAATCACATCTTTTGAAGTCACATCTGTAGGTCTGTTTTTCCCCCAACCTCATTTGATTGTTTTCCACCACTGGGGGGCAGCATCCCATAATGACCACACATGGCTCATCTCATTCACTGGTTGGCTGTGGGTTGCTGTGGTAACGGGTCTGTGAGGCTCGGAGACAGAGAGGGCAGTGTTGAGCTGGAGGATGGGAGATGAATCCCAATCAGCAGCTGAATAGAGCTTCACACACACACACACACACAACAAAAATACTCACGCCGAATTAAATTAATGTTCAGTCCCTATAAGCTGTTGATTTGATTTGCCTAGTTGTACATACAAATAATCCAAAACACCCAAACCACAACTGCTGTCTGGATGCACTGTTTCGAAATGGTAACGATCTGGTGTGATTGACAGTTGGTAGCAGTGACTTGTAGTGATGGCAGCTGTTGTGTGGTACTATAGGCTGCAGCTGCTAGTCTTCTGCTGATGTTTTGAGCAGCCACTACCATATGTTTGTGTTCTTTTGCTATCTGGCATCCGGGGTGTTTTAATGCAGAGCTTTTGTTGAATCCTCTCCATACGTCACTTCTTTTATACCATGCAGCACGAGATACAAACATCCAAACCTTTTAAAACAGCTCTTACGGCAACCCCTCCCATTAAGATCATATCCTTAAAACACAGATTCATTTTGTGTGTGTATATCTGTGTTTTCATGTTCACAGAAATATATATGAGATAATGTGTGAATCAGTAACTCTTTAGATGTATGAGAACACACACACACACCCACCCTCCCCCCCACCCCAAAATGAGACAGGGATGATAACTAGATTTAAGGTTATGTAATGCTGACTGGAGAAATGGAGGATGTGTATAATCCACTCTTATTTGGGTTAAATCCATCTCTCTCTCTCTCTCTCGCTCTCTGTCTATTTGTAAGAGGATAGGGGCCTCACATCTTCACACGTCTCTTCTGCTTCATCCAGGGTTGAAAAGCACCGCTCTCTGTCACACATGGCCTTTTACCAGCCGGATCCACAAACATCTCAGCTCCCAGGAAACATCTCTCAATGTGCTGATGTCTCTGGTGTCTCAGATTTTCCCTGATGGAATGATTTCATTATTATGAGAATCCGGAATATCCTCGCCAAGCTCTCAAATGATCCATCTTATCATCTAGCGACAGACAGAATAACATTTATTTTACCGATTGATTCATCTTTTGGTCCATAAAATGTCAGAAAATCATGAAAGATGCCCATTACAGTTTCCCAGAGCCCAAGATGACATATTTAAAATACTTGTTTTGTCTGACCTACAGTCCAGTACCAAAAGAAAATCAGTTTATTATCATAGAAAACTAAGAAAACCAGCAATTATTCACATACATGCTGGAAACCATTAACTTATGGCATTTTTATTTAAAAGAATTACTTGATGCAGATACATTTTCTGTTGATCAACTAATCGATTAATCGTTTCAACTCAAACTTTTAGCCATCCTAGCGATGTGGCTCTGTGGATGGCAATGTCGGTCTCGCTCTCAGTTGGTCCACCACTTTTTGATCCAGAAACTAAAGTCTCAACTAATGACTTTGATGATCACTTACCTTTTCATCTAGCGCCATCATCAGATCAGTTTTAATTTGTCCAATACTTTGCTTTATGACGAAACACCTTCAAAACATTATACCTGCTTAGCATCAGCATATTAGAAATGTCATTGTAAGAATTTTAGCATGCAGCCCCACAGTGCCACTAAAAGGGCTGTAGACTCTTTCTATACTATGATGGTTTTTACTGGTGTAAATATGTTGTTGTTTGTTAAATCAAAATTGTAACCAGCCATTGTAACCACAGGTTACTCTCTGTAAAAACTGGAATTAGTTGTTTGATACAAAATACTTATAGACTATTTACAATAAAGCCATATTAGCATTAATACACGGATATTGATTATATTACTATTAAAGAGCTCTCTGAGTGTTTACTCTCGTTCTAACATTAACATATTCTCATACAGGCAGTCGCTATTGTATTCAAATCAAATCTCTATCAAAACCTTTTGTCCCTTTTAATGTAAGCCCATTTTGAAAAAAAATATCAGCACAGTTCAGACTATATTTAGGAGAAACATGCAGCTGTGGATTATCCGACACAGTGCATGAGAATGCCTCGCACGTTCCCAGTAACAATATGCTGCATCTTATTGGATACATTGCAACGATCTCCATTCAGTTCACTTGGTGAATTGTTTAAAATCTGTGGAACAGCACTGTGGCTGTGGAGCTGCAATAATATCTCCTGTTTTCTCACCACATCTGGTTGTTTTTGTTGGATTTTAAAGCTTTGTTTTTGTTTTTCTTTGTTACACGCTGCTGGGAAACCACTCTAAATGGGTCACGAAAAAAAAAAACTCTCATAAAACTGTTTTATGCCAAAGTCTCAAATATCATATAATACCTTTGTAAAGATGAACTTTATAGTAAATTGAAAATAAAAATGTGCTGCACATTCTTATTATTTTTCTGAACTGAAACCAGACCGAGCTAAAATGTGTCACATCAAATCATGAATTCGCTGT
Source organism: Coreoperca whiteheadi (assembly GCA_011952105.1). Classification (NCBI taxonomy): domain Eukaryota; kingdom Metazoa; phylum Chordata; class Actinopteri; order Centrarchiformes; family Sinipercidae; genus Coreoperca; species Coreoperca whiteheadi. The sequence goes on from CM022479.1 coordinate 19,895,912, forward strand.
TTGTCTGGATCTGAGAGGAACTTATTTAATCAAGCAGCTAGATATAAGTATGGTTTTATTTGACATGCAGAATGCTACAGCACCATAACATCTGGTTATTTGTTTAGCAAAACAGTGATTATAAAATCCAGGGAGAAGCTAAATAAACAGCATATGAACTGTACACACACACACACATATGCCACAGTGGTGTGATTGTAATCTCTGATCCTCACGGCTTTAATCCTCATAAATATTGAATATTTGATGACTTTCTCATTGATGCAGCATGACACCTGGGCGGCCCGCCCTCTGCTAGCTGTACGTACCCACAGGATGGGGTTTTTCCTGACAGCGGTCCTTATCTCAGGGAAAACATCTGAGCCAGCAAAACTGACACGACAGTGAATGCAAACACTAATGTATGTGTAACATTTATTTTTGATGAGGTGCTGTTTATATAAATCAAATCACCACAGACATGGGAATAGAGTAGCAGAGGATGCACCGCTTGAACATATGCTGATAGATGTAAAAATGTGTCTGTGTTTGTGTGTGTGTGCTGTATCTGTTTTTCCTTTTGCAATCTGACTGCTGCTTGCCTAGCAGGGACCGTAATGATGGTCGTCAGCACTGGCTGGTTGCTAGGTAACAATTACCTGACTGTGCTTTGCTTGCACTGAATTACACAGTGGGCTGTGTGCATGTGTGTGTAGAGGAACGGAAAAATACAGCAAAGTAGACTACCAACCAGTGTCTCCACTTCTGGGTAGAAAATGCCCCGTACCAGAGTCAGAATCATAGCTATGACAATAATATTAGCTTAGCTGTGTTTCTGAATGTGATTTACACCTTAGATGTAATTATTATTGTCACTGTGCTTCAAATTTCTGTGTGGTTCAAACGTATCAGGAGGACTGTTTTTGAATTGTAGTCTCTCAGGCTTCATTTTGACAAATGTATTAGCGGTTTCGATTTAATATTTGTTCATCATCATTGTAGCATTAGATGCCTGTGTGTTGTTGTCGTTTGGGACTCAGTGCTTCACATTATCAGTGTTGCATGCTTCAGTAATGTCCATGGGGGGAGGAGGTGGATGTGAAGCCGGGCCTGACAGATGATGATGTCACCACAGGGCCACACCTCAGGGCAGATGACATATACTTTGTCGTCGGCTTTAAGACCGTTTTCACTTTCTCAGCTGCTAGGCTGATGCCTCTGATGTGTCCTTGTCCCTGACTCCAGTCTCTCAGCAGCACTTCCTCGCAGGCTTCCAGCACTTCCTGCCTCCTTCCTGCTTCATTTAGTAGGATTTTCACTCCCAAACCTCAACCGCAGCCCTAAGTCTAACCTGAAAGGAATAGTTTGATATTTTGAGGAAATAAGCTTATTAACTTACTTGCCGAGAGATAGATGAGAAGATTAATACCACTCTCATGTCTGTATAGTAAATATAAAGCTGGAGCCAGCAGCCAGCAAGCTTAGCTTAGCTTAGCATAAACACTGGAAACATGGTAACTTCCTTGAGTTAAATGGTCTTTTTTACACTTAATTTTTTTCGTATGGATTAAACAAACGAGACACGATGTATTAACGAGTGAGTTTTAGAGGTGCTGGTAGGTGGATTTACCTTTGGACAGAGGCATGCTAGCATGTCTCCCAGTGTTTATGCTAAACTAAGCTAACGGTCTGTGTCCCTGTGTTAATTGCTAAGTTATCTCTTGGTATCTGTTATATGTTTAAAAAAATCATTTTTGAGTATTTGTTATTTTTTTTTCAAAATTCCTTCTGTTTTCTTTTCCAGCACTTGACAGTTAGCTTGTAAGTCGTAATAGTTAGCAGAGAAATACCATAGTAGCAGGGTTGTATTTGGATATCATTTGGTAAAAACTACATGTTTACATTTCTAAAGAATGTGGTTGAGGTCTTTTTTATCAATTTTTCCCTTGTCCTCCTCCTCCTGATTAATTAATTTATTTGACAGGGACAGTGCACAGCTTCTTAGCTGTACCAGAGTTAGCTATAAGCTAATTTACATAGGTAGTCCCAGATCTAACAATGTCGTTCACTGGGTTGTGGGAGGAGGCTTAACGAAGTTTCATATCGCTCCGTATTTGCAAAGCCACACCCACTTTTGAGTGATCTAATCAACTCAGAAAAATAATAATAATAATATATATTTGTTGCATTATAACGTGGGTGCACCCTGGTAGCTGACCGGGTAGAGTGCGCACACTATGTACTAAGGCTGAGTCCTTCCCGCAGCAGCATGTAATCCCCCCTCTCTCTCTCCCCCTTTCCTGTCTCTCTTCAGCTGATTGAAAAAAGGCAAAAAAGCCCGAACAAATATTTGACAAAAAAAAGACAAATCCGCATATTCCTTTTCACACTGACATACGTACGTCACATTACAGAAGGTAAAGGTGCTCTAACTGCCGTTTCACTGTGACTTTAAATCATATTATAATTCCCATTAGTTCCAAAGTAAACTCAGTCAGCACACTGACTCGGCCATCTCAAAGCACGGAGCCAGGAGAAACTCTTACGCTGTGATCACAGGCCGACAGGCGGCCATGGCACCTCCCCCAAGAACTGCTTGCCAGCTCTCCCAGACATGGATGATATATTTGGAGATCATTAAATGGTCCTAAATGAGACCCTGGCGTGAGAGGGAGCCCTGACCATCTGGCCCCATTGTGAGCGCCGGGGCTCTGTTCAAACTCAGCCAGCAGCATCAGCACCTCGGATTGGATGGATGCTGAGTAAGCCTGGGAATTCCAGCCAATCAGAGACTTTTTTAATTAATTACCCAAACCCGCCTTAATCTCTGCTTTTTTCTCTCTAAATTAACCACCCTGTTACATACTGTGTGTCTTTCTCTGCTCTACTGGCAATATGGTTTATTTCTTTGCTATTCACCCCATTACCATCTAATGAAATAGATAAAAGTAAAAAATAAATAAATGAAAACCACTAGGTTTCAAAACACTTCAGGTTTTAATCAAATGGTTCTGAATTTTAAGCACATTTTTAGCTTTAACGCTAGCGGCATGGCTCTTGGGATGGCGACATCACTTGGTCAGTTTGTTGGTTGGTCCACTACTTTGGTCCAGAGTCAAGTATCTCACAAACTATTCAATGGATTGCCATGTAATTTTGATCAGACATTTATGGTACCAAGATGATTAATCCTAATGACTTTGGTGGTGCAGTGACTTTTTCTCTGGCGCCACCATGAGGTTCACATTTGTTGTTTTGAGTGAAATGTTTTGGATGGATTGCCATGAAATTTGGTACGGACATTCATGTCCTCAGAATGAATTCTTATAACTTTGTGAAACCTTTCAATTGCCTTCTGGCGCCATCATCAGATCAAAATTTCCCTTTGTCCAGCACTGAAAATAGTGCACATTTTTGCTTTGACACTATGAGCATGTCAGGATGCTGACGTTAGCATTTAGCTCACAGCCCCATTTAAGTGCAGTACAGGCTCACAGAGCCACCAGTATGGCTGTAAACTCTTATTACTGCATCAGACTGACAGAAAAGATATAAAATGATGTTCAAGTTTGACTGTGTTCTTTAACTACATTATATTTACACATAAATTAATCTGAAACAAATGTAGCTATTTATTTACTTTTTTCAGATTGGCTAAGAAAGGTAATAAGGCCGGCATCATGCTTTTTTAGTATCTAGGAGCATTTCATCTGTGGAAATGTCACAGCCTTTCATGACCTTACTTCTGGCCAAATGACAGCATGAAAACAGTGAAGAGACAAGCAGGTTTTTTGACGTTGAGGTTTGTTTATTTGAGCTGTTTTTGTCCATCTGCTGTTTCCAGGTCACAAGCTCAACAAGGACCTGAAGCACTACCTGAGCTTGAGGTTTCAGAAGTCTTCTCCTGACCACGAGCTGCAGAAGACCATCCGAGCCAATCTGTATCGCCACGCTGTGCCTTGTGAGTAAAAATATTAGTAATGATAACAAATAAATGGATGGTGGATGCGTAAACCAGGACATCTGGCTGAAGAATGGTGTCTTTAACCAGACTTTCGCATAATTTCTTCATCTTTACCCTAATGACCCACTTTCTTTTGGCTTCTTTCTCATTTGTTTCATCTCCTATTAATCTCATTCTTCCCTCTCACTCACCCATAAATTATTCTGTTACACTTTCATCGTTTTAATATCCTCACCAGCTCCGCTTCTGAAGTTTTTGTTACATACTACCGTCCATTAAAGCCACTCGTGTTTTGGCCGTGCCAGAGCACCATTTTTGCAGCTGTCTCACATAGCTGTGAAATATAAAAAAAAGTGTGGCTCGAGGCAAACACCCAGCACGTGCCAGATTCCGCAGCTGGGCTCGGTTATGTCACAAACAGTTGGATCTACGGTTGGGTGACACAGTCCAGCTCCACTTTTCTACTGTACCCATGTCATGTTTGTGTTCAAAAATCCTTTTGCTTGAGTTGTGATGACCACAAAGGTCATGAGGCTTAAAGTGTTTCAACAAAACAGCACAGTGGATCTACTGGGGATGTGATTAGAGAGAATGTGTGTGTGTGTGTGTGTGTGTGTGTGTTTCCCCCCTGAGGAATTGTTTTATCAAACATATGCATAGACACGATTTAATCAGCCAAGGATCATTATTCCCATCAAACACCACTTCCTCCTGATTATTTGGACTGGGGCTTGGCTGTGTGTGTTCGTTTTCATGTGTTTGCATTGCAGAGCTAACTAATAAAACATTGCTTCTATATTAATGTATTTCTGTTCCTCTCTGTCTCTCTTGTTCTTTGCTTCTTCACTCTCTGCCTTTCTATCTCTAGCTGTCTGTCCTTCTCTCGCGCTCAGCCACGTGACCGGTAAATCCGCCTCTCTGAGCCTCCCTGCCTGGGATTATGATGTTCTGATATATTGAAAATAGATTCCTGCCTGATTATGTGATGAGCATGTTGGGCTCTCTCAAGACCACAGGACAGTGGAAACGTTGTCTGTCCTCTGTGACAGACATTCAAATTGAACATAAACAAATGAAAAATGCTAAATATTTCGTATAAATAAGGCCTTTTGTCAAGCAGTCTAAGTATTCAGCAGATGATTAAAGGGAAAACATTTTTTTTTCTTACTTTTCACAAATATTTGCTTTTTTTCTGGTGAAATACTAGATACATTTACCTCCAAATGCCTCTAAAATCCTTAAAATTAGTAAAATACTAGATATTTTCACCTCTTTGTGCCTCCAAAATCCTTCAAATGAGTAACGTACTGGATGCTTTCACCTCTTCAGTTCCAAACAATCTCTAAAATATGTGAAATACCTGATACATTCACCTTACCATGCCTCTAAAAGTCCTTCACATGAGACAAATCCAAGAAGAAAAAAATCTGTGCTCACAATCCATAACCACACTTAGGCCATAACCCATGATGAGGGGTCACAAGTAGACATTGCTTCATTTAAAAGGGTCAGAACCCAAAAATGTTTGCAACGTTGGGGAATGTTGATGTTTTATTATAGTGGACTGGAGTAAGCCATTAGATTGCGAATGTTAAGACTTCAGTATGCTTCTAATGAACAAGGTCATCGGCCTCAACTTTCCTGAGAAGTTAAAGTTGAGTTAGGGCATTAACCCTTAGGTCAATTAGATGTGAGATTATAGATAGGAGGAACAATGTGTAACTCATGGAGTCATTTTCATTCAGAGTTTTATTATAGTGTTCTTTCTGCTCATGGTACCATCTAACAGAAAAGAGCCTCATTGTTTTCAGATCTGCTATTCTTCACTCTGCTTTGCTAGAGCAGTAATGAAGTGTCATGATTAGGACAAGAAAGTACTGATAAATGTCCAAATGGGTAGAAAAACCTTTCATAGAGCTACATTAGCTCTTGGTGATTAGTAGAACTCAACAATCCTGCAGCTGTTTCTCCATTAACAAGACCTAAGAGTCTCCAGCAATGCTAGTGGCTCTATGAGGCTGTACTTAGGCACAGTGGTGCTTTGAGCTAAATGCTTGCATGTTAACAATGACAATGCTAACATGCTGATGTTTAGCTGGTATAGTGTTTGCCCAATTAATCATCTTAGTTACAGTTGCTTAATTAGCACAAAAAAGTACAGTCTAGGGTGATGGGCATGTTATTAATTTTGTAGGTATTTGGTCATAAAGTATTGAACAAATTTTAACCTGATGATTGAACTAGAAGAAAAGTCAGGGGATCACCAAAGCTATTACATTTCATCCTGAGGGAAACATAAATGTCTGTAGGCTACTGTATCACATTTTATGGCAATCCCAAGAACAGGGATGTCAGAGGAGGGGGAAAAAATCTAAAAACCCCAATGCTTACCAGTATTTAAGTACAATTTTCAGGTACTTGTACTTTACCTGAGTATTTCCACATTTGTTTGACAGCTATAGTTACTTTACAGATTTAGATTTTACAAAACATATGATCATCTTTTAAAATATGATGCACCCAAATACCCAACAGTGTTTAAAGTAGTTGAAATTTGCTCCAGCTGAATCAGCTAGATGTTAGTGCATAATAATGATCCATTAAGATAATGATATATCACTGACAGGGACCATTCTGTAATAATAAGTACTTCTGATTTAAATACATATTGTTGCTAATACTTCGGTATTTTTACTTTCGTAACATTTTGGACTTTTACTTCTAGTGGAGTATTTTTACAGTGTGCTATTGCTACTTTCATTTAATTGAAAGATCTGAATACTTCTTCCACCACTTTCTTTCCTCAACGCTATTTATGATGAGTGGTTGAGAAGCAAACCACAATTACCTGTGGTGCAAGTAGGTACATGAAGAATAAACAGAGTAATGTATAGACTGCTTGAAATCCTTCCTACTGAGGCACTGCTGAGATTGGGTATTAATAGTGCAGCAGGGAGGGAAAATATTAAATAAACATGCTGGATACTAGGTTGATGTTCAGTATTGCATTTAGTTTAAAGCATGAAGCAAATTAGTCCGTTGCTTAGGTCACCTGAATCCATGCATCGATGGAAGAAGTGTCCCTGATTACTCATTAATTGAAAATGATCCACTGTTTTTCCGGGTTATATCGCAAAATAAAAAGGTCTAGTGTCTCATGAATTGCTCTGAATGGAGTCTGCCCAAGGATAAGGCTGGCTTTATTGTATAGTTGTCTTATTCTTATGTGCTAGTCAGAAAGTATTGAGAGTATTGACTCTCACTAATCAGTAGTAAACGGTAGTAAATCGTGTGTGTTGAGGACTATTTTCAGACATGCATTTGGTGCACTAGAGAGGGGCCAAAACACAATGCTGGTCAGTCTTAACACTGAAATGTTTATACTGTTCACCCCTCCTCACTCTCTTTCTTTGTTCCTGTCTCTCCCTTTCTTGGTGACCTACTATCGCTGCCACCTCCTGTTTATTGTCTCTCTCCCTCTCTCTCACACACACACACATGCAAATATTTTCTTGGCATGACAAGGCAGAATGACAAAAGCAGTCAAATGAAAGCCACACTTCTCAGCCCTCTGTTCCCTTTGTCTTGTGCCTCTCATATCTCCTCCCCCTCTCCTGAGCACATGTGTTGCTTCCTGTCCCCGTGCTTGACTCGAACAGGTGCCTTTCCCCTCCACCACTAGCCGAGGTGGGGTTTTTTTGTATCTTTTGAGCATGTGTGCGAATGTGTGTTTATAGGAAAAGCGCCCCCCCCCTAACCCCCCCCCCCCCGTCAACCCATCCTCCTCCCCTTTCCGTCATAGCGCCGCTGCTACAGATGACCATTGTTATCATGTGCAGCAAATGTCACAATTGATAGAGAAGTCGCTCTCTCGTGGGATTAATTTCCCTCTCACATCTACAGCTGCTGCTTGGGGATGAGGGTTATCTCGCCGTTATCCCAGTGTTTGAGTCACGGAGCGAACCAATCCTCCCTCCCCCCACCTGATTTCTCCCTCCCTCTCTCTCTCTGCTCTCTTCTCTGTCGTCCTCCACTCTTCACTTCAAATCCTCCAGTGAGTGTCAGCGTCCCTGTGGCTTGGCCGTGGCTGCTGCCTTCCTCTGTCTCTCTCTGTCACACTCTAGCTGCTCCCACTGTCTCCCTGCCTCTGCTGCTCTCACCCTCCATCTCCTTCTCTCTCTCTCTCTGTCTTTCTCCCTCCCCTCCTTGCTGTCCTTCACTCCCTCGCTTCCTTGTTTTCCACTCCACTGCCGATCTCGGGGAAATCATTGTTGGAGACAAATTTCTCTGTTTGCCGCTCACACAAAGAAAGGGATTACGGTTTGATTTCCTGGCTCCGGGCTCTGCATCCAGGCAAGTGGCAGCTCCTTATTCTCTCCTTCTTTTTTCCACTCTCACCACCATTCGCCATCCTATGCCTGTGATGTATGCATGGTAGAGAGTGTGTGTGGTTGATGCTGTGTATATAGGCTAAGGGAATCAGGGAAGGTGGGGGTGGGGGTGGGGGTGGATGTAGGGGTGGGAATTATGTGAGGGAAAGAGGGGGGCGAGCACACTCGGAGCAGGCACGTCCAACCCAGAGGGACAGATGGCCAGTACCTCTGGTGCTTTTTCTTCTTTGGTTTTCTAATTCACCCTGCAGGCTTTGTGTAAGGCCCACTAGTACACAGACCTTCTTTTCAAGAAGCAAGAGATGGCTGCTCTCCTTAGCCAGAAGAGGGAGGGAGAAGGGGTATCTGTGTGTGAAGAACGGACAGCGTATAGGGAAAGAGGAGGAGGGGGGTTGCTGTAGAGGCAGAGCAGGTTTTTAAGAGGAGGAGAGGAAAGGAGAAGAGATGAGGAGCTGAGAGGGAGCAGAGAAGGGGGGTCATCAGCTTCGGATGCATGGAGGTCAGGTCCAGATGCTGCTCAAACAAAAGGGCTTCTCTGGGGGAAGCGTGGCACTCGCCATTGTGTATGTCGCTGCATTGCAGGGTGCTGCCGGGGAGCCTCATGCTAATGATGGCCATTCATTCTTGTAACGGATGAGTGGGCCCCAGCTTCTGCTTTTCACATACGCATGGTTCATATTTTGTTCATGTGACCAAATATCTGTTGTGTTAACACACAGCTCGCTCTGGAAACAACGGGCGATAGAAAAGCGATGGCTTCCACGATCATTGAGGAAGCTGGGCAAATATTTGTTTTTGCATAGTAATGATGTATGAAGACAGGTGCAGACTGTGTGAGTGTGTTTACATGGACTTTGTGTGTCTGTGAGGTTTAGGTTTAACGCATGTGTTGGCGTATTCATTGCCATGTTTAGCATATTTTACAGATACAGTTGCAAAGAGGCATCATTTTTCACCATAAAAATAAATCACATACCACATACAGGCCAAAAGGACTGCAGATCTTCCTTCTTGTGTTACCGTTGAGTGTGATTGGCAAGTGGGTGGAAGGTGGCAGTAGAGGCTGTGGTCTCTGACGTTGTTCTTGTTAATGACAATCTCTTCCTGGCCTATTTTAAAGGCATCTTATGGCACCTTATCCAGAAGAAACCATTAACCTCTATTTCTGTTTCTGCACCTGGAGTTTAGAACAAACTGTACCTTGAGTCTGGTCTTACGTTAACTTCATCAATCTTGATGAGAAACCACTGTGATCAGGAATGTAAAGTGTAGCTCACAATAATATTGTTGTCCTTATTCATGTGTTCTCATTAAACCCATGTAAGACAATTGTGCTTTGATCCTGTGAAGTAGAGATATAAAGACTGTAGACAGGATCACCCCAGAGTCAGTCAGGTCAATGTAAAGTGATCAGTCCCTGATTAATGAGTAGCTATCTTGTCCCACAACTGCCGAAATACAATATGTAGTCCACTCTGTATGGATTGGGGTTGGGAGGGCTGCAGTCCTGGCCTGCTCAGACCAGAGTGATACTTCAAACTACTTCAGTCCTGTCCACATAGATCAAAGACAGCTCTGGATTTTTTATTAAAGCAGGTGTGAATTCTGTTAATTATTTACAGATTGACAATTATTATTGTGTAGTTGTCAGTGGAGTATGATGATGATAACCCTGTCTTTGAGGTCAAGGAAATGAACTGAGCTAATTCACTGACTGAACAAAGATTCTGTTATGATCATGTCATCTTTTACGAGGCTATTCTGTGCATGAGTGTCTTGTGATGGTTTGGATGTGGATCTACTCTGGCGGCCAGTTAGCCCACATACTGTAGCTCCTAAGTGTTTGCGAGCATCGAGGCCTCCAAGCAGTTAGTGTGATGATGCCAGATTGATCTCAAATGGGATATGTTTTAACTTTCTTAATGGGGCGTGGCTAGCTCAGTGGGTTAAACAGCGCGCCCCACGTATGAGGCTATAGCCCTCACTGCAGAGGACCCAGCTTCGACTCCGGCCCATGGCAGATTTCCTGCACGTCATTCCCCCTCTCTACCTCCCGCATTTCCTGTCTCTCTTCGGCTGTCATTGTCAAAAAATAAAGGTGAGAAAAGCCCGAAAAACACAAAACAAAAAAACAAAAAAATAAATAAATAAAATATATATATATATAAAAATATATATATATATATTTATATATGATATATAAAAAAAACTTTCTTAAGTTAACTTTGTGTTCATGTGGCTGCTTACAGTATCTGTTGTGTTTCAGCCATATTTACTTTTGTGGTTGATCACACTCGTATTATCCCAGGGCCTTAATTGGTGTTCAATAACAAGGCAAGTTTAGCTTCATTGCATCACTGCAGTTTGCACTACTAATTTACATATTTAGAGTTCAATAAACCTACCAATCTACTTCAGGATTTCAAGTTTTACAGGATATCTTATGTAGTCAGTGAAGGTAATTTTGTTTTTTTGCTCTTTGTTTGAATATTTGGTTGTCAGAATAGCTGAGTAGTGCATTTTGGAATAGTTTGACATTTTGGGTCATACCCTTAATCGCTTACTTGCTGAGAGTTAGATGAGAAGATTGATACCTCTGTCATGTTTATATGCTAAATATTATAGGTGGTTAACTTAGTTAAAAGACTAGAAGCAGAGGCAAACCGCTAGCTAATCTTTATCTGTTTGCTACCTGTAAAACCTACTGTAAATCGTCATTACTCTTCGGTTTTTGTACAGATTAAACAAACGGGATATAAAATGGTAATTTGTGAGGTGATAAGGTGCTGGTAGGTAGACTTTTTTTCGACAGAACCCAGCTTTCTGTTTCCAACTGCTTCCAGTCATTATGCTAAAATAGACTAATCTGCTGGCTGTAGCGTCCTATTTACTGCACCTACAAGAGATCTTTGATCTCCAACTCAGCAAGAAAGTGTATTTCCCAAAATGTTGAAATATTCCCTTAAACAAAGAAATTCTGTAGTGTAATTTTACTATACAGGTTGACCAATGATCAGACAATTAACAATCAATATTCATATTTTACAGATATACCAGTATGAGCAAAACCTGACAAAGCATCGCACCAGTAAATTCTGTATGAATGAAACAACATATGGAGTCTTCCCCCGCTTGACATTACAAAATTGTTCAGAAGGATGTTCTACTTGCAAGCAACAAATTGAGTTTAGCTTTATGTTAATCCAACAATAACATGTCCAACCTTGTCCTGCAGCTATTCTCCAGTAATAAATGTCACTCTTAGAGTAACACAGTTATTGTAAATATTCATGTAGCACATTAACAGACAAATAAATAACAGACAAACACTGTCAGACATATTTATTTATCATCCCCAACTGTATATAAGGTAACATATGGAATAGTTACATCAAGTTGCTTTTGTGATACATCAACACTTTTGCCAATTCACTTCAGGACTGCCAGTAAAGCTACTGTTTTCAACTTTTAGCTGTGGTACATTGAGGGCATGTGGCTAAGATTGGACCATGTGTATCCAAACAGAAAGCTGCAGTCCTCTTCCTTCAGGGCAGCTCCTGGGTTTTGTAGTCAGGTTGCCTGGGCAGCCGTCTATGTCCATGCAGGTACAGGCCTGCACTGCCAGGTAAAAGCTTTCCTTGGGTCTGCCATTGGGATCTTAATCTCCCAAGGTCCTTAACAAGTCCAGGCTCTCTGGTCTAGTCCGGTCCAAGCTTAGTAAACAAATGTAACCTACAACCAACTCCACACTGCCTCATGTAAAACCACAAACTCTTTTCATCAAATTTTTATCTTACCAAGCTGGTAACAACAGGCCTATCTTTTATTATTTATTTATTTAATTTTCTATCCTTACCCTCATCCTGGTCCTGCTGCCCTCTACACCCTTCTTTAATCCAACATTCACCCCTGGAGAGGTTTTCTCCACGAGACCTGCTTGAAGCTGGCAGTTTATCAGGAGGGACCATGTGTTAGGTAATGTCAAGAGTCTATATTTATGGCTAAGATAGCAGAACAAGGAGAAGGGAAGACGAGAAAGACAGTGGAGAGGAAGAGAGAGAGAGAGAGAGGGAGGGAGGGAAGCAGTGGGCGTGAGTATTCAGGGGGGCTGAGGGGCTGCAGCCATTGGCCTCAGACAGGAGCTGGAGTGTGAATAGCTCACAATGGCTTAGCCTCTAAGCTGGGCTGGACCTCTAATTTGCTCTGCTTGTGGAGCTTTGAAGAAAAACGGCAGCTGCCTACTAGCTGCCTGCCTGAAAGAGACCGCAAGCTGGGAGCTAGCACTCGCTCACAGACAACTGGATGATCCATGGATAGTTTGGTTGGAAGGGGGAGAGCAAAATTCAGCCTGCTTGGATTTATCTTTTCTAATATTTCTATGGAATAACGTGCGGAGGGGAAAGCAGCAGCAGCAGCAGCGGTGGTGGTGTAGAGGTAATTCTGTGACATTTACTTCTCCTCCTGGGAATGATGCTCTGGCTTCCAGGATTAGATTGGAAGGGGTGTGGGTAGGAGGAACAAACAGATACACACAGAGGCAGAAATACAGAGGCAGGTACATTCTTTTTTTTTTAAGAGACTGTGGGAATCATTGTCTGTGCAGATTTGTGGTATGATATTGATGAGCTGTGATGGGTTGAGCCATGTGGCTGCATCTTCTCCCTCATGTTTTCCCTTCCATCTTCATTTAATTTTTACATCCTTGAGTGCACTAGCTCTCTCTCTTTCTTTGCCTGTCATCTTTTGTGTTATTTTACAAGATTTCCAGCTAATGACGCTTCAGATTGTATGTGCTTTCCCACTATTAACCCCCCCCCCCCCATTCTTCTCCCCCATATTGAAAGGGGAGATATGGGGAGGGAGCAGGGGGAACAGCAGGAGAATAGCGGCTGGGACTCAGCTGTGAGGAGTGTTGTGGCGCGAGCTAAAGAATGGCCTGTTGTGTTGAGCAGCAGCAGTATTGTGTGTCTGGCCTCTCTCTCCCTCTGTCTTCTGTCCTCCTCTTTAATGGCTAACTGCATCATCCCTTTATTCAAAGAATCAGAGCAAGCAATCTGCTCTTCTTAAATAAAATATGCTCTTTGATGAAGAAAATCACCCTTTCCATAAATTTAGGGCTGGGTGTTGTTTGACATGTTTCAATACTTGTGACAATAAGATATCTCAGATATTGAAACAGTACTTTTTAGATTCCTTACTTTGAGAAACATAAGCAGGATTTTTTAGAAAACCCTTTTTTTTGTATTCAACATATATAGAGCTGAAATGATTAGTCGATTAATCAATTAATCGATCGACAGGAAATTTTGCAACTATTTTGATAAGCTGTTAATCGTTTCAGTCATTTTTCAAGCAAAACCCCCAAACATGACCTAGTTACAGCTTTTCAAATGTGATGATCTGCAGGTTTTTTTTTGTCATATGTGACCAGAAACAGAATGTTTTTGGAAACTGGACTTGTCGGTCAGACAAAGTACGGCATTTAAAGACATGACATCACCTTGGACTTCAAGAAATTGTAATTGACATTTTCACTATGTTCTGACAAAATGATTAGTCAGTTAATTGAGATCATAAAAAGAGAGTACAAACTTTCAGTTCTTGACATTTCTGCTAGCACCAAAAAAGTGTTGACATTCATAAATGACCCTTTTTTGTAACACTGCAGATATCGTTTTCGTAATCTCGTTTTGACGGCTGTTTGAATGTATGCATGTGTGTTTCATTGTGTGAGTCAAGAAGCTTGTAGCTTCTTGCTGAAACTTCCCCAACTCCACGGTAGTTCACTGAACTTACTAGCACGGCGTGCTCTTAGCAGCACCCCACCCCCTGATAGGATCTGGAGTGGAGCTGCTATTTTCTTAATCATTAATTTGAGGACCTCCACTACTATTGATTCTCTCTCCGTTCCCCTTCATAAATCATCATGGGCCAGCAATCCCTTTAATGAAGGATGGAAGTGCTGATTGAACACAGCCATGGCACTTAGGACGCAATACTCACCTTGGTCTCCAGGTCAGCTGATGGTCCGCTCAGGACTGAGGAATAGGTCCACTGCCTGTCCATGTCAGCAGCCGCAGACTTTTTGCCTTCAAGCATGAAGATGGAGTGACACATCCTTTAAATAAGTTTAACCGATGTTCAGACCAAATATTCTGTAATATTCTGTATTAGTCCTATTAGCATCTCTAAAAAGATTTGTCCAGCTGACACCATAATGGATGCAAATGGCCATCCATCCATAGTTTGTGGTTGAGACACTCCCACCATCTGACCAGTGTATTAAGGGACTACTTGTGTAGATGAGGCCTTAAAGTGCTGCCTCAATCAATGCTGCTCCGGTAATTGGCTTAGAGGCCCAAGAGAGTTCCGTGCTAACTCCCTGTGTGACTGTTGGATTTCTCTGCCCCTCCCCTGTTCTGTCTGCTCTGAGATATGCACGTAATTTCTTCTCACGTCACCTCTCAGCCTCTATTTTCATAACAAACATTTTGCCAATTTATCCTGGCACTATGTCTTCTTGTGTTCTGCAGGGGATTTGTTTTATTAAGAATATAAAGTTTGATGTGACATTGTCACCTTAATTTAAGATATTATCCACCTGCTATTTTTATGAATTATCTAGACACTATTATAACATTGTTTGGAATGAATTTAGATCAAAACAACCATTTCCCTACATAGTTTACAGTCCCACCATCAGGCTAATCTCATTCTCAGGTCAGTTGGAAGTTGTGAGGTCTCTTGTGTCGTGTGTGTCACCCCCCCCGGCCCGTCCGCCACGCGCACATTAACAACTAGCCGGGGTTAAAAACAGCAGATGTTTAGCTGAGTGTGTGTCTACAAGTGTGTGTGTGTGTGTGTGTGTGTGTATGTCTGTTAGACAATGACTGGAAGCTCCCCAGACCATCAACAGCAGGAAGGCGAATGATGGTATCAGATGTCACCAGAGTGCTGTCAGTGCCCCACTGCCTTTTGTTAATGCACAGGAGGACGTTTTTGCACCTGGAATTGTGTGTGTGACGTGTGTGCGACTGTGGTGGTGGTGGTGTGTGCATATATGTGGACAGTTTTCTGTTTTTCTGTCACGGTCTTTATTTTGGACATAATCATAAGCAGTATGTGTCACTGATGACGAACAGTCAAACAGGAGCTCGTGTGTGTGGATGGAGACGTAATCAGGTTATCTTGGCTCCAGGTAACAGTGAACCAAACGGAAGCAGGGGTCAGGACATCAAGAGAATGGCTGCAGAGGAGGTAGAGATAGATATCACCCTTAGACTGACATCCTGCACTTCACTTGTTTGCACAATACAAAATGTAAATATTTAAAATGTAAAAAGTCAGAGAATCTAAAAATCTAACAGGTTAAAACACAAAGAAAGAATCACATAATAACAAAAGATGTGCAGAGGCTTATCGCAAGGCTCCCCTTGAGGAGAAAATTTACAATTAAAACATTTTCACTTTCCAGCTTCTGCACAAGCTAAGCTTTTAGAAAAAGTTAGAAACACTATGAACACGTTTTTATTTTCGTCTTCTGAGGCGATCAAGTGACTATATCATGTCAGTAGAAAACAACAGTGTGAAAAACAGCCTGCAGATATCCAGTGTCTGATTTAGGGTTCATTTTCAGGGTTGGGTTAATGATGCAAAAAAAAAGTCCAGGTTAAGATCACTGTTAGTCTGTGGAGATTAAGTAAATATAGGAGTGTGTTGTTGCTACCAGCAGCCAACTAGGTGCTAAAATAACAAAAGACCAAATGTGAAAAAAAAACATGGCAACAGAGATAAGAACATAGACAAGAGACCCTGGTATGTCAATTTTTTGCCTGATTATCAATATCCCTTGTTTTAATATATATACTGTATGCAAGAAGACTGCAGCCATGCCAGCGGCATTGAACTAAAGCACAGCAGTGATTTGAGCTAACATCAACATGGAAACATGACAATGCTAACGTGCTGATGTTAGCAAATTACCATTGCACCCATCCAGTAGTTGTTGTTGACATTTCAATCAAAACTACACCGCCCCGGAAGTGACACAGAGAAAAAAAAAATTATATTAAGGCGACGAAATGCTATTGCTATTCGTTTGCACATTTTAATTGATTGGTGGCCACAAGATGCTATTTTGTTCCCTCGTTTTAATTAACAGCGGTTTATGGTTTACAGCTAGAGGGAGTTTAACACCGAAGTTCTGAATAATAATAATAATAAGCCATGCTCTCAGAAGAAGCACATGGCTACTTAATATTTAGAATGATGTCATCTGTCATGTTTCAGCACTTTGGAGGAAGTGGTCACAAGTGTTCCATTAGTAGATTATTTACAGTCAAAATATGTAGTTGCTTTGCTGTGAGGTGTAAAGTTAAATATTACACTTTAAGCCCTGTCTGCTGCCTTTTCCTCCCATCATGAAAGCTATGGAGAGAGATCTGTCTTTGTGCATCAGCAGTTTAAGCCCTTTAAGCGGTTCTCTCGCTATACATATATCTCGTGGCCACAAGCCAATTAAAACGTGGGAACGAATTGTGTCTTGTGGCCCAAGCATGTAGCATATAGTGGCCTCAATATAACAACCTTTTTGTGGCAATAGGGCGCTAGAAGAAAAGTCAGGGGATCACCAAAATTATTAGGGTACCTGGCAACCATAAATGTCGGTATACAATGTCACGTCAATCCATCCAATAGGTCCAATAGAGATATTTCAGTCTAGACCAAAGTGGTAGATTGACTGACCGACATTGCCATCCCCGGAGGAAGCCTCGCTGCTAGGATGGCTAAAAACAACACTATAAGTATTCAGTGTCATTTAAATTGAAAACTTATGAAAGCTCAAAAATTATGATTAGTACCAGATCACACTTTTTTAATCCTTTAGCCTTCTACCCTTACAAAGTACAATATGTTTCATGTGGATATCCTTGGCAGGCTTGGGCCACTTTTAGACGATACAAACATTCACTCAGCAACATGAATGAAATATTTAGTCAGCCTCCGAAGATTACAGCTTCCTCTTAATTTAAACTCGCACAGCCTGTGTCAGCCCAGCAGAAAGAGCTGCAGTGCAACTTCGTTTCATGCAAAAATGTGAATTTTTATTTACAGTTAAGAATAATCATTGACCTTGGTGCAAAAACTCCATGCAGAAGCATTTCAGCGGATCTACATTAGCTCAGTAATTGTGATGATAAAATGCCAAATGATGTGGAGCAATATATGAAGGAAAAAATGCTTTCCTTTTCTTGGCTGATAAAACAGTCAAAGTTGAGACATGTGCATTGTAAAAGATTCAGTAGCCAGATGGCCTTAGAATCTGCTTTTCTCTGAAGCTAGATAAAATGGCATCCAAATGGTTTGCCAGTAGTACTAGCTCATTTACAGTGTAAAGTTGTAGAAGCATTCAAAAACGCTTCTGCCTGAGTCCATCATTTCATGACAAAACAAAAAAGAATAAAAAATTATCTAGAAAAATATATTTGCCATAGTAAAAAAACAACTGTGTTTTTTAGGTAATCAAGAAAGAACATAACACAAATCAATCATTCATTGCCTTTGTGTCAGGACATTGTTGCTGCCGTGTAGTTGAAGAAGACCAGCCGGTAGCAAGGCCAGCTCCTTCATTACAGTAATTGTTGCTCAGAGAAGGCCATCTCAGTCTTATCAGAACGTTTTGCTGCTTTCCATGGCACCTCACTGAGAGATGTTGCTGCGATACTGCACTTAAAGTTGCTCTCATGTTAATCTTCTTCTCAGACAAACCCTTGGTATTCTCCAAGACATATACATTTACGTGTCGATGAAAAGTCACCTTTTGCCATGACAAAGCCGACAATGATGAATGAGATTAAGATAACCAGTTCATATGAAAATGAAGAAGTGTGAAATTAAAAGTGTCCATCATGATTCAAATACATAGAGCACCTACTGTAAGGTGATAACATTGTCTCCAAGGTCTACAACTCCACGGTCTGTAATTAATGACTTAGGACAGCTCGGATGCTCCTGCAGTTTATGATGCGTGTTCACTAGCAGTGAGCGAGTGGCCCAGTATTAAGAGATGCATGTGGGTCATAGCAGGCACTCAAACAGGCCACTTCAGGGACACATGTCCCCTGCTATGGAGCTTTTTATGAACTGCCAGTGAGGACAGAAACTGGTTTCCACAACCTGCTATTTATAGTCCACACTCTGAATACACTATATACTGTATGTTTATTCACGTATTCTCTCCTTGATCTGTGTCTCTTCTTTCCCTACATTTTAGTGTTGCAACTGATTATTATTTTTTATTTTATTGATTAATCTCTGGATTATTTCTTTAATTAATCTACTCATTTTTTAGTCTATAAAGTACCAGAAATAGAGGGAAAAGCCCATTACAATTTATTGAATGTTAATGTCCTCAAATTGTTTTTGTTTGTTTTTTTTCACCGAAAGCCCAAAACCCAAAGATTTACAGAAAGAGATGTGAGCTGCAACAATGTGTTATTTAACTGATTAGTCAACCGACTATCAGCAATTTAGATGATTATTAATTTAAGTAAAATATCATCAAAAATGCCCCAAATTCACTGGTTTCAACTTATCAAAAGCGCTGATTTGTAGCTTATATAATTGTAAATTAAGTGTCTTTGGGTTTTAGACTAGTGGTCATGCAAAAAAGCAATTTGAAATGTCATCTTGGGCTGTGGGAAACTGTGACAGGCATTTTTCTAATGTTTTGTAGACACAACAATTAATTGATTAATGGCAAAAAATAATTGACAGATTAATCAACAATTCCAATAATCATCAGCTGCAGCCCTAAAACGACTACTCTTCACAGCACCCGTATATTTTGCATTGTACAGAGAGAGCGAGGTATACCAGTGCCGTGACAGAGACATACTGTAGAGGCAATGACGTGACAGAAGCGAGGACAGGCTCTCCTGAACTCTTTTATCCTTTTAGCAGTGCTTAGATCAATACCTCTCTCTCTCTCTCTCTCTCTCTCACTCACACACACACACACACACACACACACACAGACACACACACACGCATGCGTGCACACACCCATCTTCATCCTTGTGAGAAAGAGAGCGAGATGCTACTCACTCAATAACATGATGCCCAGACAAGATGAAAGTGGAGATGTGCAGCACAGAGTGTGTGCCGCACAACAAGACAGAGGTGGTATGTGTGTTTGTGTTTGACTTCTCGGCGGTTGTTTGTTGGACAGCGGGAGGTGAGAATAAGGCAGAAAGCGTGAACTGTTTGCGAGGGATTTCACGTGCCCATTAGGTGACTGTTTTTCCCGTTGTGTGTCATGTGTCTGTACTGCTGTTCTACCATTTGCCAGAAGCCCCCTGTCACAACAGCCCTTTCCTTACTCCCTTCTTCTCCCTGTGGGGATGGACTGGAGCTGCTGATTGACGTTGTTAAGACAGAGGTTGCTACTGATTGGATGTTGTGTGTTTGAGGAAAAAATTTTTTGGTGATTCATTTTCTAAGTCTAAGTCTTTCTCTCCTGTGTTTATAACTTAATAATCTGTGAAAACCAAGTGGCGACCTCCTGGGCTGAAAAATGAAGGCAACGAGGAAATGCCAAATACTGGAGTTCCTCGATGGCCACTTGAGACTGGCAAATCTCCATAAGCCCCCATGTTAAAATACCCAACCTCACAGCAGAAATAAACATGTTTACAGCCTGGTACAAAAAAAAACTGGTTTTGGTCTCTATAGCTAATTTCCTCATTCATGACAACTTTTATACAACTCACCCGTTAAATTATATTAAGGCTTAAGGTTATGCATAATTAAGGACGTTGCCGCTTTAAGTGACAGGTGGGTCCTGTCACAGGTGGCTGCTTCAGCAACCAGGCTTCATTCGGCCCGCCTCAGCTCCATGTCTTTGGCACTTGGCACTGCCAAGATGCTGTCGGCCGGGGACACACTGGCTCCTCAGAAACCTATGGGTGATCTATCATAAAAACAGGTTTTCAAGTTTTGGCAGGTGAACATTTTTTTTTGTCAGGATTGTTTTTCATTTCAAGTGTTTCTTGTTGTAATACTCACAAGAGGCTGAATTGCACCACTACCCCATGTTCTAAATAGGACTAAAAGCATTCATTGTTTCTTCCAGGTGACGCTCCAATTAAAATACAATTGTTGCCTAAAGAAAGACATGACAGCAATGTTATGTCACCTGTTTTCACTCGTTTTTTTTCACCTGGCAAAACGTTGTTCCCCACCTGTTTCAGAGATGACATTTTCTTTTAAGGAAATTAGTAAGGTTATCCTCGCAAAATCTTTTTATCACCTGTTCTGAAGTCATAAACACAGAGGAGAAAACTATTTAGATCAGACTTTTA
This sequence comes from Coreoperca whiteheadi, assembly GCA_011952105.1. Lineage (NCBI taxonomy): Eukaryota > Metazoa > Chordata > Actinopteri > Centrarchiformes > Sinipercidae > Coreoperca > Coreoperca whiteheadi. The sequence goes on from CM022479.1 coordinate 19,916,608, forward strand.
AAATGGATCTCCAGAATTTTCTTTCCTCACTTGCCTCTCAGGGCTTCTGTAAGATACAAAGGCGGAATCAAAAGAGATGGTGGGAGGGACACAAGAAGTTTATAAGCTGTGCTGAGCAGACAGTGATAATTATGTTTATTCGTTACACAATAAAAAGTAAAGCGTAACAAATACAAATGGGAGCTGTGGGTATAATGCTTAATAGATGCAGTCCAGCTGACTGACTTGCAACAGCCTAACACAGCCAGAGAGATTAAAAGGACTGTAACCTCGGTATAAACAGTATAGCAAAATCTCTGAAAGAAGACAAATTTCTATAATCTCAGAGTACACTGTATGTCAGTATATATGCAGCATGACTTTACCACTTTGATGTAAAGGGACAATGGAATCAGGCTGTAATTAGTTTACACAAAGGTTTTTGGTATTTGTGAGCTTCAAGCAAATCGAACACTGGTGCAGTTTGTAGATTTCACTGAAAAACACACTGCATCACGTGACTCTTAATCTACGGGTAGGTCTGAATGCAGTTTATTTGTGCAAAATCTTCTTAGTTAAATTGCAGTAGTGCGTCATCTCTAATTTTTGTCCATGCTAGCAGCATGGTTCTTGGGATGGCAATGTTTGGTCCATCACTTTGGTCCAGACTGAAACCGAAACTGTTTGATGGATTGCCATGAAATTTGGTGCAGACAAAGTCGATGAATCGCAATGACTTTGGTGATTCCCCGATTTTACCACTAGCACCACAATAATGTTGATATGATAGATTGCCATGAAATGTGGCACAGACAATAATTTTCTCTCAGGATGAATTGTAACACCTTTGGCGATCCACCGACATTTCATCTGGCGCCTTCATTAGGTTACAACTTCAATTTGTCCAATACTTGGGTTTATGACAAAACACTTGCAAAACTAATGCCATTCCCATCAGCCTTAGCTGTACTTTGTGTTTAGTGCTAATTAGCAAAAGTTAGCATGCTAACACGCTAAACTAAAACGGTTAACAGGGTTTCAATACCTGTTAATATTGGCATGTTAGCATTTAGCACAAAGCCACCAGTGTGCCTAAGTACTGCCTCACAGTGCTGCTAGAGAAGAACTAATTGTGATTATGTTCTTTGGTAGTGGCAGTGATACCTAAAGAGTCTTGAACAAACTTACAGGTGAAATTCATCCATTGATGTTTTGCTCTCTGTTAGTATGCATTTCCTGTTGGTTCTGCCTCTGTATGGGATTAATTTCCTGCCATGATTCAAAACTGAAAATAAAGTTCTGAAAGGTTGAAACTAAGTGTTCGAAAACTCAAAATCTTACAAAAAGAAGTTTTGCAAGATCAAAAGATTTGCAATCTTGCAAAATGTAAAAAAAATAAAAATATCTCTGCAACCATTAAGTTGTTTTTGAGATTTCCTTCTTCAGAACTGCAACATTTTTTTACGATGTTGCGCAAACAATTTTTCAGAGTTTCAAAATGTGTCACTGTTCCTCCAGTGTATAGTTTGTTTTCCAGATTGGAAACCTTGTAAATGGTGATCTGGAAACTGGTGTGCGAATGTGTGACAAAAAGTTTTGAAACTCTGAAAACTGAGGTCCGAAAGGGCGAAACTATTTTTTCAGAGCTGAGTTTACAAAACCAACTTTGCGGAAATATGCCCACACAGTTGCGAGCTTGCGACTCACGTGATTTGTGGCAGCGTTGTCACGCAGCTCTGCTCTGAAACTCAGACTGAGCGAAAACGAAGCTTCGTAACCTCGTAACTTAAAAAAAAAGCCTGGAGGGAGGGCCTTCTGCTCTTGGCCAATGCTTTGCTGTCTGCTGACGTACAGTCCAACCACAAGTCCTATTTACTGGAAAGGTGGGATTGACCGACTGCTCCGCCAATGACGAAAGTGCACAGGATACGCAAACAGGATGCACGGCTCTCTGGCCACAAGGCGGTCCCGTCTAGAGCTGCAAGAACCGTATTGATCGTCGCATCTAGCTCTCGGCAAGAAAGAAAATATGCACATTTCCCAAAATGTTGGATATTCTTTTTAGGTCACTCAGTATTATTTGCTGTTATGTAACAAATGAGAACATTAGTATGTCCTATTAATACTGATAATTGATTTTTCAGTGATTATTGTAAAAAGACATGACTGCTAAACAGAGGAGTTAAGTACAGTAAATTTTTTCTGATACTGTAAAACTTTTACCAAATGCAGGTCTTAACATTTGGTGGATTTAAGACAAATACTTTAACCAATAGTGAACACAATCTCAGCTGCGAGTCCCTGTGGCAGCTTCAGCCTGGGCAAGATTAGTATGAGAAAGGAGCTCCTGTGCAGAATTTAGCTTCCCCTTTTAAATGTGCATGAAGCCTCTCTATTTGTTACAAAATGTCATAAAAACAGTCTGAGCCTATACTGTATAATACTATGTTGTGTTGTTATTTATGCATGATACACACTACATTGGTAGACATGAGGAATTTACATGAACCATTTTTCTGTCGTTTACTACAAATTGTAATTATAGCACAAAGACACTGAAATGGTTAGAAAAAATACAGAATCAATACCCTGTAACACCACTGTAAATACTGAGCAAAGACAGGCACATGGGCAAGCTTGCACCATTTCTTACAATTGCTTAAGGTGCAAAACACCTACAGTAAGTGGTGAGCATGCAATTTTTTATGAAAGTCCTGAGCAACTCAAATGAGTAGTTTTAGAAATGTGCAGCCTATTTTCAGTTATGTACATTTAAGCCAATGTTAGTGGTGGAAAAAAATGCCATCCGTAAAACCAATGAGAGATTTGTTTCATTTCCTTTAGTGAATAATCATACCCAGACTGACACCATTGAAATATTTAAATGCAATGTGCGAAAGTGGATTTTCAAGAGCATATTTGATGCCTGCAGAAGTAGGCCCGGGCCTGTCATATTTGATTTTCTAAAAGCAAAACAAAGTAGACAGCAGAACACAGAAATCGTCATTTCACCACAGTTCAAAGAACTATAACTTTTCGTACCAATGTTCAGTCAGTCAAAAGATCTGTCAGTTGTGATTAATTATTCTAATCATTTTTAGAAATGTATGATGTTGGCTTTATAAAGCTTTTAATGTTTTTTTTTCCTAGTATTTGTATCTACTAGGGAAAACACAGAACAAGAAATACCAGTAGTGGACCAAAAATAATGTAATCCAATGCAATATACCTGCAATAAATACAACGTTTCTGACAGAGATATTGCTTCATCTGTTTAGTTATTTTTAAGCATTGTGTTTTCAAGGCTTGTGTTGTTGTTGTATTAAATTGCATTTAATTACAGGTGCTCTCTGTACCTAGCCTTTATTAAAGCTCTTTACTTGGTTTCCTTCCAGTACAACAAAGTTAAAAAGAAAAATGAACACTCATGCATTGTTATACTGTCTTGTATGCTCTCTGGATGAATAGGCAGCCAACTTGCCCTAAACAAAGATTTCTCTCTGCTGGGTTTGATGGTATTTCTAAACTGAAGACGTTTCCAAATGTACTTGTGTTTCATTTTCCATTCATCCATGCACTGGCTGGTTTCTCACAATGAAAGAATGGAGCCCATTGATGACTGCTAGTGGGAAGTTAGTTCATCAGAACCAGGGTCAGGCCTGAGTACGGCCCAGTCATTGTTTCTCTGGCCACAGAAAATAGAGACTATCCACAGTGATAGTAATGCCGGACCTCACTGTTTCTGTCCTACACTGAAAGCATTCAGTCCAACTGAAGACACGCTGTCAGGTATTCAACAGGAGTTATCTACCAAATTTAACAAAATGTCCTCATATTAGTAAATAATTCTGGCAGAAAAAGGCCTTTTCTAATGTTATTAGTTCTTTAGCAACAGTAAAGCGTATAAATATCATCATCAAATGGACTTGAGCTGTCAAGTGCTGATGAAAAACATATTTTATAATTATATGTACCGTATGTGTATAGCTATCCCTTTAATATCTCTGGGTGCATAAGGCCATTGTGGACACTGATTCAATCAATGAGCAAGACCTTTTCTCAGATCGATTAATGCTGATTATTTTCTCATTTAACTGATCCATCAATTTGTCTATATTATATTTTTTGCTTTTTTGCTTTTTGCTTAGTACTTCTATTGTTGTGTGCACTGACGTGGTAGCGAGCTGCTGTTACAAAGAGTTTCCCCTCAGGGATTAATAAAGTATTTCTGATTCTGAATCGGAAAATGTTAGATAATTGTGAAGACTTCCCATCAAAAATTTGCCAAAGCTCAATGTGACATCATCAGATGTCTTGTTTTGTCCAACCAACAGTCTAAAACCCAAATTGATTCAGTTTATAATTATATGAATACACCAAAGGAACATTTAAGGAACTAGTACCTGCAAATGCTTGGCATTTTTTCTTGTAAAATAGTTTTTGTCAATCTACTAATCGAGGTTTCAGCTGGAATTAATTTAGTATCAATGTGGTGAAGAATGTGGATCTGTAAAATACTTAATTTGCGAGATTAGTGAAAAACAGACATTCCTGTCTGCTTACTTTATCCATAAACACCTCACTAGGTTTTACTTGGCTACCACTGTACTGCATTAGACATGTATATATGTACAGTAAAAATGACTCCCACTTAATTTTATGTTAAGTTATTATTGAGTATTGTATAGTTTTGGCTCATTATTGTTGTCTTTTTTGCTCTAAACTGCTGTAATGGTTAAATCAAATAATCGTTTGGTCAATGCCCGTCAGAATAATCGAGAGTACAAGGTGATATCATCAAATGTCTTGTTTTGTTCGACCAAAATAAAACCCCAACATAATTCAATTCACTATCATGTATGACTAAGAAAATAGTGAATTCTCATATTTGAGAACCTGGAACCATCATATTAATCCATTATCAAAATAGTTGCAGATAAAATTTTCTCTCGATCGATTAATCATTGCAGCTCTAAACATTTTCTTGTTTTATTTTCCAGAAAATGTTTAATATGTATAGCTATCATGACATAAAATGACATATACTATGATCCATTTCTGCCATACTCACTGTGGAATGTGTCTTATTGTAGATCTTAATAAACACTAATACTACCATATATAAATGTGATTATCATGTCAAACTCATTTGTGTCTGTGAAGGTTTTTGTATGGTCACACTGTTCCCATGAAGATCTTACTATCAGGGTATCAAGTTGGACTCACAGGTGTAGTCTCTTTGATTTTAAAGAAAGGACATATTTGTATACCCATGTTATTAGACTCTGCTTGCTGTTAATTGTGCTTGTTTGTGTAATGCACTACTGGCTGTCCATGGTTTTACTGCCCAGCATTTGTTGAACTAGTCCAGCATGAAACTGCTGATAGATGCATGTTGACCAAGAGCTGAATTTCTTGTTGGTGTTTTTTTGAGATGCTGCTCTTGTTTTGGATTAGGTTTAAAACACCTAGTGGTTGACAGAACTTTTATCTTTCTGATTACCACAACATGTGGTTTTACAAGATTAGTGTAGATCCTCAGAAATTATACATTGTTTCCATCAACAATACATGTTTTTTGAACTATACTAGTGAATTATACGTTTTGATTTGTGAAACAGTATTGTTATATTGCAGTAACATGACAAACGTAAAAATTGTCTTAAATTGGAATCCCCACTTAGTTTTCTCTTGTCTGAGTTTGCTGCAATCAATAATTTAGTGGTTCCCACTGCATTGGGACATACTGTAACTCAACATATTGGCAGTGAATTACAATGGATTGGCAACCATGGCTGTAACATCATAAAATACTAACAACGTGGCGACAGATTGCTTACGTGCCACAAGAGTGAAGTCCTACTGTACTGAAGGTTTTACATTTAGTTACATAACCCAGAACCTCAGATTGTTTCATGAGGAAGCTGAATACACAACTGCAAAATTAATGCAGTACCACTCAAGTCATGATTAGAAAACACTCAGAGAAATCTTTGTTTTATGCCAAACATATAATGACGAAACACACAACAGAAGTTGAAAGATCTGTTGTAATGAGGCAGTGTTCAGCCTTCAATATTCTATACTATAGAACTATACACTAGCATTAGTCATCCTATCAGAGCCCTCCACTATGGGGAATAGACTGAAATAACAGCTCCATTCCCTGCTCAGCTGATAGCATCATTAGAGCACACTGAGCCTCTGAAACATCTCCCATCATGGGACCACCCAGTCGACTCAAACTCCCAGACAACTTCACTTTCATCTCATCCTGATCCACTGAGGTGAATACAAAGCAGCACTTTGCTTGTGTGCGGCTGCAGTAAGTGGTCAGTTAGATGATATATTGTGGATTTTTTTATCTTCATGTGAGGGATTTGTTTTGTTGCTCACATTCTGAGCACTATGTCTTGTCAACTAAATTGCCTCCTCCTTATCAATTTATCTTGAGGATCATTTTTAAAGTGGCAGGAAGAATCGTTATAAAGAGAATCAGTGTTGCCTTTGCAGTGCAGGTGTAGGACTAAGCAGTGCACGGTAAAGACGTGCCTATTATCAGGGTGTTTGTGGGCTGGATGTACCCTGAGGGATGGAGTGTGAGCTTGCATATTGGAGAGGCTCAGGTAATCACTTGAACAAGCAAGAGTCTTGTGTCAAACATGAGCTTTCTCACTCATCTAGAACAGAACACATTGATGATGTTAAAAATGGTTGAAGAGCAATAAACTGTCCTTTCTGCACATATGCTTTCAAGAAGTGATATTGTATTATTTTTTATACCGGTTTTTAGCTATGGTAGTGGCATGGATCTAGTGTGTCCAAGATGTGATTGTACAGACTTTCATGGGTCCCAGAGGATGAATTTTTGGTGTGGACTTTGGTCCCTGAGTTTTCCTCATGCGCTACCAGCAGGTTGACAATTTTGGCTTTTACTAGAATATCTCAAAAACTATTGTAAGGATTGTCATGCAATTTGGTGCAGATATCCATGGTGCTCAGAGGATGAACCCTAGTGACCTTTGAATGTTGATTGAAATGTTGTGACAACTATTGGATGGATTGCCATGAAATTTGGTACAGATCTTCATATCCCCTCAGGATGATTTCAATTCATTTTGATGATCCTCTGATATTTCATCCAGCACCATCATCAGGTCAACATTTAAATTGTCCTCTTGCAGTAGGAAGTTACTGTACGTCTGTTTACCATTGCTTGAGAGGGGTGTGACAGTACATTGTACATATACTGTATAATATACTGTATATGCATGTATACACTCCTGTCCTGATGGCACATGGGTTACAACTCCTGTCAACCATCTGGCCCCTCATCTCATCTCCCTTTTGTAAAGACAATACAAAAAACACAATAGCCCCTGTCTCCATTGTCTGGTGTCAGCTTCCTCCTACAAAGTGTTCCCACTACAAAGTAAAAACAGCAGTTTACCAATCATTTAATCCAACAGGGGATCGGGCTTGGGGCAGTAAGGCCAGCAAGGAAAAATATAATGTTGGTTTACCTTTAAACAGAATTTGAAACCAAAAGGTTGATTCAAAATCTAATCAGCCCTCTAATGTTCAATTCTTTTAGAATTATGTCAAATATCCTGAGTTTTACTGTCTCATGTTTTCTTTTCTTTTTACACTATGGAATCAGTCCTTGTCTCAGACTGAAAAGCTTTTATTGTACAAAAGTTAAACCTAACAACACCTAAGAATGCAATAATTGTAGCTGTTTAGCATTGCAGTCGTAACAGGGACATTGCAAGTAAAACGACTATAATACTGTTATGCCGGTGCATTTTACAATTCCAGACTCACCATGAAGAAACTGATGGATTGATCAGTATCAGGACTATTGCTTAAGGTGACCTTTATTTTAACTTCTGGCTTACAGCAGGCAGCAGTTTTCCCATGAGGCAGAGAGAGATAGCCTGAGATGCAAGCCTCATTTTAATTTCGTGACATAATATTCTCAGCCAGTCACTTCGCTTCCAATTACCGAGCTGAATTTCAATCACGCCCTCTTGATTTCAGAACTCTCTCATGTACTGCTTTGGAAACCCTTCCCCATGGCTAGTCATCATCTCAAAAAGCTGAATGAATGTGAGGATGTTGACTGTATTTTCAGAGTGGTAGTTGTGAGAGAAGCATGTTGAACATGTTGTTGCACCAGGAGGAAACATCTGATTTCACCTTTACTCAACTGTAAGCACATGGCCTGAATATTAACAGGTTATTGGCAGCCACCTAAACTTTGTTTGTTTTTTCCTGTCCTTAGGTACAACCCGCCCACCTCGAGACGGAGAGGTCCCAGGGGTGGATTACAACTACCTGTCTGTGGAGGACTTCCTAGAACTTGAGGAGAGTGGCACACTTCTCGAAATAGGAACATATGAAGGTGAGGGTGATGATCATTATCATCATCATATCTGACAATCCATGTAGCTCATAACAGCGCAGGTGTTCAGATTCTCCACAGATTCAATGAGCGTAGCAGCGATCAACATTTATTTTTTCCTACATGCAGACGGGCTATAAAAGTGTGCTCAGTTGGTTCCGATTACACTGTTCATGATGGGGGGAGATGCATTCAGGAGACAGCAGGTCACTCCACAGCTGCCCCTCTCACTCTGATTAGGACAGTGTTATGCAGCACTAAGTCTCATACTGACACAAACCTGTGTGTGTAAACATGTGTGTGTGGGTGGATGTGTGTTTGGGCATTTTGTTTGTGTGCGAGCCTGTGTGTTATGCAGGGCTAAGTCTAATTCGTGTGTGTGTGTGTGTGTGTGTGATTGTGCGCATGAGGCTGGGAGAGACTGTTACGACATTAATCTGCTTGGCACAGGTTCTGCTGTGTATTGGCACGTTTCTCCCTTTCACGCAGACAATGTCAAATACCTGTCCACAGGGGTCTGTGGCCATACAGATAACCAGAGGAAGACGGGATGATTGATTCATATCTAAATCTGGATTTTTATGGATTTATGATATAGAAACAAATTTGTTTAATAACCTTCTTGTAATTTCCCCCACAGTTTTTTAAAGTATTTTAGGGAAATTTTGCCTTTTTTATGTGATAGTAACCAGTAGAGTTGACAGGAAATGAGGGGCGATGAGATGCAACAACATCCATGGCTGAATTCAAACTGTTAAAGCAATAGCAATTTTGGAGGTTATTTGCTTTCTTGCTTAGAGTTAGATGAGAAGATCATTACTACTTTCATGTCTGTTCTGTAAACATGGAATTACAGCCAGAAGGCATAGCATAATTTTTTTGCATTAAAAACTGGAAACAGGGTAACCGCTAGTCTGTCTGTAGGTAACGAATTCTGCCTACCAGCACCTCTAAAACTCATTAATTAACACATCATATCTTGCTTGTTTTTGGACAGAGACATGTTAGCTGTTTCCGCCTGCTTCCAGTCCTAATCCTAAACTTAGCTAATTGGCTGCTGCCTGTAGCCTTAAATTAACGGACAGACATAAAAGTAGTATTGATCTTCTCATCTAAATCCCAAAGTGAATTAGCTTATTTTTGCTAGGCAACCAGCAGAGAATCCAGGAAGTTACTGTGCCTGGCCACGAAATAGACAAATGCACCATGCAAAACAGAAATTGTCGCTTTACACTTTGGTTTTTGTACAGATAAAACAAATGAGACATGACGTATTGGTGAATTTTAGAGGGGCTGGTAGGTGGATTTTGTTTGTGGTCAGAGCTGTTTTAGCCATCTTAATGCGAAGCTATGCTAACTGGTTGCTGGTTCCAGCTTCATATTGAACCGAAAGATACAAAAGTGGTAAGCAAATAAGTGTATTTCCCAAAAGCTATTGAACTATTCCTTGTAATTTTGCCATTACGTGGTATGCACAAAACATCTAGGCCACCAGGGTGCCTCTTTCTCTCATATTTTCAAAGAAAACTTGATAAATTCTTTGTATTACACCACTGACAAAAACAGTGTCAGTCAGAAAAACTAGGTGTTGCGAGCTGGTCCATTGTTTTTGCTCAGTGTGGTTCCAGACAATACAGCTCTGCAGCCTCAAACACAAACTAGAATCACTCTGCTTTCCCACCAGCTGCTAATTTCCAAAACTTGTAGTCACATTGTGATCCAGCTTTATGTCTTTTCCTCTCAGCCTAATATTCTTAGTTATTATAGTTTCCTAGACCCTCTGTATGTTTTTATCCCCAGCTTCCTCTCTCTGTCTCGGTTTCTCCTTCTCCCTCCTTCTGTGTGTCTCTCCCAAGCATGCTAATGTCCTTCTTGTTGCCTAGGTAACTATTATGGGACCCCCAAGCCGCCAAGGCAGCCCATCATTGGGACAGTGATTCTCAGTGATGCAGGCTCCCAGCAGTCCACCCCAAAGCGCACCAAGTCCTACAATGACATGCAAAACGCCCGAGTAGTGCCTGCTGACGACGACGATGACGACCAGGCCACGGAAATGAACAACAGTTTTACAGGTGAGGGCGTAGCTGCACTTCTTCAGCCTCTCTCTGTTTGTTGAAGTTTCTGTTTCGGCAGCTCTCTTCGTTTGTGTGTGAAGTATTCTCCATTTGTGCTGTGTTTGTTCTCGAGTGGACGCTTGTTTAGGAGTGTCTGTGTATGCATGTGTGTGCCCAAGATTAGGAATACAGAAGGAGAGAGATAATGTGTGTATGTTTGTGATCCTCTCCTCTGGGTGCTGGGTGTCTGGTGGTTACATCATGTCTTTGTGATGCTGATTCCTTCTCTGCAAGCCTCCAAACACTGCCATCTGCCTGTGAGGAGGGGTGCAATTGGGGAAGAAGTAGATTAAGTAGATTACAGGCTACAATCACAAGATGCATCTTTTTCTCTCTATGCTGTTTTGTTCTTTAAATTCCCTCTATGTGTACATGTTCATCAAGTGTAAATATCTCTGCCTTAGGTGATCATAGTATTTTCATGCCAGATATTTCTCAACATGTCATATCCATTTATTCATCTATCCATCCATCGAATTGTTTCTTCTCTCTTGATGCTGTGAATCTATGCCCTCTCTGTATCCCCCTGCCAGGCTGCCAGAGTGTTGAATTAGCATTTGATTCACGGCCCATGAAAGTGATGGAGGACATTGGGCTACAGTGGTAATGGGGGTTGGGATAGCTAGCTTTAGGAGAAAGAGGCTTATGGTTGGAGAGGTAGAACAGGGTGGGGGTCAAAAAGAGTTTGGCAAAGACTGTTGCTGAGATCATTAGCATATTCCTGGGGCCCTTTCAGTACACTAGAAATGGGCGGGAATCAAACTTAAGATAGGGGAAAGGGTAAGTGCTGGGAGTTTGCAGTGTTTGAAGTACCATGATATGTCTTAAAAGGTATCCAGAGGGAGGATGTCTGCTTGTCTGTTCCTTTCTTGCGTGCATGAGACATAAACTTTGTTCTTTTTTTGGTGTTGTCATTCCGTGTTGTGCTTGTTGTGCTACCCAGGATCCTTAGTGCGTAGTCTCCTCCCCTCTCCTTTGTTGTGCACAGGTAACCCTAACGACCAGGAAGAGAGCCGCGGCGGCATCCTCCGGCCGTACCCCGCACGTGACAATGCTCCATCCTGTGGTCTGAACAATGCGGCCACCTCCACCGCAGAAAGTGGGCAGCAGACCCACGCAGAGCCGCAGGTCTCTCCAGAAGACCCGCTGGGGCAGCTGCCTGAGAACTGGGAGATGGCCTACACTGAGAGCGGAGAACTTTACTTCATAGAGTATGTATCAACAAAACTGCAACAGTTTGATCTCCAGCACACACCCTTTGCACTGCCTGAATAAGCATTTCTCACCGTAGTTGGTGTTTTCTGTATTTTACCTGCACTATTATCCCTTTTGTTCGTCCAGTGGCTTGTCTTCCCCCATGATTTGGTTTTTAGGCCTCCCCAGCCAACCTGCCCAGCTCCCTGGGTGCCACTGCTTTCCTGTTAATCCCTGCATGTCCCGATCTCTAAAGGAGATCACATCCTGATCACCTGACTACCTCCACCTCTCTGTCCTCTCTGCAGCACGGCAAAGGCACACCACCAGGACATGGCTGTGTATTTTCAGAGCTTGTATGTTCATTTCTGCTATCACTGAATTACAGTATGTTCTTGTTTAACAATAGAGGGAAAAGTCAGGTTGTTTATCATTGATATCCTGCCTGTGTCGCTCTGTTATTCTCATTTCTCTTTGCAGCAGATGCCTGCTGTCCTCTGTAAACTTGCTGACGCGGTTTACTTTCTAATTCTTATTGATGCATTCATGCACCCCTGCTGTGCTTTTATATGTCGCTTTAACAGTCTGTGTTGAATTTATTATTTTTTTCTTGTTTTCTTTCCTCTCAGCCACAACACAAAGACCACATCATGGCTGGATCCTCGGTGTAGAGACAAAGCCTCCAGGCCCCTGGAAGAGTGTGATGACGATGGTAAGCTGTTACACATGATTTACACAAGTGTACATTCTCACTTCTGTGTAGGGTTTTAGGAATTAGTAGGTGGTGCTTGAGGTCTCATACATTGTGCTCCTCTTGTGTACTGAGTGGTGACATTGTCAATTTCTTAATTTTTCAGTAGTGTATTTATGAAACACATCGTATCAGAGTTTTGATGGCGAGATTTGTTGATTTGGTATGTGTCCTGCATTTGCCATACTGTAAATAGTTGATTTTGTTTTCCTTCACAACACTATTGTCACATAAAATGACGATATTAATAATAATAATTCCCAAATAAACAAGAAATGTTAACATGTTTAAATTCCAAATGACAGATTGCAAAACTGCACCATCAAGTGGTGAAATTAGTGAATGAAGTGTAGTGTATGGAAGCATATAGGGGACATGATCCAAATGATAATGTAAACTTGAAAATGAAAATGTAATTCCACAATAAGATAATAATTTCCCACATATGTATGGGTTTTTTGAATGAAAATGAAAATACAATAATGGCACACTACACTCCTCTACATAGCTAAGTTTTTTTTTAGATGTTTTATCCTGTGAATTCAGTGTTTGAGACTAAGGGGTTTCTGTTTCCCTATTTGCCTTTCTCTGGACTGTCACTTCATTCTTTATTTTCTCTTGATTCCTCCATCCCTGACCCACCACTCTTCTGCTATCCATCCATTTTTCTGTTCTTCATTTTGTTTGCTTTGTTTCATCCTGCTTTCAATTTGGAGAAGAAGGGATACATACGGAGGACCTGGAGATGGATCTAGGTACAATTTTTTTGATTTTTGGGTTTATAACAAAAGTTATGCTGGGGGATCATCACTGAGATGCTGCCCTAAATGTGGTTATATGATTTCTTCCGTTCCCATTGTTTGAAATCCAAGCTTCTGAATTTAGTCAGCAGGCTGCTAAAAGATAGCTGCAAAGAATTAAATGAGCTCTTGGCCATGAGTGGGGCTGTATAGCAATGTTATGGTGTTTGTACTTTGTGCTCTACCAGCTCACGCTCTGTATGCTACAAGCAGAGAGGTGACGTGATAGAGGCTTGTGCCAGCTGCAGAGAGCAGTGGTGGACATCGACAGTTGGTGGTGGCAGTCGCAATGTGACTTAAAAAGGAGGAGAAGAAGAAGAAGACTGAAAGCTTATGTAAACAATGCAGGTTTCATAAAAACAAAACAACTAGTCGGCAATGGATTCAGTATGCTTCTTAGATCTCAAGGATACACACAATGTGTTTTGCTGAGAACTGTAAATCTAAACTAATCTGTATTTGTTTCCTGAAAACTCCACAGTGACTTTTAAGCATAATGGATGTTCCTGCAGATGCAGATTCCTGCAGAGCAGAGATGGTTTATGTTTAGAGATGGTAAATAAAACCATCTTAGGTAAACCAACTGACCATCATAAGTTATGTCTGTGTTTCATGACTTAAATAAATTTTGACAGTTGTTTTGTATTATTTTTCTTGCTCTGCTCTCCAAATGTCTCCCTCTGGAATTTAATCTTATAATGAGCCTCAGAGTTTTAGTATGGGGTTTCATTATATAATGATGATAATAAACAACTTTATTCATACGGCACTTTTCAGAACCAAAGTTACAAAGGGCTTTACATGGTTGAACCAGGATTAAAACATGTGCTGTGTATAGGTTGTTGATCAAAGCTCTGCTGAACTGTCTGTTTGGATTTTTGGAACATTCACGCTTCATACGGTGAATAACAGGATTTGATTGCTTTAGACCCACAAAAATACGTTTTGCTGAAGACTCAGGTTGATATATGTAGTTCAGTTGCTTCATAGACTGGCAAATGGCTTAGATTGTGATTCTTGTCCCATTTGCAGATAACACAATCGACCCCATAATGGAATGAGAGCTCAGTCTCAAACAAGGCCGTGAACGTCTGGCTGTAAGCCTTTATTATTGCTGGCTGCTCAGATGCAGACAGTCTGTGATTATTAATTGTGAAATCCTGTCTCTTACAAAAGTGTTTACTGGACTTGGGAGAAGCCCACAGTCCAGTAAACACAATCAAATAGTGAGGAGGAGGACTGAGATGCCAACATCTTAATGGGAATGTGTTAGTTTAATAGGCCTCACCTGTCCGCCCGTTCCCATGGAGTATGCTTAGGTGTGTGTACAATGTGCATGGGTGTGCGTATGGGTGTGTTCACAAAGTGAGGCAATGTTGAGCTGAGCTGAATACTATGGTAATATTTAGTAGGAGAATTACATGCAGTGTGTTTGTTTTCACAGGTTTTGTGAGATCATAATGAGTATAATAAAAGTGGTTGTAGGCAGCAGGATCCAGTGATCCAGGTCATAATTTTGTTTATGAAAATGTGTCTGACATGTCGACTAGATTGGTAAATATTCCTAAAACAAAGTGCTACTGGCACAGCTAGAATGCTATGTACCAGTTCAAGGAGTCAATTTGGGCTTGAAACATTTTACTTTTACAATTGTAATAAAACTGAATTTTCAGTTGGAGCATTAAACAGTGTTGTGAGTTGTGACAGGTAGAAACCACAGCTAGAATTAAAAAATAAATTATCCTGTTGTACAGAAGTTTTGAAGAATTCAAAACCGAAAAATGCAGTGCCATGAAACAACTCAAAACTGTGATGAAAAACAGTAAAAAAAATCTATTGCTATAATCGGAGACATTAGATAGGTGTGATCCGGTGGGATTTTGCATACTATATCTACTGTAACTGTAGGATAATGACTACGTTAGCTAAACTGAATGTTTGGGAGTCAACCCAACCACACTAACTCCCTCATCTCTGCTAATGACCAACCAACTGTTGTTATTCTATGTTTAATGTTGTGTACCTTCTGCATTTCAGAGCTGCCTCCAGGATGGGAAAGGATAGAAGACCCAGTGTACGGGGTCTACTATGTAGAGTAAGTTAATGACCTTGTTGACACATCACCTCACAATGAAAAACAGGATAGTGCCTCCACATTAAAGACCATCTTACAAATCTTTCCTCTCCTTCAGTGAATCTGAGGCTGAGCCTTCACATTGATAAGAGCACATTTGATGAGCTTTTATATACTGTAACTGTCATTTCTTCTGTTTTCCAATCAATCTTTACCCTTATTATCTTGTTTCTTCTCCCTCTGACTCAGTCATATAAACAGGAAGACCCAGTATGAGAACCCAGTCGTGGAGGCGCGGCGTCGCAAAATCCTGGAGCAGCAGCAACAGCCGCAGCCTCCAGAAGGTGAGCGGTATATTCGAGGTTCGTTTCCTGCCCTGGCACGGCACCATTTCTTTCTTTCTTCATGTCTGTGAGTGTCGTGTCCTTTTAGTTCGTCCAGTGCTTTCCCGGGTTTGGGCCAGACTGCTATACTCTCTTATGTGACTTGACTTCAACTCCCTTATCATGAAATGATGCAAAAAACATTGTTATTCACTAAATGCGAATATTGATTCTCATAATTTTCAGAGCTGGCCCAAGCCCTGGTGTCGTCTTTGGTGTCTAGGTTTTAATTTATGTGATTTACAATCATAAATGCTGTGTATCATTTCGTATTTGATCATTTAATTTGCTTTTCCATGAAAAGGCGTGGAAGAGATGTTTACTTTAGCCCAGAGGTTTTCAAACTGTGAGGCACGCCTCTGCAGAGGGGCGCGGGAGAGTTGAAGATGGGGCGTTGGGGGAGAGACACGAGGCAAAGATACAGTGTGAAGTGAAAGGAAGCGGTGCGTGCTGGTGTCCTGAAAGTTTGGCCCATTGATTTGGCAAGTTCATCAATGCAATCAGGAGTTGGAGCTACAGCAGCTGAGACACGCAAGGCAATTAGTGCCCAATTGCCACAATTTGCGTCAAAAATCACACACAGACATGATAGACATATTTTAAGATTCAGTGTGACAAAGGAGAACATTATCCCTATGTCCGTTGTGACTAAACATCCATTAATCTGCTAGAAATGATAGAAAAAAGATGCTTTTTATAATTTCAGAACTTGAGTGAGAATTATTATGTTTTTAATGTTTCTTCAGTATCAAAATAAACCAGTGATAGTTGTCTGTACATCCATGGATACATCACAAACAGGAACTGCTTATAGCTAATTCGGCATACTTTTAATGGTGCCAATTTACCTAAATGTAAACAAATATGGGTTTACAAAAGTTGTAGCCCACAGTTAATTCACTGAATCCATGGCAACACTAGACTTTCTGTTTACATCCACCAAAGCCCTCAAATTATGGGAACTTAGAGCATGATTATCTCCCCAAATAGAAGTAAGACAAAGAATAATAATAGCAGTGACGATATCCATTAATATTAACTTTTTTCATGTTGCCTTATCAGCATCTTTTTAACAGGATTTTGGCTCAGATTTTCCCATAAAAATGTTTTGCTTTTATATTCCTAAAATACTTACACTTTTTCTATCCATTTATATACAGATGTTTGCCCTGTGTTGAAAACCTCTGGACATACAGGCACAGTTGTCTGGATTTTGCCTGAGGGGGGGGCTACACAGTGTCGGACTTTGAAAACCCCTGCTTTAGCCTGCGATGTCATAAAATGTAAACTGTTTTTCAAATAACATGTTATTTTTGCCACATTTTTTTAACATTACTACACAAAAGTATATTATATTCAACAAATAACACTAGTAGAAGCTGATGTAAATGTGGAGATAATTAATTGAGGCGTAAAAATTAATCGGATGGCAAGTATCTACAGTATGTGCTCCAAGCTCCGAGTGTCTATACGTATGTTTCTGTTAAGTGTTTATATGTGTACGGAATTTAAATACACCTTTGTGTTGAGTGGGTGTTGATTATAACGTGTGTGTGATTGTGTCTGTACAGAGTGGATAGAGGAGCACTCAGCAGCTCCATTAGCGAACTACGCTCCAAACCACCTGGAGACCTACAGGGACCCACAAGTCCCACCAACTCTACCTCCCGGGCCTGCAGGAGCCAAACGTAAATCTATATGTTTAACAGACACTGTAGATACTCCATTACTACTACTTGACTTTTCGATCATGTGCTATTGACAGTGGCCCAAAAATAGATCATGTATCTCAGATGAAAACAGGAAAGTAACAGAAGAGATTTGTTTGTGTTTACTACATTTACAATGAAATATGCTTTGACAGTTTTTTCTCCTTTTTCTGGACAGAAAGCATATTCCATTTCTGCTGATTTGTTTACAGTCTATTGATGTGACATTTGAATAGGACACGGCCAACAGTTTTGGCAATTAACTGTATGTGGAAGTGACGAGCGAATGCATGCAGACCAAATGTTAGACACATGATAAACTGTCTAAGCTATCCGTGAAACAACAATTCTGATAACCTGTCAAATCAATCAAATGTGTCATAGCCGGTGTTAATGGTGCCTAAGTCCGTAAGCTTGCAGATTTGTCCACATATAAGAAGGCAGAATCCTGACCTGAGAGACAAAATTACTACCATATCTACAAAACATAATTCAGGAATGTTGAATGTAGAATATGTGGATGGACACGCAGCTAAGAGTTGTATCTGCGATGCTCTGCAGGAGGGAAGCCTTTCTTCACAAGAAACCCAGCAGAGCTGAAAGGCACCTTCATCAACACAAAGCTGAAGAAGAGTCGTCGCGGCTTCGGCTTCACTGTGGTTGGAGGTGACGAGCCAGATGAGTTTCTACAGATCAAAAGTCTGGTGCTGGACGGACCTGCAGCCGTGGATGGCAAGATGGAGACAGGTGCAGTACAAAACCACCATCCACAGGGGGCACTGTTTTCATTCAATAACACACACGGTGGTGTTCGTCCACCACATCCATCTGTTTCCTGTACTACCTATGGGCCCACATCCAGTGTCCCTTCTTATGCACTCACAGACTTTTCACAGCAAAGTCCATCAGGGCTTGGGGTTGTCCCACTGTTTGTACAGCAAGTGCTTAAGGGCTCTCTGGTTGATTTTTATTTTTTTTTTAAGCCCTTTATGCATACTTTCCTTATGTCTGCAACTCTACAGACCTTGCTTAAGGGAATAACTCATAATACAAAGGTCATGTTAAAAAGCAATGACAGAGGAATTGTGCATCGGAAAAAAAAGTACAAATATTGATTTGGTCCAACTGTACTGTTTTACTTATCAACAGTTCATTAAACTACATACAGTCTGAAATATTAGCCTCACACTTTACCGTGCATAGAAATGTCTCTATCCAGGTAATATGATTTCACGAATTCCTCCTCATCTCTGCTTGAGGCTAGCAGTTTGAGGCACTGCTAGCATAACGCACCCAAATGTCAGACCAAACTGTTGGAGGTCGAGTTGCATTGTGGGTAACGTGGGTGTCAGGTTTTGACCAGAAAGGAGAATGCGTGGAATAAAAAAAGACGATATCTCTGGTTCTGCTGCATCTATTTTGATCCTTTAAACAAAATAATTTTTACTGTCGCCGTGAGTCCAACAATGTTATACGAGTTCAATGAAAAATCGGTGGAATACTCTTTTAAAGTCTGTGAGGATTCAGTGCTTAGGTTTTAGATGGGACTTTGGAACTGGGCCATGCAGTTCAAGGTTGCAGGGGGGCTGGATCACATCCCAGCATACACTGGGTTTGAGGCAGGTACACCCATGTTTGGTCGCCTATTAGAGGCACTTTAGTGTTCTCGCTTTATTAAATTGAATAATGGAATTTCCCTCAACTGGAGAATAATACTACATATATAAATATATAATAAATAACACCAACTGTTGAAAAATAAAACACAATAATTTGACATGATATATTAACTTTAAACCCCAGTAAATAGCGGTTCATGGTGTAAATGATGAGATTACTAACAGTATAATTTTCCTTGGTGCAGGTGATGTGATAGTCAGTGTGAATGACACCATTGTGCTGGGCTACACACACGCTCAGGTGGTGAAGATCTTCCAATCCATCCCCATCGGTTCCATGGTGGACCTGGCCTTATGCCGTGGCTACCCGCTGCCCTTTGACCCCGATGACCCCAACACCAGCCTGGTGACCTCAGTTGCGATCTTGGACAAGGAGCCTATCATCGTCAACGGGCAGGAGTCATTTGACTCGCCTTCCAACCAGACCGGACCCGTCAACGGCATGAGGGAGCCGCGGCCGCACAGCCCCTCAGCTGAGGTGGCGTCTAACGGCTCGCACGGCTACTCCAGCGATGTGGTAACTCTGGCCTCGTCCATAGCCACCCAGCCCGAGCTGATCACCATCCACATGGAAAAGGGCGACAAGGGATTCGGCTTCACCATTGCCGACAGCCTGACGGGAGGTGGGCAGAGGGTCAAGCAGATAGTGGACTATCCACGCTGCCGTGGCCTAAAGGAGGGGGATATTCTGATGGAAGTCAACAAAAGAAATGTCCAGAATATGAGCCATAATCAGGTGGTGGACCTACTGAGCAAATGTCCCCGAGGCAGCGAGGTCACCATGCTGGTGCAAAGAGGTATGTATTACATCTTGATGTCAAATATTTGTCAGCAGGGGTGGATAAATAGATTCAGGAACTGAAGTTTTGATGTGCACAAAATAATGCACTGTTGTCTGCCGAACAGACAGCAGCTTGAATAGTTGGCGTGGAAAGAGTGACATAATGAGAAAGCAGGAGAGAAAAGGGAGGAAGAGAGTGGGTGGCAGGTTGAAAATGCTCGGACTGAGGAGAGGTAAAGAGATGATGGGCTGAGTTAGCATGGCAGTCGATGAGCAGATGAGTGTGGGAAGGAGTGGGAGGCTGGGTAAAGAGGCGAGATGGATGAATGAGAGGGGAGGAGAAGCACATTAGGTCAGGGACTCCTATATGTTATGAATATAAAAGCTGATGAATTGGTCCTCAGAGACTTTTTCAGTCTTCACGTTTACTTTCTTCTTATGTTGCCTAATAATTAGGTATTGTGAAGGATGTGACAGTTTATTTTCTGCTCTGGACGTGTTTTATTTTGGAAAAACTGTACCTGAGCTTGTGTTCATGGAAACCGAAAATGACAATGAGTGTTTCATTGATTTTGATGAGAAAAATGAGTATTCAGTTGGCTTGCTTGTTTTTAAGTTTGGTAATGTAGTCACACGGTTTTAATGTGAATTTTTATTGATGAAGGCTACTTCTCAGCCTGTTCACTGCTACACTGTGCCATTCATGTTACTACACACTACACATTTGGCCTGGAATGACCCAGAGATAAACGTTTTTTCTCATTGAAATGTCAAAACAAAACAAATTGTTTGCCAGAGTGTAAAGTATCCACACACAGACACTGAATGACATTCGAGGTCCCTCGTTTGTGTCCAGTCCTTATTGTTGTTAAATTGGCGTCCATGCCGGCAGGTTGGGATATGCAACCCACATCAATTATGCCCTCTAATGAGTTGACCTTGTGCACTGCTGCTGGAATAATGCTGATGTATTGTGTTAAATGTCAGCATCATTATGGGTCTGTGAGTTTGTGTGTCTGAGAGAGAGAATGATACGGATGCAGAGCAGCATTCCTGCTACCAGAGCCTAGAGGTAGAAAGAGAGCAAGGTGGAGAGGAAATAAAGGAGAGGATAAGTGGGAAAGAGGCTACAGGCAGTCACTGGAGCAGGCAGGGCGACTGACAGCAGCGTAGGTCATCTCTGTTAGCTTTGACATCAGACGTCATTCTTATGATCTCAGGTGAGTGGCCAGGTTGAAGCTGCCGTCAAGGGACAGAAACCACACACACACACACATTTTTTTTTACATACTTTAAGGAGTATAAACAGATGTTTTGCCACAAAAAGCTTCTTTCATTTTACAAAAGAAGCCCAATGTCTTAAATATACAAGTAGCTGTAGAATAATTTTGCTGAAATAAAATAAATTGGCAAAATTATGAGAATTATTAAATCAGAAACTGTCTGATCAAAGAACAAGTTAAGAAGAGTATGAATCTTAACAAGCATTCAATGCAAGTTTTCAGTGACAGTTGACACACAGTATTGAGGTTTGATACCCAGCCGTTAGATGTGTATCTGGTATAAAGGATATAGGTGCAAAATGGGTCTAAATTCTAGTCGCTCAATAATTGATTAATCCCTCGAGGCCCTTCACCCTGTGCGATTCTGGGATGTCTGAGACAAACATTGACAATCATGACAAAAATGTGGTAAAATCTTGGGTTGACAATCCTTAACGGGGGTCCTAGATCTCACTCTGAGACTCGTCCAACGACGAAAGACTGCTTGCGTGCAAAATTCAGTATCAGAAAATTTTTACAAAATTCTTACAATGTGAGTGCTGGAAAAAATCTGAAAACAACACTAAATTACCCAGAATGCACTGGCCGGTGCAACATTTCCCTTGGCTCAGTCATTCAGAAGCATGGCTTTTCCTATCACTGCTATGCGGATGACACACAACTCCACTCGTCATCTCAACCTGACAATTCAACTGTCTCTGCCCGCATCTCGGCATGCCTGAGTGACATCTCGCTTTGGACAAAGGACCATCACCTGTAGCTGAACCTCGGCAAAATGGAACTGCTTGTGATCCTGGCCAACCCAAAGATTCACCACAACCTCTCCATTCAACTAGGCTCATCAACCATTACACTGTTCAGCACAGGCAGAAATCTGGGGGTGGTAATTGACGATCAGCTAAACTTCACAAGTCATCTTGCCAGCACCACTATTCATCATCTATAACATTAGGAAAATCAGACCTTTCCTATCTGAGCAGTCTACACAAGTCCTATTCCAGGCTCTTGTTTTGTCCAAACTGGACTATTACAACGCGCTGCTGGCTGGACTCCCTGCTTGCACAACCAAACCTCTGCAAATGATCCAGAACACGGCGGCAAGAGTGGTTTTCAATGAACCGAAGAGAGCGCACGTAATCCCTCTCTTCATCAGGTTACACTGGCTCCCTGTTGCCACCCGCATCAAGTTCAAAGCAATACTCTTGGCCTACAAGACCACCACTGCTTCTGCACCATCATATCTTCACTCACTTATACAGACCTATGTTCCTGCCAGATCCCTGCACTCTGCAAACGAATAACGACTTGTGGTATCATGCCAAAAAGGAAAATAATCACTCTCGCACACCTTCTCTGGATCCGTTCCACATTGGTGGAATGATCTGCCTGAAACAATAAAAAAACCAAAAAAAACGTTCCTATCCTTAGCGTTGTATACTTTGCTGGGCTTTAAAAGACTAGTTTTCTGGTGCATTTTGATACCTTGTGTTATAATGGCTTCCATTGTCTTCCTCATATGTATTAGTCGCTTTGGATAAAAGCGTCTGCTAAATGACTAAATGTAAATTTTGTAAGCACCATTTTTAAATATTTTTTTGTGGGGGCATGTGCACACACAAATCAAAACAAGTCTGTGAAAAATCCTTGTTGAGCTTAATAAAAAGTGGCACAGATGGATGGCGCGCCTCTATTCTCATATACTTTTTTTTTTTATCGTAGCGCTACAAATTCAAACATTCATTACACAATGTGATATGCCTAAAACTCATATCGTACAGTCTGACACAGATAATGACTGAGATTTTATTAGACCCACCTTGCACACTGTGACATTCAATAAATGTACACAATCTTGGTTGTGTCACAATGTAAAAGCACCTTTAGTCGATCAACAGAAAATGAATCAAAAACATAAAATGCCAAACACTAACTGGTTCCAGCCTCTCAAATGTGAGGATTTGTTTCTTTTTCCCTTTTTAATATCAAATTGTAAATTGAATATCTTTGGGTTATGGGAAATTGTAATGGGCATTTTTCACTATTTTCTGACATTTTCTAGACTAAACCACCTACTTGATTAATCCAAAATATACATCAGCAATTAATCAGCAATAAAAATAATAATTAGTTGCAGCTGTACTTGATAATAACGGTTTGTGGGACTGAGATGTGTGCTTGGCTTTCTGCCTGAGAATGATGCTGTGACCTTTCAAGTGATTGCTAGCAGCTAGAGTATAATCATTCACAAACAACAATTATGGGAGCTAAGAGGAGCAAGGTAAGGCAGATAAGAAGAGAGAGTAGAGGATGAGAAATAGGAGGGCCAGGGATCATGTTTTGAGAAAGTGGAGGTGGAGGATTAGAAGAGAGAGTGCGAGATTTGCTGAACAGCACTGGAAGTTCAGCGAGGGGAGCGTATGGGGATTGGTTTAGAGAAGTATAGGCGGAGGAGGAGGAGGAGGAACAAGGTGGACTTCAGCTGGAGCAGAAGAAGCCTTAATCTGTTCATCTGTGACTCATCAATCTGTGCTGTCTGACTGAGTCAGCAGAGTCAGTTTTTAAGAGAGGACACAAAGCACAAGGTCAAACAAATAACATCACACAGGGATCGTTTTCTCTCAAACATGACAGGTATTTTATGTTTCCTGCAGCAATTGTTATATTCCAGTTATTTTGTATATGACTTTTTCCAGTAGATTGAGTTACAGAAGTTAAATTTATGCATAATATACTTTATAGATAAATCCTTGCAGCATTGACAAAATGTAATGCTAAAACTGAACCTAATATAGCTTAAGTGTTCTTAGATTCATATTGAGTTGTCTGAATTATCAGATGTGCATGACAATAGAGAGAAAAACATTTTGTAACACTACACCAGTTCAACAGTTTATCCCAGGAGGCAGCATTGCTCTGAACTGAACAGTGTCAGAGTAGTTTGGTTGTGGCTAATCTCAGATAGATACACAGCGAGTTTTAAAGCCACACAAGTAACAATTCAAATGTGTTTTGTCACTGAGCATTTTCAGAAGGTTGTAGTGCATTTTGCCATTACCTTTATGATCCCTGCAATGGCAGAACAGTGCGCTTTAAATGAACAGAGCCACATGTATTTTTTTTGTGGATTGCCCAACAAATGTTCTGATTTTGCAGTGCACTTGCACTCTGAACAGTTGCATGTGCAGATATCTACCTGTTAAAAACATCTATTATTACCTAAAGCTTTTCTAGTCGAGAACATTTTTATCTTCCAATAAAATTTTAAAGACAACATCTGGTGTCCTCACACAAAGGCTCTTCCCCTGTAAAGGAGGCCAGGCCAGCTATGACTCCTCCATCTTGTCTTACCATCGTTGTTGCCATGACAATCGTGCACGGCGCTCCTGTCCCCTGAGAGACAGAGAGAAAGAACAGAGAAAATGAAAAGACAGAGAGAAGGGATATAAAATGCAGAGGAAATTAAAGGTAGAGGAATGAAATATGATAATAACAGGTAAGAGCGAAACATTATAATTTAGAGTCAATGCAGAGACAGGAATACCGGATAATAGAACAATAGGACAATCTTATAAGTAGTGTTAACAAATGTTTACAGGTTTGGCTCAACGAAAGAGAACATTACTCATGTTGTACGTACTCTGACAGTATGTACTGAAAACCTGGAGGAATGACCATTCTCTTGCTCTGTGTGGGCTCTTCATAGATCCACCAAGGCCACAGATTCAACAGCATATTGAAACACAGGACCTCTCACAGTGCTGCAGATTCAGTTTGAAAAGCTTTTCACACTGAAAAATAACTGAAAGAATGACCCACACACACATTTGTAACCACACAACTATGCAAAAACACATTTTCCTGCATTTTACAGAACTAAAAAATGCAACCTCTATGGCAGTTATTTTGGTAGCATTAAGGGATGAGACAGATGGCAAGGACATCTTTCCATTCTTATACACTCCCTGCCTTCAATAACTTCCTCAGTAGCTGCTAGTTATTGTAGCGTACTTCACAGTAAAAGAAGTCAAGGATGCAGCCTCCTCCACACTGATGCTTAGAGCCAGTTTAGGTCACCAAACAACTGACGGCGCTCACTTTCACTTCCAATTTGTTTACTTCCCCACTCATTTGAATGATAATGGACACAATCTTAGTCAGTCTGGTAGAAGGTTGCCTCAGTAATAATAAAATCAGGCCTTTTAAGCCAATGTTGCATGCTTAGTGATCAATTCAGTCTTTTAAATGCAGCAGCATTCTGTCGTGGAGTATTAGGCATAGGTTTACTGTCATTCAGCAGCTTCAGCAGAGTAAAAAATATCAGGATTATGGCCCCGGTGCATAATGTAAACGCTACGTGTGTCTGTGCATGCCTGTATACTTGTCGATTTATGTGCTCTGTGCATAAATATATGCGCACCTTCTTGGATACAGGCCTGTGCTGGTATTACATTTATATAGCATGCATGTATTTATGGATGCTTCCACAAAGTTGCATGTGTGGAGCACATGTGGCTCCCATATTTCTTTCACGGAGCTTCAGCTGCTCATAAATGTTGGATTTGATCAACTCTGAATGACACGTCACACATCAGCATCATAATGCCAGAGTAACTTCAGCAGATTTAAAATGGCATTATGCATGAATATTTGTCACACATGTGCAGCATGTAAATAAGCTGTTGTAGCTGACACAGTGGATGAATGTAGAGTTGGAGTCAATCTATGTCAGTTTCTTAAATCTTGATTCCCCTTCAGTTCCATGCCCAAATTTATTAACCATATGGCCATAGTTAAATTCAATTTCTATATGCTTGATGATAATTATGTTGACCTCATTGCCAATTTGAAGGTTTTCAGAGGTTGTTTCAAAGTGATAGGTTTTACTCACTGTGTAATTTAGAGCTCCTGAGTCTTATAACCAGCTGTTGTAATGGGAAACACTGATTATTGACATCCGACCTTCTGATGTGTGTCCTTCCTGGGTCAAACACATACGTACACACAAAAACATTCATCAGCTAGTCAGCAGTTAAGATGTTCAACTTGCTCCAGAAGCTGTCATCCCATAATATGAGGGGGAGAGAGAGAGGGGGAGGGGGGCGGAAAATAGGGAGGATAAATTATGAATCGTGTAGAGAGAGGGCTTTGCAGCAACAGAGTTTTAACAATTAATGATTTTTTGCCAATGCAGCAAAAGAGGCTAAGATGGATGCTCGCATGTTGTTGCATGTATTAATGTATCTGGTTCCATTAATAATTCCAGTAAGCTTTTATCTGTGCATGCTTGGTTTCAGAAGTTGTAGGAAATTCTCTAAAGCAAAAATGAAGAATGAAGTTGAAATGGGTCAAAGGTCTGGCATTAATGTAAATTTGGTGTGCTGCTGCAGCTCACTCCTCTTAACAAAGTAGACCTGCTGTCACTGTATACAGAAATACTTGATTGCCTTGGCAACAGCAACTCTTTTTCCCAACCCTGCCGAATGTCATTCATGCATTCATTTGTCTATTTCTGTCTCAACATACTGTGCTGTAGTAAGTGGCAGGAAAAGGAGCTTCAGGAAGGGAGTGGAGTTTTCTTAGAAAGTGGTCCATACTCTGTGTGTGGGGTAAACAGTCAGGTGGAGTCTGAATAGGTTTGTGTTAATATGTTTGAGGTAGAGGAACTTGACTGAATTCTTGGGTTGTGATGGATATGAAAATAAAGCAGTTTAGTGGGAATGTAGATTATTCCCTTCACTGGTATCCTGTGAATCCTCTCCCCTGACAACTGGCACCAAGTATTAATATTTCATTAGCACAAATGAGATTGATCTTCTTGGTGACTCTCTACAGTATGTTAACTGGTGTATAAGAGAGTGAGAGAAAGAGGGAGGCAGAGGGAGAGCAAGTCACGGTGCACGGAAGAAGAGGAGGGGGAGGGAACAAGAAAAAAAAGGCAGAGAGAGAAGATCAGCTTCTCAATGTAAGCGTTGAGCAAAGCAGGAGCGGAGAGGAGAAGAAACAGCTTTGTAGTTGCTCAGAAGATGTGCATAGTAAGGCAGAAGCTCAGGCTTTCTTTGATATGATTTTCGAGCTCCTTCTCAGTGGTTAATGGTTGAGAATCTGCTGAAGAGCTCGTGTTGGAGACAGCTGGCAAGAAGACCTGGGGGTGTGGTGGTGTGT